>CM052539.1:119656235-119694423 GCA_028533065.1 Trachops cirrhosus
GCGCAGTCTCTGGGTCCCGAGGGGCGCGCACTTCTCCTACCTGCGGGGCCTGGGCCTCGCGGATCCCCCTCAGGCCACTCTTAAGCAGGCCCCTCTTTCCATCTCAATGACTCATTTACAGAGAGGCAGTAATTGAGACCATGAAGGGAAGAGCAGAAGCAGCTCCCTACTCTTGCTGGAAGGGCTGCAGTTCCTATACTGAGTAATAAGATATTGAATACAGGAAAATTTGGGAAATTATCATTCTGATGCAAGTAGTAATATTTATGGGAAGTTTCCATAATTAATAAAATCTAAAATGGAAATAATAAAAGGAAAAATCAACAACTACATGCCAATAAATAAGACAATCTAGAAAAAATGTATAACTTCCTAAAAATATACAATCTTCTAAAACTGAATCAGGAAGAATCAGAAAAATCTGAATAAACAGATTACAACTAGTGAAACTGAAACAATAATCAAAAACTCTCTCAACAAACAAAAATCTTTGACTGGATGGCTTCACAGGTGAATTTTACCAAACATTCAAAGAAGAGCTAACACCTACCCTTCTCAAAGTATTCTAAAAAATTCAAGAACAAGGAAGACTCCCGAGTTTATTTTACATGGTCAGCATTATCCTAACTCCAAAACCAGATAAAGACACTACAAAGAAAAAAAGGTATAGGACAATATCCATGATGAACATAAATGCCAAAATCCTCAAAAAACCATTAGCAGACCAGGTCCAAAAATTCATTTTTGATATCAAAAGTTCATACACCATGATCAAGTGAGATTTATTCCAAGGATGCAAGGTTGGTACAATACCCACACATCAATAAACATGACATACCACATAAAATGAAAGATAAAAACCACATGTTCATATCAACAGATACTTAAAAAATATTTTATAAAACCCAGCACCAAAGTAAATATCCAGAAATCAACTGAATCTTTATACACCAATAATGAACTATCATAAAGAGAAACTAAGAAGACAACTCCATTTATAATTGAACAACAAAAAAATACCTAGGAATAAATTTAACCAAGAATGGAAAAAACCTATACTCAGAAAATTATAAGACACTGAAAAAAGAAAGTGAGGAAGATACAAATAAGTGGATGCACATACCATGTTCATAGATAGGAGGGATTAACATCATTAAAATGTCAATATTACCTAAAGGTATCTATAGATTCAATGCAATTCCTACAAAATGCCAGTGTTGTATTTCACAGAACTAGAACAAATATTCCAAAAATTTATATGGAACCCCAAATAACTTTACCAATCTTGGGAAAAAAGAACAAAATTGGAGGACTCACATTGTCTAGTATCAAACCATACACAATACAGGGCCATGGTAATAAAAACAGCATGGTAATGGCAAAAAACAGACATATAGATCAATGGAACAAACAAGAGAGCCCAGAAATAAACCCACCCCTTTATGATCAATTGATATTTGACATAGGAGGCAAGAACCTACAATGGGGCAAAGACAGTGTATTCAGCCCAGGCTGGGGTGACTCAGTAGATTGAGTTCTGGACTGGGAACCATGGGGTCACTTGTTCGATTCCCAGTCAGGGCACATGCCTGGGTTGTGGGCCGGTCCCTGGTGGGGGGCATTCAGGAGGCAGCCATACATTGACGTTTTTCTCCCCCTCTTCCTCCCTCTCTCCCCTTCTGTCTAAAAATAAATAAATAAAATCTTTTTTAAAAGGCAGTATATTCAATAAATGGTGTTGAAAACATTAGACATATACAAGCAAAAAATGAAACTACATTACTTTCTTACTCCACACAGAAGAATTAATTCAACATGGACTAAACACTTAAATGTTAGACTTGAAACCATAAAAGTCCTAGAAGAAAACATAGGTGATTAAAACTCGAATATTTCTTGTAGCAATATTTTTTTCTGCTATATCTCTTCTGGCAATGGAAACAAAAAAATTGGGGTTACATCAAATAAAAAGTTTTTGTACAGCAAAGAAAACCATCAACAAAATGAAAAGACAACCCACTGAATGGAAAAACATACTCACCAATGATACATCAGATAAGGGATTAATATCCAAAATTTATAAAAAATTTATAAAACTCAACATCAAATAAACAAACAATCTAATTAAATAGTGAGCAAAGGATGCCCTGGCCATATAGGTCCATTGGTTGGAGCATTGTTCCACACATCACAAGGTTATAGGTTCTATTCCCTGGTTGGGGTGTGTGTGGAAGGCAACCTATCAATGTTTCCCTCTCACATCAATCTCTCTCCCTCTCTCTCTCTCTCTCTCTCTCTCTCTCTCTCTCTCTCCCCCCCTTCATCTCTCTCTAAATCAATATATCATCAAGTGGGGATTAAAAAATAATGGGCAAAGGACTTAAATAAACACTTCTCCAAAGAGGACATACAGGTGGCCAACAGATACATGAAAACATGCTCAAGGTCACTAATCATCAGAGAAATGCAAATTAAAGCCACAATGAAATATCACCTCACACCTGTCAGAGTGGCTCTCATTGATAAATCAAAAAACAATGAGAGCTGGCAAGGATGTGGAGAAAAGGGAACCTTTAAGCACTATTGGTAGGAATGCCACTGGTGCAGCCACTGCAGAAAGCAGTATGGAGATACCTCAGAAAAAAATAAAAATGAACTGCCTTATAACTCAGCAATTCCACTTCTGGGAATATATCCAAAGATATACAAAACACTAATTTGAAAGAATATATGCACCCCTGTGTTCATTGAAGCATTATTTATAATAGTCAAGATTTGGAAACACCCCAGTGCCCATCAGTAAATGAGTGGATAAAAAAGTGTGGTACATTTACACAATGGAGTACATAAGAAGGAAATCTTACATTTTTCACAGCATGGATGGACCTGGAGAGTACTATGCTAAGTAAAATAAGCCAGTCAGAGAAAGACAAATAGCGTAAGATTTCACTTATATGTTAAATCTAATTACCAAAATAAACAAACAAAAGAGAAACAGGCTCATAGATACAGAGAATGGACTGACAGTTGTCAGAGGGGAGGAGGGGTGTGGGACTGGGCGGAAAAAGGTGAAGGGATTAAGGAAAAACAAAAACCTTGTAGACCCAAACAACAGTGTGGGAAAGCAGGGTGGTGACAGGTAGAAGAAGGCAAAGGGGGGATAAATGGTTATGGAACAACACTTGACTTGGGGTGGTGAACACACAATACAAAATACAGATAATGTGTCACACAATTGTACACTTGAAACCTATATAATTTCATTAAGCAACGTCAACCCAATACATTTAATAAATTTTTTTTAAAAGTAGCTGCATCAGTAAGCAGAAGACTAGCCTAAAGAAAAGTAAAAATGAATACATGAAGTTTAATAGAGGGACAGTCAAGAAATATCAGGCAAAATTAATGAAAGGAATGAGGAGGCTGTGACTAGTAAAAAGAAAAAGATTCAGTGCAGGCTGCAACCATCAGATTTGATGTGGTTCCACTTAATTCATTTTTAAAGCCTGTGTCTTTAGTTGTTCTCAACTGACCCTTTTCTTCTCTCCTGGCTATCCTTTTTCAAATATTTACTCCAAAGTAATATGAAAAATATGCTTTTGTGTAACAGGATATTAAAATAGAACTACTATGTCTGTTTTGGCTAAGACCTCAGGGAGTTGGGGGCCTGCTATTGCCACACCCAAGCAAAACCCTAGGCTGTGCAGGACTTCTAAAAGAAGTAGCAAAGAACCAGTTTTGTAACAATTGGCTTACCTAGAAAACTACATAACTGGTGAAAAACCCCTTTAACGAGAACTAAATGGATTATGAACCTAAAGGAGTAGGTCTTTAACTCTACTCAAACCTCATAAGACTGTCTTCAAGAAGACCACTGGAGGCTTGAAATGTATCCCTTGGCATTGGGGGACACACAGTAGAGTCCCCAGATAAGTTGCAGACACTGGGCTCAAAGTAAGAGTTTGTGGCTAGAGCTCCTGCTCTGAAGATAGAGGAGGCATGATAGCTTCATTCGATGCAGGCTGAATAGACAGCTTGGGTCACTAGAACAAAATGCCATAAATTGGGTGGCTTAAACAATAAACACTGACTTCTCAAAGTTTTGGAGGTTGGACAGTCTAAGATCAAGGTGATGGCATGGTCCAGTTCTAGTGGGGGCCCTTTTCCTGTCTCGTAGATGGTGCCTTCTCACTGTATTTTCACATGGCAGAGACAGGAAGAGGAAGCAAGCTCCCTGGTTTCTTGTCTCATAACTAATCCAATCATGGGAGCTCTACCTGCATGATCTCATCTAAACCTAATTACCTCCAAAGGCCCCACCTCCAAATACCGTCAACACTGGGGGAGTGGGAACACATGGACATTCAGTTCCTAGCAGTCTGCAGTCCTTGTGTTAGTGCTTCTTCTGGGCCAGCGATGGTCAGGTGACAGAACCTTCCCAGGAGGGCTGCCTGGAGGAGTGAGAAGCCCAGCATAAAAGGGCTAAAGTTGTACTACTAAAAGGTTAAAGACAAGAAGGAATTTAAAGTAGCCTGCTGCGAAAAAAAATGTACTGGTTATTGAAACATGGACAAGGTGTTGATAGTGTTTGGTGAAGAAGCGGTCCCTAGACACCCACAACCCCCCATGTGAGGGTCAGCTTTAAATATTTACCAAAGCTAGAAGGAACCAAGGGCTTCGTAATTTGGAACCAGTCAAATAAATCCTTTTTCCTTACATTGTCTTCTTCCCCCATATTTCAGACTTGGAGGGATTAGAAGCGAAGGCTAGAAAGGGAAGACAAGGAAATGGCAGCTGGCTTGGTGAGGAGGAAAAGGCCATCAGGCTGCTGCCCCTCAGCCTGAAGGCTAGCGCTGTGGTAGAGGAGAAGTTTTAACTTAGTTTTGACTAGTTTGTGATTCTTGACATTTTATTTACTAAAATGAGACACTTTAAATGGGAATAGAAGACAATATTGGACATGAGATGTCAACCAGAGGTAAAGTAAAAACTGTCTTCACAAAATGGATTTAAAAGGGGGATAGTGCATGAATAAAAGTACTTTTGATTACACCTAAATGTCCTACTCCTTTAACATACAAGTTAAACTTATAACCCTTGAGCAGGATTAAATGAGAAATTCATTTTTATGCTTTACTTTTTTTTTAAGACAGACTGCCTCTATTTTTTTACAACCCACTTACTCTTTATAACCTTAAAATTCCTTTTCAATGGAAATTGCCTATAGCCAGTTATTGGTGGGTGCTATCAAATAATTTTTTAATTCCATTACAATGTAAACTGTTTCAGAAATACTATCACCAAGTGGAGTCCAACCATTTCAGTCTCTCACTTGAAACAAAGTACTGAACAGTTATCAGAATTCTGCACTGGACTTGGCCAGATGTTTTCCGACTTGCCTAGTCCACCCATGACAAGGGACTAGTGCCTAAGTTAAACAACCATGAAATGCTGTGGTAAAGAGCGGGCCACACAATATACCAATTACAGTTGAATCTTGAAGAACATGGGCTTTAGGAGTGCTGACCCCTCATGCAATTGAAAATCCATGCATAGCCTTTGACTCCATAAAAGTTTGACTACTACTATCCTACTATACACTTGAAGCCTTACCCTGAAAATAAAGTCAACACATATTTTGTATGTTACATGTATTATATACTATATTCTTAAAATAAGGTAAGCTAGAGAAAATATTAAGAAAATAATAGGGAAGAGAAAGTACATTCACAGTATTTATTGAAAATAAATGGACCCCCATAAGTGGACCCTCATAGTTCAAACCCCTGTTGTTCAAGGGTCAACTGTAGTTCCAAGACAATTACTTGGAAGTAACTTATTTGTTTATTTTTTTAGTGTCTCAGTTATATAGTATTTCATCATAAAACAAAGGGAATATGAACTATTTTTCAGTAGCAAATCTGTGGCATAGGAAGGCTTTTCTAAAAACTAATGGTGATTTAATCTCTCATCAAAGATACTCAGTCTTCTACCTGGTAATTCTAAAAGTAAAGAAACACCTACCTTGAGGACAGATCTGATTTCTGGTTAGTGTTTACTTCAAACATTACAATTCTGAGTCCCCCTCCACCCTATAAAAACCTCTTACACTTTATAATTGTAAATCCACTGTTCCCTTCAATGAAAACGTGCAATGCAATGACTAATTAGCTAAAGAAACTTTGTGTATTTGTATTCGTGAAGACAGGACCACAGGACTTACAAGATCAGACAAGGCAGGCGGCACGCATTGCTGTTGGCACAGACAGAGCTCTGGATTACTTTTCCAAATCAGTGTTTGCCAGGCAAAAGAAAGAAAACAAACAAAAGTCCTGCCAAGAAGGCAGGAAGGTTTCAGAATGAACTCAGAGACATTTCATACCTGGGCACAAAAACATCTTCACACTAAGTACTAAACCCCACTCAAGTTCTGTCTCTAAAGAGAAAAGTATCCCTCCACTTTGGTGTTGTCTTGAATGACTTACAAATGTGATCCGCAGCCACTGAAAGTCTCACAACAAATACCTTGGGCTGGTTTTACACCCTACCAGGTTTTGCTGAAATTCTTAATTTTGGCAAAATTATTTGACCTGTTAGAATGTTTGTCCTACTTAACCTAGATAGTTTGAATTAGCTTCTTAAGAGCCAGGAATGTTCTTTTTTAACTCTATCCCATGGCAACTGGTACCAATTAGCACTCAAATAACAACCAAATGATACTTGTTTAAATCTTCTTCACCTTAAGGCAAGAGTTCACATATATGAATGCAAGTACACAGTCCTGGAGTAACAGAAGCCTTCCCAAAATCTGTCAGAATGACCTGCCCCATTAAGATGCCCAGTTATAGGAGGAAATGGAGGGGCAGCTGGAAATGGTAGAAAAGGCAACTCGTTGGCTTTGGGAGCATCAGAAAGAATCTTCTCCGTTTCTCCATTCTCCAACATTCTCCATTGCCATGGGGGGGCTGCAAAGGGTCTCAGGAGTAGAAAACCCCTCACAGGGAAGCCCAAAGCACAGAAGAATAGGCTGGAGTGACTGTGACTGTCATGTTGATTTGTGGTCAAAGGGACGCTTATTTGGGAGAAAGTCAGAAATATGGGACAGGGTCACTTTGCAAGGGTATGGAAAGTTTTATGTACCCATTTGGAGGGAAAAACAGGAACTTTGACTTACTTGTGTCTTTGTGTCCCCTTTGTATCCTCAGGCTGATAAAAGACGGTTATATTGAGTTGTTACCATACAAGAATGCCAGAGATGTATCAAATGAGCTTTCTCCTAATGCTCCCAAGTCCTAAACCTATTTTCATCATGGCAAATAATGAAATGAGAAGTAGAGTGTACCTTTTACAGAATTTACTACTGTTATGGAAAAGGTATCCAAAACATAGAAATTTGGCAAAAGGAAAGATGCATATCTTTCCAATGCAGGGTTGGTTTGTTTTTTAATAAAAGAACTTTAGAGGCTTCAAGAATCTCTGTTAAAAATCAGATGTGGAGTATGAGCCATCCATACAAACCAGTTGGAAAGAAGTCAGATAACTTACTTTGCCTAATTATCACTTTAAACCTTCATCCTCACACTCGTAACATTTTCCACTTATTAAATTTGTCATCTGTGAATATCAAAAGCTGATACTGTAAAAGATAGCCATCTAAGCAAAACATCCTTTAGAGGAATGAAACCACAGCTACTGTATAGGCAACAATACTCTTTATTATATTCAATTACTAAAAGCAAAACAAATATAAAGTGTTTAAAGTGGGTCAGCTAATAAACACCCATTACTTACTGTTTAAGGGCCACCAGGAAATATTTTACATCATAAACACTGGCTCACAAAGAGAACATTTTTATTGTTCTCACTAAACACAAAGCTGTTTCTCAGTCAATAATTACTCAATTCCCCCTTCAACAATTCGCCCACTCCTCTTCCAACAATTGCCATCTATGAGGACATGCTACATACTTGGCGCCAACCTCATACTAGTGAATTTTAGTTTTCCATATTTCAAAACTTACCTTACACATCTGACAGTTTTAGGTGGTATCTCACTCCTTGAGATATTAATAAGTAGATATGTTAAGTTAATGGTCACATTTAAAATCTAATCCCCTAATCATTTAATGCAAATATGAATTAGTTCCTAAAACATGGATTTCTCTCTGGAATAACTATCTCCTGAAGTCTGTTACTAAAACCAGCATCAAGAAAACTCAAAGCAAGAAAAACTCCAGAAATCTCTTTACCGTTCCAAAAGCAATTCTGAAGTCCCACTGAGCAAAGTGGAGTTTGAATAGTTAATCATATGCTGTTAAACACGCCAATATCCTTATCAAAGTGTATGTGAGTTGCCCAGCACAGGAAGGCAGGTTGCTCACCGGCTTCCTGACTTTCCTGGCTCTGTCAGCAAGGTTATTGGAAAGATCAGGACATTTAGAGGTGGCACAGACAGTGCTGGGAATGTGGAGGTTTCAAAACAGCTTTCTGCTTCTACAGGAAGCATTACAGAAAGTTATTAAATCTGTCCAACTGCCAAAAATGACTGCGGTAAGATGAGCTCAGCTGACAAGTGAGTATCACTCACCCCACCCTACAACTGCAAGTCAAGCCCGCATCCGCTTCTGAGCTGCTCACCATCTTAAAACCTTGAGGGCTTAATTCACCTGTCTGAAGACAAACCCAACCTAAACCAAGTTCTAAATCCCCTAAAGGCACAGGCTTTCAAATGCTCTATATTGTAATGAGAATTACCTGGAATATCTCATCCTAGCTCTTCTGAATGTGAATATCCTTGTGGGGCTGGGGCATGGGAGTGTACTTGTTTATATACTGCCCAGGTATTTCTGGAAGAGTTAATGCCCTTTTAGAAACACTGATGTGGGGGAGTGCGGAGTGGGGAACCCACTCTCTAATGGAAAGGCATTTCCATCTCAAACAACTGCTTGAGAGATAAAGGAGTTAAAGGAAGTTGGACTGGTGTTTAAAGCCCCCAAGAACAAAAAGTTACCAGAATAAAAAAGAAGAAGAATTGAAGTCTGTCTTGGGCTGATAGCTCCATCACATCTCACTTAAACTTAGAAAAGGTTATACCAGCATTTCTTCAAAAGCAACACATCCAATCCACTCAGTTAAACTGCACAGAGATATAGAAAGGGACAGGTGGAGAGAGAGGGAGAGGGAGAGAGGGAGGGAGGGAGAAAGGGAGAGAGAGAGGGAGAGGGGGAGAGGGATAGGGAGAGGGAGAGAAAGAGACATCACCAGCATAGGACTGATTCCTACCATATTGAGTTCTTGGTGCAGAAAGAGCCTGGACTGAGGGCATGGTTATGGGAAGAGTAAAGAAACCAGTGTTCCTCAGAAGCAGGGAGCCAAAATACTTAAAATCAGAGACTCAGACTCCAAAATGAATGTGATCTGTGTCTTTCATATCTCAGACCTCAGCTGAGTCCTTCACTCACTGGGAGAAAGTTCCATGTGGCAAATGACCACACCATTGCCCTCAATCTGTAAACACAGAGAATAAGAGCTCACCCCCTATCTTATCTTATCCTTTTCCACCAGTCTTCCCCTTAATTAGCTCCTTCTTGGAAAGGACTGGTATAAGCCCATTACATATTTGCTGGAAATATATTGACGTAGACATAGGCTTTAACTTCACTTTTGGAAATCTTATCTGAACTCTAAGCTGGCCTTCTAACAAGCATCTTAGGAAAGGAGATAAAACCAACATCTCACACATTCAATGGTCTGGCCAGGAATACTTTTGGAGGCACACCAGTGCAGAATCTTTACTTTCCTTCAGCAGAGATTGACGAGGCTGGCATAAATCTCTGACCAGGTCTGGTACCAAGCCTGTGGCAAGTCGCTATAAATAAATCTGAGGCCTCTAAGATCTAGCCAAGATTCTTAAGAAGAGATAGGAATTCAAAATATCAACCAAGGTCAAGATTAAACTAAAGTGAAAATACCCAGGGAAGGGCTAAGCCTTGGCTTACACCTGTCTGAGTACAAGTAGACAGTGACAAGTCTGTCACCCCAACACAGGACACCTCCTTGTCTGTTAGAAGCAAATCTGTAGGGTGGGAGACACCCAGGAAGGACAGAGGGAAAATATGGTCACTGGAAGAGTCAGAAGACATTCTTGGGTCCATGTGATTCACAGGAGTCCATGGAGGCAAAGAGGGCCTCGACAGAATGCCTGCAAATGCCAACAATGACACTAAAGCTTCCAGACCCCTGAATTTGAAAAACAGGAGAGCTCAAAGTATAAGAGTGAAAAAAATCTTGCCTAGGTATTAAGAAATCCCCATTGAAAGCTAACTCTTATATTCATGTATCACAAACTGCACCTATTAATGAGTCCAGGGAAGTCAAGGGGCCTTCTCTATTTCAGTGTTTACTTAGTTGAAACACTAGTTAATTTAGTTTTATTATGCTTATATTGATTAGTACAAATCTATGATGAGAGTATATTCCATATTTCAGATATTTCCAGGAGTGCTAAAAAGAAATTATGTCAACTGGAAGTGGAGCTATATATACGTCATATCCAAACCTTACCGTTGCTCCCACTATCTTTGCGCTGACTCTAACTTCTGTACCTGATTTCCCAGTGTTGTTATGAGTTGACCCTACTTAAATGTCCAAGTTATTTTCCAGCATCAACATCTGTCCCAAGCATAAAAGCCCCTGACTGTTGTCACAGAATGTCATAATCCCTGTGCCTCTTTACCTTGACTCATGCATTTTCTCTCACTAGATTGCTTTTGTCCCTCTGCCTTTCCCATTGCACAAACTGGGTCTCTTTTGATTGCAAGTGACAGAAACCCAACGCAAATTTCTTAAGTAAAAAAGAGAAAGGTTTGGTTTATATAACTAAAATGTACAGAGTAATACTGGTTTCAAGGACTCGAACAAAGCCATCAGGTCCAATTCTCTGCCTCTTTCAGCTTTTCCCTGCACTGGGTTGGCTCCATTCTCAGTCATGTTTGCTCTTCATGAAGGCAAAAAAGCCGCAGTTAATAGAAAAGCCTCATCCCTGATCACACAAAAGTTCTCGTGTTGAATCTTACTAGCTCTGATTGAGCTGAACTGGTCATGTGTTTATCCCTCAGTCGGCTGTGGCCTGAGGAATGGCGTTCCCAGGCGGCTCAGCACTAGTGTCGTATCATGCCGATGGAGCCAACAGAGCAGTCAGCACCTAAAATACCTGGGCCGAAAGCGTCAAAGGGGCAGTTAGTTCCCCCGCAGCAAAATTAGAGAATTATTATTTACTGTGAGAAGAGGGAATATGTGTTGGGTGGAAAACAACAAAAATGCGCTCCACACCGATACATCATTTAGGATCCAGCCATGTTTTCCTTCCTCAGCTGAGTTCAGAGTTCAAATCTCAAATGTTTTGTTTGTTCCATTTAATGTTAATAACAAACAATTAGGTCATGATATATGGCTTTATTCACTAAGTGTCATGTGCACTCCTGTTTTGTTTCTCTCGCTACAATGTAAGCTCCTCCGAGGCAAAGGCCATGGCATTTCTCCTTTTGTATTTCTCTCTCATTGGCACTCAGTAAATAATCAACTTTGTACTCAGCACTGTATCTTGAGAAATTCATAGGCAGAGATCCTCGGTAAGCAATGTTAGTCCTGCTGCACAACTCAAGATGTAGAGTCCTCCCTATTTGATGAGTGCTTGGATGATATTTGGCAACATTTCTCTCCAAAAATAACCAATAACAAACCAAACAAACAAACAAAACAAGAATATTCTTTCCCCCACCCCCTCTCTCCCGGCTGTTCTCCACCTCAACTCCATTGTTGAGAAGGAGCAGAGGATCTGGCTCAGGCCAGCTGTACAGGGAGCCAGGTCACACTTCTGCCTCTGTCCTCAGAGTTCCCCATCTCTCTCCAAGTCCCTGTTGGGAATTGCTCAGTGCTCAGCCCACATGCTGGGGATTGGACTGTATTGAGAATATCATAGTTGGTAGTGAAACAGGCCCTGGCTCCCTGTGAAGGCATTACTAATTATCAATATTAACCAGTTCCTTGAATACAGAATACCTCCAGCCCAAGTATATTTCCAGTCCCTGCTATTTCCATTAAATAGAAAAAAAATTGAGTCTCTCTCCCTCTCTCTCTCTCTCTCTCTCTCAATTCCCCTACAACTAAACTTTTTATACTAGTTTTTCCAATACTACATTTTATTGAGCAATGGGAAAAAAAACTATTAAATTGGTAGGAGATCACAAGAAATCCCAGGGACCTAATAGCTTGAGTGCTCAGATGGAGGATTTAGGTCCTATTGCACCTTCTTAATCTCCTTGTAATCTTGAAAATACTATTTAAATATACTAAACTGCTTTTGTATTAAAGATGATAACTATGGGCTCAAGTTGCATGTTGAGAAATGAGACTTTGAAGACTTAAAAATGAAGACTGATCTCATATGTATTCTTTTTTATCATTCAGCAAATATTTACTGAATTCTTGCTGTGTTTTGAGCATTGAGTTAAAAGCTGGGGGTACAACAGAAAATCAATCAGACAAGATAGGTTGGCCAGGTAGTGAAGGTTTTATCCTGAGAGTTCTAAAAGAACAGGATGCACTCTCCCACTCCCACTGTGGGTTTGAACTAACCTGTAATGCTAACACTGCAGATTCTTGCTGGAGCTGTGATTCTTTGGTGCCCATGCACCCGCCCCCAAGCCCAGATCCACCACGGCCTGTCTCAAAGAGACTGCTCTGAGATCACAAAACAGCCTCAGTGACCTATGTCCCTTTCCAAGTTTTCAAAAATGACATCTTCAGTTCTAAATCAAAAGGTCAACCACTGGGGTACTTATTAGGGGATTCAGACTGCAATTTGCTTAAGGGCTTGCCTCACTGTTAAGATATATTTGGTAGGCAGAGAAAAAGTGTAATATAAATGCCAAACTTCTGGAGTGGTTGTTTTCTCATTGTCTATATTCTAATTCTTTACACTCCCATTCTTAGGCTCTCCTGATCTGCAGAATCTTGCATTCTTCCCATTGTCATTTAATCTGCCTGCAGAGTTGGACGGAGGGGCATGTTTTGCCATAAGGCAAGAATCTGAGTCCTCTAAACTGCAGGATTCCTTCCAGTTCCATGATTTGATGAGGAGCAGACTGGATGTGGGAAATTACCTGTAGCTAAAGTATTCTTTCAAGACATCTAATGAGAGCGATGTTTTCCCTCAGGGAGGGTAGCACAGGCCCAGCATAATGCCAGTGGGGTAAAGACTCCAAGCCTTTATCCTGTCTACAGGAACACAAAGTGTCAACGCTTAATGTGAATTCAAATCCCACCCAAGGAGATGAAGACATCACAAAGAGACAAAAACTATGTGATTCCATTTCTATGAGGTACCTAGGGGTGTCAAATTCATAAAGACAGAAAGTAGAAAGGTAATTGCTGGGGGTAGGGATGAGGAGGATGGGGAGTTACTGTTTAATGGGTGTAGAGTTTCAGTTCTGCAAGATAAAGAGTTCTGGACGTGGTTGCACAACAATGCACTCATCACTGCTGAACACTATACTAAAAATAGTTGGGATGGTAAATTTTACGTTACATATTTTTTTACCATGATTTTAAAAAAGAAGAGTTTAACTATGTTGCTGGGTCAAAAATGTTTTAGTGAGGACAGAAATGGAAAGCAAAGTGCCAAAACAGGATTAGAACAGACATTGGCTCGGAGCAGAGGCTGCAGGGACGGGACAGTGCCCAGAACTGTTTTCAAAATCAGGGTTTTATATTCAAAATTTGCTTTCTTTGGAAGCTGACTGTTCAATGCCGTCTGGCTGTCCCAGTTTGCAGGCACCAGTGTGGTGGTCATCTGAGGCAGTGGTGAACAACTCCCCGTCTGCGCTAGGGAGGAAAGGCATACACACCTCAGAGATACATGGCGCTGAACCATTAGAGCCAGTTTAAGAACAGAGCAAAATTTTTCAAATTGTTCTTAAAGTACTGTTTCTTTGGACCTTACCAAATTGAGCAGGAGCCTCAGAGAGAAAAGCCTTCCTGCTCTGGTTAATGTATAAAGAAGAGAAGGAAAGGATTACAGTGACAAGAAAGAATCAAAGAAACGTATTAAGTATTATACTGTATTACACAAATTGTATTACTTGTTTAGAAAGTCTTTGTAATGGTTGTGATTAACCACTCAAAAATAGTCTGGTCACTCCAAATTTGTGCCCGACAAGATTTTCGGGCTGCAACCCATTATACCACCCTCTTCAGAGCGCCAGACTTAAATTTCCAACTGTCTGATAGCTATAGCCACAGAGATGTGCCCCCTTGACTTCCAGCTCAACATTGCAAAACTGAAGTGAGACCAAACATGCTCGTCCTCCTTAGTTCTCTCAGCCATGGCCCCACCATTCTTACAGTCACCCAGGCTTGAGTTATTGGAATCAAAGAAATTCTTCTCAACCCAAAACAATTTGGGTGCCAAATGCCTGTGCTATTTGCTATACCCACCTTCTCCTCTCCCCTGACTCTGCAACTGCCCTATTCCAGCCCTAAACACCAATCTTTTGCTTGGTGTGTTGCTGGAGCTTCCTAACTGGTCCCAACTTGCACTCACTCATTTGCTACCCAATTCTACTGTTAAATAGCCACCAAGATTACATGCCTATAGTCCCTTCTTTAATGTCTTCAGTGGCTCCCCAGTGTTCACAGATCAAAATGCAAACTCCTCAGCTCAATTTCAGTTTTCCAAACAACCTTTCAAAAACCTTCTCCCTGTCCCCATCTTCCACTACATCTATTTAGACAACATTGTTATGCCATACTCGCTATTACCCTACCATGCTGGGCAATTTTACACATCTGTGCTTTGATAATGTAGTTCCCTCAACTATAATGCCCTTATTATCTTCCCAATCTTTTTCACTTATTGAAATTTTACCCATCTTTTACAGTTCAACTAAATATCATATTCTCCGTGAAACTTACCTTAAGTTTTCCCACTGGAATGAATCATTTCCTGTTCACTCTCAACTGTTATTAAATACCACTAATACCATATGATATGTCCCAAGCCACAGGTCTGTTCTCAGAAAACTTAGCATGAGCTTTAAAGAAAATATACTGTAGTCTTTATGTTATTCTTACCTATAACTTATTTACATTATTTCTCTCCAGCAAGGTCATAAATTTATTGATGGTAGAAATTGTGTCTCTATAATCTCTTTAACCACAATTTATAATATACACCACCTCAGATGGTTATACACCACCTCATCAATAAACCTCAACTGATTGAATGATAAAAATAAGTGAATAAATAAATGGAATAATTTATCTTTACATACCAATTTATTGTACCATTACATTCTAGCCTTTAAAAGAAACAAAATTTCACATATTTTCATCTTGGAATTTCATCATCAACCAGGAACTCAAATTTATTCCTTTTCATGTTTTTAAAAACCACTGGATTTCCTGAGTTATATTTGAAATCAAGCCATATATGCATTCCAAAAATGTCAGGTACCTTTCTAAAAGGTTCTTCTCATTTTTTAAATGCCAGTGCTGATGAGTTTATATGCCAGCTATAGAATAGTATAGTCATTTATTTGGTGTAGACATTTCCAAGAATAATGCAGTAAAAAATTACTTTCCTTCCTAGTGCTGAATTGCATTTTAATTTTGCTTCTATGGAGATGCTGAATGTGTAGCAATTGACAGCAGGATCTGCAGTTAATATATTTTATTTTATTTTTAGGTAAATAACCATATGGCTTTGAGGAAGGACAGTGCTGAAGAGAATTTCCAAAGATCCATCAGAAAATCCTCTATCATTTGTCAACATTTCCCTTAACCAATATAGATAACAGGAGGAGAAATTCAGGATCATCTTTGGTGGGTACAATAAACTATTGTTCAGAACAAGCCACACAATTTTTCTATCCTAGTCTTGGCCATGTGACTTGTTTTGGCCAATAGAACATTACAGGTTGTGTGACATGACCAGAAGCTTGAAGAACACTTACACAAGTAGACTTGATCCCTTTCACTTTGGCCGTCTCCATGAGAAGAACGTCCATGGGTGGGCTTGATGGTCCCAGGATGAAGAGAGACACACAGAAGAAGCTGCTCCAGCCAGACCACCCCAGCTGGGCCCAACCTAGAAAACATACAGACACATAAGCTAAATATATGCTTATTGCTGGTGCCACTTGGATTTTATGGTTGTTTGCAATGCAGCAATAATACAGTGAGCTAATAACTCTCACCCTCCCTACCTCCCTCCCTCCCTCATATCCCTCTAATCTGGCAAACAACCATCTTCTCCTCACTTTTAGACTGAGTTCCATACCTTATATCTTGTGCTGGACATCTGTTATTTGCCCCTCCAGATCCACTCTTCTACTTTTCCTTCCTGCCTTCTGTCCTGGGACACTGACCTGGTGAACTGTATCACTAGGCTGCTTTCTCTCAGACTTCCAGCTGGAATCATCCAGTGGGGAACCATAAAAAAGATTGCTGGAAGGGAGAAGAGTGAGGTTGGGGCATTTATTCCCCTGATTCTGTGCCTCACTGTGTTCACTGATTACGGATCATTTCTCTCAGGAAGGCCTCCTTTACGTGACTCTTTTTGGGTCCTGGGAATTATTTCCTCCCTTTTTTCTTTAAGCCTAGATTGGTAATAGTTCAATTGCCACTACTTCCAGGTTACTGCTTCATATCCTGTGGTGCTCTACACACCAGGATGTTAGCCCTTACAGATAGTCTCTTTATAAATACAAGGTCTGTCCAGAAACAGTACAACTATTGTTAATATAACGGGAACAATGTACGTGAGATTAATGTAACCTGGCAGCCAAGGAGAGTGGACTGGAATGCCCATGTATGAAAAATGAAAACTTCACTGTACTAGTCAGTGGAGGTGGTAGACACCACTGAGTGAGCATGTGTACTGTGTGGCCATCACATTCAAAATGACTGAGCAAGTTTAGCACTGAACCTGCATCAAATTTTGTGTTAAGCTTGAACATTCTCCTGCAGAAACTATTTGGTTGATTCAGAAGGACTTTGAGGATGATGTAATAAGTGCAGCACAAATAAAAGTGTGGCACAAATGCTTCAAAGATGGTTGAGAATCTGTTGAAAGTGATCCATGTTCTAGAAGGCCTGCAACAAGCAGAGCACCTGAGAATGTTGAATGTGTTTGGGCTGCAATCGACAAAGATAGGCAACTGACAGTGTGAGAACTAGAGGCTGATCTAGGGATTTCAAGAACTACTATGTCCAAGATTTTGATGCAGGATTTTTACATGAAACATGTGGCAAAATTTGTTCCATGTCTTCTGCTACCAGAGCAGAAGGAACATCGTGCTGCAGTTGGGAGACCTGTGTGAGGTCCCAAGGTGCCTACTTGGAAGGGGACTGAGGCATCATTGTCCTGTGTACAGTGTTTCTTGTACCTTGTATCTTCTTCAGTAAATGTCTCTATTTTTCACATTAAATGGCTGGATACTTTCTAGACAGGCCTCATATATCTCCCAGGAAATATCCTAATTTGAGCATCCCATTTCTGTCCTGTAGAGATTCTGACTGACACATGTCCCCTCTAGGCCTCTCATACCTTCTGCCCAGTATGACTTTTCTGATGACAGTCTACCTATTGAAGCTGTTTCCAGGTGTCCATCATTTAGACCTTTGCTGTATCAATCTACCCCTGATGACTTAACATCTCTGATCTTAGACATGCCCAATGATTCAATCACTGAACAACTTTGATAGAGTGTCTACTGTTACTAGGCACTGGAGGTACAGAAGTCCTGCCTTAAGAACTTCATCATCTAGTGGGAGAAAGAAATCAAATTAAAGTTCAATATGGCAAGAACAATGACAGAGATATACATAGAATGCTATAGAACCCACTGAAGAAGGGGTATATAACATAAGACATCTGGAAAAAAATAGGAATTGTGGCAGTAATGTTGAGAGGGAGATACAATAATGTATGTGAACAGCAAAATCAACCAACAGTCAGGGAAATGCGGGGCTAATATTTCCAGATGTGTGCCTTTGACCAGAGGAGTTCAGGTTTTTATTTATTTTATACATTGGGCTTTCATAAAACAATTCTTTTGAACAAAAAGTCAAATTTGAAAGCCTCTCCTAAGTCAGAGAATAAGTGAAAACACGTTGGAAAACTGGAACTGCTAAATTCTATGAATAAGAGAATAAAGTCAGATGTTCAATGGGAAGGAACAGGGAATGGCAAATACTTGTATTTCTTGGAACACAAGTCATCAACCAAACTAGCTGCAGAAACTAAAGAGAAGCATTCAGCAACATATTCACCAAAGGGAAAAAGGCAAAGGGCAAGAGAAGCTCTGTTGTTATTTTTCTTAATTCAGAATGCATGTGGTTCGATAAAATATCTACTCTAATTACATCTTCTAGAATGTACTATAAAAAATGCTTTCTTTACCTAACTGAGCTGCTAAATTTCAAAGACTATACTCTACATACAAGTACAACTAATGCATATTTTTTAAATTATTCAAAAGACTAATTATGAGGTTACATTCCTGTCATTTGGAAATAATTGGGAAGACAGTTTACAGAAGTTGCAGGATTGAGGAAAAGGTGCAAGATACCCCTGGCCTAAGGAAAACCACTCCACAGCAGAGAGGGAGAGTGTGCAGGGAGGTGACAGGACTCAGTAATTATCAACTATCATTAACCAAGCTCCTGTTCTTTTGGGCTATATATTATGTACTGATTCTTATTCATAATCAAAGCTAACATTTATTGAATCTTACTATATCCCAGGAATTATGTTATGGGTTTATTAATTGTAAAAATAATACAAAATTGATAGTCTCACTAATGAAAATAATTATTAATTTTAAAAGATAATTATTGAGTACTTGCTATGTGGCAGGCATTGTGGCAAGGGTTTTATATATATTTATGTCATTTCATCCTCGCAATAACCACAGGGGGTAGTATTCATTCAACAAATATTTTACTTTTTCTCCATATACATCTATATTGTGTGAATTGCTTTAAAAAACATTGTGAATTTTGTGAACAAACAAACAAGACATAAATGCATATGACTGTCTCCTATATTTTAGTCCCTATGCTCAACCTGGCGATGAAACCATAAGTGAAATAGACAAGGGCACTATTCTTGAGAAGGGAAACAGACAATTGCAAATAAACAAGAAAGTACATGATATATCTGATGGTGCTAAGTCATTAAGTGTAGAAATATAAAGGAGAGTAAGCAAGATGATGGAAATATGATGAGGAACAGGGCTGCAGGGCTCTTCTATTTAAGGTGGAAAGAAAGCCCTCTCTGAAAAGAAGGCATTTGATCAGAGAGCTGAAAGAAGTGAAGGTAGAATTGTTCCAAGAAGAGGCAACCACCATTATCAGACCTCTCCCACAAATGAGGCATTGGACCAACAGAGGGTGGCACAGACAGTCAAGTTCACTAAATGTTTCATTTGTTCCCTTTCATTTTCCCTTCTCCTTTCAGCTAAGCAGCAGAATGACAAAACCAGGAAAAGGTTACAATACAGTGTGTAATATTTGAGTCATTTGTCATTTACCAAATTGTATGTTTTTTATTACAATATTAACATTTTTGAAAATCATTCAGGCAATACAGACACATGTTAAGAGTGAAAGTATCCCTTCATCCCACTATCCAAAGGTTTCTATCATTAATGTGTACATCCTAAATATTTTACTATACTAGCATATAATTATGTAGAAATAGGGAGGGTTATTTCATATCTATTAAAATTAAGTGTGAATTCTACTTGACAGACTGATACCACTAGTCAGGATGATGCAATATAAGTGGAAATGAAATTTGTCACTTCCGGGATGAGGCAGTAAAAGATGACACACAGTTCTCTAGTTCTTCTCTTCCCCAGCCACTGCGAGTGTGGGATCTTCACATTCCTGATGCGGCTACAGGGTGATGGAGCCATCATCAGCCTTACTGACTATATGAAACAGAGCCCTCCTCTCCCTGTGTCTACTTTGCATTCACCATGAGTGAGCAATAAAACTCATTATGTAAAGTCTCTGAGATCTATAGATTGCTTGTTATTGCAGCATTGTTATTGCACTGACTGATACAGAGAGGTGAAGAAAATTGCCCAAGTTTTCCTAGCTACCAACTGGAAGCGCTAGATTCAAATCTAAATTTTAGTCAATAATACCAAGAAGCAATGTTGGGCAGTTCGCCTATATCTTAATTTAGATGTGACAAATTTACACATTTTTGGAACAAAGTAATGAAAATGTTATCTCATTTAAAGTCTACCTACTTACCACTTTCAAAATTGCATGTGTTAGACCAGCCGCCCAAACTCTGGCCCCATCTCCCACATGAGTGTAGCTCAGGAGTACGGTGAGCTGAGCATAAGCATCATGCAGCAATACTCCCTGTGTGATCCAAGATGATTTCCAAGCCACTGTCCATCAGATACAGAGGAAGTAAAGGCTGTTGGCAATGGATTCAAAAGAAAGAGTATAAATTGCTTTGAAAAAGGTAAGAGGATCACTGACCTTTCTGATTGTATCGTCTTAGAAAAACCATAGTCAGGAAAAGTGTAGTTATCGGGATAAAAGAGAAAGTTAAGTCTGAAACATCAGGGAGTAGAACAGAAGGCTCTTCTGCAATGATACCCTAATAGGAATAGACAGATTGATAAGGTATGCTAACTAACAGTTCAGTCTGACCATTTTACCCACAGCAATAACTTATTATTATCATCTCTCAACATTTAATGGACTGCTAGACTCAAAATTTAGCATACATCGGAATTACCTGAAGAGCATGTCAAAATACAGATTCCTGGGCCCCATCCTTAAACATTCTGATTCAGCAGGTCTGGGGGTATCAAGAATTCCCATTTCTAACAGGGTCCCAAAGGACAACGCATTAGGGATTCTGGAGAGGATTGGATAGATGAAGGAGAAACTATTGTAAAGAAGATCACAGAAATAAAATAGATTTTTTCTGACCTAACAAAAAACTTCAGTGTTCAGAATGAAAGAGCACACTGGCACAATCAGAAGACATGTTGAAATAAAATCTATCTAGAATAAATAAATATCTAGAAAAAATCTAGTGGCATTTCTGAATTTCAACATATGTTACATTACATGTCAAAAAGGACTTTGCAAATGTGATTAAGGTTATGGACCTTGAGATGGGGAGACTAGCCTGTATTATCCAGGTGTGCCTAATCTAATCATATGAATACTTTAAAACAGAAAATCTTTCTCAGCTCCGGAGAAACAGAAATGGCCCCATGAGTGGGAATTGACCTATCATTGCTAGCTTGAAAATGGAGGAAGGAAGCCATGAGCCAAGAAATATGGGTAGCTTATAGAAGCTGGAAAACACACAAAAATGGATTCTTCCCTAGAGCCTCCAGAAAGAAACATGGTATGCTGACTTACTGATTTTAGCCTAATGAAACCCATGTTGGATTTATGATCTACAGAACTGCAAGATAATATGTTTGTGTTATTTAAGCCACAAAACCTGTGGCAATTTGTTATAGCAGCAGTAAGAAACTCACACAGGCATGAAAGAAGGGGGAGGGTGGGAAGGGAGATCCTCTTGGGACACCAGGTACCACACCTGCCCTATAAGAGTTCTTCCCTAAGGCTTAAGAAATCACTCACCCTCTTAGACAAGAGAGATCTAACTCTAGAAATTGCTGGATGTACCCATCTTTTAATATATGTTCTGTAATTACAATATACCATTTATAATTTTAAGTTAATGAGAGTGAAAAGTGAAATTGAAAAGCGAAAAATGTCAGACACTCCACTTGTATTGTGCAAAAGAGGTTTTACTGATTTACTTAAACAATCAGTCTATGTCCTCCAACAATGAAATCATTTAGGCTTAGAAATAATCATTACACCTTGGGTAAATTCCTTGGATAAGAAAAATGTGTATGTATGACTTGGTAGATGAAATATTCAAATATAACTAAATTTAAGCAGGAATTAGAATGTGTGAAGCTGAATATCCTGAGAGGAGAGTTTAAAAGACTAAGAATTTAGTCATCTGATTGAAAGGTAACCAGTCTGTGCCAACAAACTGGAGATCACCAGACAGAGATTAAATATTTAGGAATTTCTGGTACAAGTCCTTATATAATTATATGTCAAGTTTGGTTATAGGATAATGAGGTAAAAATAATCTAATGTCTCGATAATATTCACTTTCCCTTCTTGAATGGTTCTGTTATTTATACAAGTGAAAAAGAAACATAAATTTAGAGCGTGTGGGATTGTCCGGCCTTCCACTACTACTTTATTCTTCTTCTAATTCACCGGCAATCACCTCCCCCAAAAATCTGTAGTGAGATTTTCGGCCAAGTTTGTGTTAATGAAAAGTTGAATTTTTAACTTGTTTAGAATAAAAATAATACTTAACCCAGAGGTCATAAAGAACTGAGCCAGAGTTCTTCCTTTGATACCAACAAAATTTTGGTGAGTGAAGGAAAACTCATATTTTAAGCATGCGTGTCTCTATTTGCTTAGACTAGGGACAGAAGTAGATGTGCCAAGAAGATGTCATAAAGTCGCTTTACTAAAACAGGCCCCAAACTATTTTTACAGTCAAAGCTAAATTTGTGAAATATCTAGGTAATCCAATGAGATAAGGAAGTTTAAACTCGCCATGGTATTATTTATTATAGTTATTATACAGTTGAATTTGTTGATTTTTTTACCTTCATAAGAAAAACAAATACATCTTATGAATCCTTTCATCTATTTTACATTCTACTAATTTTATTATTCTAATAACAAATGTCTTATAGATTGCTTTTTCTACTTTACTCCTTCAAAAATATTGCATAAAGAGCTGAAAAACCATATTATCAGATTATTTTAAGAAATATTCTCTTTCCTGTGATCCCTATAACCACCCACTGCAAAAACAAATAAAAAGGCAAAACAAGTTAGTCCATGTTCCTTTTTATTTTAGTCAATCACATGGCATAGTCTCACTCATCAGAACTGGAAGACTCAGAGGCAAGAACAATTAACCACTCTCCTTCCTTTACCCTCTACCCTGCACTGCAGCCAATTACACACATTCTGTCTGGGTCTTCTTTTCCATTCCCACTGTACTCCAGATCTCAGGTCCTTGTTACTGTTCTATCCTGTTACCTTTCTCTCCCTTAAAAGCCTCCCAGCTACCCTCTGCCTGTGTCCTTTAACATCCATAAGCCATCCTTCACACAGTTTCACTCTTACAATCTTTCCTTGAGGATTGATTTAGTTAGATTCCTAAAACCCATTCCTTGCTCACCTCTTTCCTGTAATGGCCTTTGTTGACCCCTGGAATAAAATTTGAACCCTACATAATAGTCATAAGCCCCCATAATTTAGGCTCAACATTTTCTACCTCAGTCGCCCATATAATTTTCCTGCTCATCCTCCTTCTCATCTTTAATCTCACCCCCACCACAGCCTGAACATGCACTACAGTTTCCCACCTTTGCTTACACTGTTTTCTCTACCTTGAATACCTTTCTTCTTCACCTCAATGTTTCCGAATTTCACTGTCTCCCTGAAGCTTTGATCCCTCCACGCTCAAGCCAGAAATAACCTCTTCTGTGTCTATGTACAAGGCTACTTCATTTTAATGTCTGCTACATCCCCATGGAAAGCTGACCTACAGCACAGTCATGAGCACCTGAGGACCGAGACTACACCTCATCCTTTGTAACACAGGGCTTGGTTTATACCGAATCTTGATCAATAACATTTTGTTTAATTGAACTCAAAAGGGTCAAACTAGAGGGAAAAAAGGGTTGGAGATAGGGGAGTGATATTCTACTAAAATGAGAAGTCATTATTTTCAATTTGACAAATTCTAAATTTATTTATACCACTGGTATACATGAAAGCCCAACAGCTACCAATTGCACCCAAAAAAAAAAAAAAAAGAATTTCTAAGCAAAAAGGTTAATGATAAAACCATTTTATTCTTTTCACAATTTTTATTTCAAAATCTTTGTTCTGTTCTCCTGGCATTTTTTCCAAATAAAAGCTGGAAAACAGGCTGGAATGGAGTCATAGTGTCTACGTGCTTTATTGTTAGCATGCTGTCCAGAGCAGCATGGACCAGAATTATCCATCCACATACCAATAGTCACAGAAAGCCTACCTATGCCTCACCTGACTTTTGAGTCAATAGTCTGAGCGAACAAGGAACAGAAGGAGCTGAGGTCACCACTTGACGACGTAGATGGTTTCTCACCACCTTCATTACAAAAAATATCATGCAGAAAATTGATTTTATTTATTAGCATCCTGACTTATACCTCTAGCTCTGTAATCCTGGGAAAATTACTAAGCCTATCTGTGCTTCAGTTTCCTCAACTCTTCAAAGAGAATAATAATAGTATCCACCTTTGTTTTCCCCACTATATAAATAGCATATTACTTAATTTATATATGTAAAATATAATCACTTGCCAGAGTAATCACACTCAATAAATATTAGTTTTAAGTAAAACTAAAACTAATATTAGTTTTTCACTATTATTAGTATTGTTTTAATTAACAAAAAACACATAAAAGAGCATAGCCGGAATCAACAATATGAAGAAGATGACAACATAACTTATGCTTTCAGTGGGAACATCTGTACACGCAATCATAAAGACCCAAACAAAAGTAATAAAATCCAGATCTGCATTCATCAGATTCATCTGGCAAAAGTTCCAAGTATCTTTATTAGTGAAAGTTAATGTATGACTTTTCATCTTACCCCAAGGACAGGCCTTCAACATTGAATTTATCTAAAATTTTAATCCTATTCTCCATCAAACCTTGGATAAGCTAATTAATATGACACCAGCTGTTGGCCTGGCAAATTATCCTCCTTCCTCCAACAATCTTTTAGGTAAAAATGAAGAGGTGAGAAAGGAAGATAGGGACTTTTTAACAACCAGTGATAAATATGGGCAAAGAGGAACACTCTAAAATAGGCAAAACAGCAGATAAACTGTCATCTGACTATCACTTTCTACATAATTGTATACTGATTTTAGTGAACAAAATAAAGATGTCTTTTAAATCATATGTTTTCAGTAACACAACATAAGAAGTGATTTGAATGTGATGTAGTTGAATTTCTATAGCTCTTGTGACTATAGCTCTATCCCTAAATGGTAAAATAATCAGCAGATTCCATAAAACAAGAAGACATTTGATTTCTAGCAAAAAAAAAATAATAAATTCTTGGCATCACAGTGGTATTTGGAAAGCTGTATTAGACTAAATTTTATTAGTCTGAAAAAGACAGTAAATGAGCATCCCAGCTGTTATTCCACGGAATAAAGCAATGTGATTGTCTTTCTTGGGGTTTTTTTCTGTTTCATTTTACATATTTACCCATCAAATGCCAATTAGTCCTTCCCAAATTCAACTTTTAAACTTACATTTAAAGAGTTGGATTTGAGGGAAAACAGGCAATGTTCCTAAAGAAACAGATATACTAATATAATTTATTAACTGTCTCTGCATGTTTGACTTTCAAAACTATTATTTTTCCACTTCTGGAATTTGTATCAGAAGTTTGTGTATCTTTTTGAGAAGACCATTTTTTTTAAGTACAATCAAGAAAATGCCTGTTGATTCTTTAGGTTTCTCATACAAATGTTGTGGTCTCAGCAGAGAAATGAACAATATAGTGAATTTGTTTGGGGCTATACAATAATTTAACATGGTGGTGATTTAGAGATGAACAACCTTGAGTTAGAAATGGACAATGCTGAAAGCTGGTGGCCCATGTTTGGTGCATTGTCCAGCCTTTGTGAACTCCTCCCCAGCAAGCCATAATAATATGAACAATCAAGGAAGTTGTGCTCAATAATTGAAGAATGCTTCATCCTCATAAATATAACCTAAGATGATACAACAAGTGTTGAGGTGTGTGCTAGGACATAGATTTTCTCTATGCCTCTTCATATTTGGGACTTCCTCATCCTCCCTACTTTAAGCCCCACAGTGTTAGAAGCTGGATTCCAGAGTCTTTGAAGACAGTAAATATTAAGTAGCTTAAAAACAGTGAGAGCTGAAAGCTCATTAACTTGTTTTGTAATTTTTAATGTCTAACAATATGAAATTGAGCAATTTATTTATTTTTGCCTAAGTACTTTACTTTTTCCAAGAGAGATATTAGGAACGATCATGAAAGCTAATAAAAGCATGATATTCTACTTAGAAATTAACTATCTCTTCTATAAATACAACAATTATAGTCACATCAGATTTAACTTACACATTGCACAAAATGATAAAAATATCTTGAAGTTAGTAGGAACTTGTCTCTATTTTCTTTAAAATAAGCAGTTCACACAACTGTAATTGTGGCTAAATGACTTTGTTGTTATCAATTTTGTCAGCAAACACCAGAATAATCCAGGACCAGAATGTTCATTACACATGACTTCATCTTCTCTTCTTTATCTCTAAGAACACTGTGTGTGTGTGTGTGTATGTGTGTGTGTGTGTGTGTGTATACATGCTCTGAGCCACAATACAATACTATCAGGACATGACTATCTGAAATTTCTTAGTTTTGCTAAAATATGATGATGATCATTTTAAAAGATGAGGAAGAGAATACAGTGCTCACTTTCACCATTGATCTTCTTGTTAAACATCAAAGCAACTCTGCATTAGAATTTTACATTCCCTCATGAGCAAATAAACTTTTTCAAAGATGTGGCAAGTACTCTGCAAAGCAAACTGTGAACACTTTTCAAGCTGAAGTAGTAAAGATACTTCAATAACCAAACCAATATCCTCAGATACTTCCAGTGAAAAATATAATTGGAAATGTCAAGCTGGAGAATTGCCAGACTTTACACACACACATAAACATTTGTTCTAATATCAGAGCTATTTATTGAGGCCTTGGAAGAAAAATGAAACATATTTCATACTATATGTAGTGAATTGTGTATATGTACCTAATGGTAAAAATTCTAAATATTGTGAAATGCAAATACCCCCCAAATTGAAGAGAGGTACATTAAAAACTACCTTGTATGCTTTAATGTATTATTGTTTCATATAACAATTCTATAAAAACACTCTACTGAATAGTAATAGACAAGAAATAAAATATATATTTTGTATTCTCAATCGCTAAGCTTTTGTTTTACTCAAATTGTATATGTATTGAATTCTAAAACACTTCTAAAATACAATAAAAAATCTTTCAGAAAAAAACCTTCAAGGCCTTAATAAATATTTTGTGAATAAATGGATTAATAAAATCTAAAAATAAAACAAAATTTTTAAAGTCCTTTATTTGTCAAAATAGTTGAGAAAAAAGATGTTATAATAACCTATTAATATGCTTCATAACTTTTCTCAGTCTCCAGATGTTGTGGAGGAGACAAAATTAGGTTACAATCCAGAAGGTAAATCAATAGTCTACCCTAAACTTCATGAAATGGACCATATCCCTGAAAATTCACTTTAAGGTTACAACTGATATACAGAGAAAACCATAAAGAAATTTAGAAGACCCTGTAAATAGTATTTCAATTAAGATACTGCCAAAATTTAATTAATGGCCACTTAATTAAGATTGACTATTTTAAACTTTATCTTTAGAGTTTTCTTTTACTTAATTAGAAGATAAGAGGAGAAGGAGCACCCTGTGCATTTTAAAGGACTTGACTTAAAGGTAATCTTCCTCTACAAATATTTTTATTATTGTTATTCTATTACAGATGTCCCAGTTTTTCCCCCTTTGCCCTCCTCCACCCAACCCATCCCCTTACTCCCACAGTCAGTCCCCACACCATCGTCCATGTCCATGGGTCACTCATATATGTTTTTAGACTGATCTCTTCCCCTTCTTCCTTCCATTATCCCCCTTCCCCTCTGGCAGCTGTCAGTCTGTTCCATATTTCTATGTCTCAGATTCTATTTTCTTCATTAGTTTATTCTATTCATTAGATTCCTCTCTAGTAAGATCATACAGAGTTTGTCTTTCACTGACTGCCTTATTTCACTTAGCATAATACTCTCTAGTTCCATCCATGCTGTCACAAAGGGTAGGAGTTCCTTCTTTCTTTCTACTGTGTAGTATTCCTTTGGGTAAATGAACCAGTTTTTTAATCCACTCATCTACTAATGGGCACTTACCATATTTTGCCATGTATAATGCACACTTTTTGCCCAAATTTTTTAGGGAAAAATAAGGATGTACATTATATATGTGTAGTACTAATTCCATATATACATAAGCGCTTTTAATTCTGTTATTTATGTTTATGCATTAAAAGTGTAACTATAGAAAGCAATAATGATATCTATATGCAAAATAATACCCTGGAAATTAAATTTTAGAGATCCAAGGTGGTGGAGGAGTAAGCGGAAGTTACATTAACCTCCTCCCAGGACCAATCTGGAATTACAACTTAAGAGTGGAGAAATTATCCAGACTAAACAACTGAACAATAGCAAGAGAGAAGCTTTATAACCACAGACAGTGAGAAGAAACAGCTTCCACACAGCATAACTGGTAGGGAATGCAATGGAGACACAAGAGGGCTGGCTGGGTGCCCATGAGCAGCAGTTGAAGTGCCAGAGGGATATTTAAGCAGCTTGGGTTATCCCCTTAAGAAGTGTGGGATCTAAACCCCAACCTGGGTTCCCCAGCCTACAGCACCACAGCCCAAAAAGTACACAGATAACAACCACTGGGGAAAAGCGGCAGGGTTTCTCTCTGCCAGAGACAGGCTGCTGGAGATGCAAAGAGCTGTTTAAAGGGCCAACACACAAATTTTCATATGCAGCCAGTTACCCTGGGCTCTGGCAAAGGGTGCAGAGTTCCAAATGGACTAGAGACACTTGAGGAGAGACTGGGAATGGTTGCTTTGAAGAGAAAACTGAGAGAACAGCCACCAGGATCTAGGTGCTGAATCATCCCTCTTACTGCAGTAGCCATCTTGCTCAGACCACTTCTCTTCTAGTGGCATCAGCCTGAGGGGAAGCAATAGCCTCCCCCACAGGAGGTACCCTGCCCCTCCCTGTGGTGCCTAAGCCTGACTGCTGAGTGCAGAGTGACTAGATTAACAACTTAATGAGACAGCCATAGACAGTAGATCCCTGGAAGTCTCACACAGGCTACCTAAGGCCAGATGGGGTCGCCATCTGACATCACCAGAGGTGGATCCAGGAAGAAAAAACAGTGGTAAATACTAGATGCTACCAAGATGAAATCCACTGTGGTCTTCTTCATGATTAGAGATATGTTCTTTCCTGCATAGTTTTTTAACATTCATTTCTTCAAGTTTGTACATATTAAATCACTAGATTTTATACTATAGTTTATCTCAGTTTTCATATTTTGCTCCTTCCTTCTCTTATCCCATTTTACCTTCTTTCCTCTTATTATTTTTGTTTTAAATTTTGCTTTCTCTCTTGCTTCAACTTGTTTCCATTCTACACTCTTATTATTTCTCACCCATCCAGCCTCTCAAAACTGATTTTCTTGTCAATGCTCACCTTACATTCTTTCTTTTTTTAATTTAATTTTTTTATTTTTATTTTTTATTTTAGTTTATTCAGTACAGTTTCTATCCTTTATTCCCATTCCAACCCACCCACCCATCCCTCCCCTACTCCCTCCCATTTCCAACCCCCCTAGTTTTGTCCATGTGTCCTCTCTATTTGTTCCTGTAAACCCTTCCCTTCTCTGAAATTTCCCTGAATTCACCTCACATTCCTTTTGCTGCTCTTACAATACCCTTGTTCTCTCTCCACCATTAGCAATCTTTGCTCATGCATATGATAGTTGTTGCATTTTTTCAGCTTTATCTCTAGATCGTCACTATCTTTGCATTTTCAATCTCATATTTTACTGTTCCCTCTCCTACTCCATTCTGCCTTCATTCAGCTCATTTTTTTGTCTCAAATTTCAATTTTTCCCATCTTAGCCTTGTTATTTTTTTCTTCTTTCATCATGCCCTTTCCTTTTTGCATCTTAAATTTTAATTTTTCCCTTTCTTAGCCTGCTTTTCATTCCTCACTCTTAGTATTTTCTCACCCTTTATCATCTCAAAATCACTTCCCTTTCCTCTACACATCTCTTAAGCTTTTCTCTCTTTTTTCTCATCTTATTCCCATCCCACATATATTAATTTTAGTTCATTTATTGTTGACAGTGCTATGGTGGATCTTTTCTCCAATTTGTTCCTATTTCTTTTTTTAAAAAAAATTTATTTATTTTTAGAGAGAAGAAAAAGGAGGGAGGGGAGGGTGAGAAATATCAATGTGTGGTTACCTCTCACATGCTCCCTACTCGGGACCTGGCCTGTAACCCAGGCATGTGCCCAGACTGGGAATTGAACTGGTGATCCTTTGGTTCACAGGCTATCACTCAACCCACTGAGCCACAACAGCTGGAGGTGGCTCCTATTTTTTATTATTATTTATTTACTTTTTTTCCTTTTTCTTTCTCTCACTTTATTTTATTTAATTTCTGTTTAAAACTAATACTATATGCTTCCCTTCTCTTACTACATTCAGCCTTCTTCATTCCCTTTTTTATTCATGATGTAAATTCTACTTTCTCTTCACACTTTCCCATTCCCTACTCTTATTAGTGCTCCTCCCTCTACCCTCTTAAAATCATTTTTCATTCTGTAGCTCATCTCATTTACTAGTCACTTAGGGGTCTTGTTAAAATGTAGAATCTTCTTTGCAGATCTGGAGAGGGACCTGAGTTTTTCTTTTTCTTTTAAACAAGTTCCTGGTGATGGTGGTAATGATAGTGGTCTTCAGATCAAACTTTGAATGGCAAGATCCTAGATGAATTTGAACAGCTGACAAATCACTTCCGTGTCAATTAAAATCACCAGTGTCTCTACAAATTCTTTCTTCAAACTCAAGATCCTAGTTCCTCAAGTGAGGGATCTAAATTTTTATTTCCAATACCATCAGATTTATTTTATAAAACTGGCTACTTACATAAAGTGTCAGAAAGGTGTAAGACCTTTAGCAGTGTTTCTATTTTTTTAAAAAAAAGTTAAGCACAGTATATATTGTATCAGGCTTCTTCTAATTGATCCTTTTCAGAGATTTCTATGGCCCACAGTATTATCACAGAAAAAAAACAAACAAAAATGAAAAACAAACAAAACAAAATGAAATGTTATTATATATGTGTCTGTTTTTATGTACAAGGAGTTATGGTGTCATATTCATTCCCTGTATAACACGCATTGCCAGTGAGCTTAAGAAATTATGACCACTAGTCTTACTAAAATTCTGTGCCCACGACCTGGATGACAGCTTTATCAACACCCAGGAGGGAGAACAGGCCCCAGTCTGGCTTCCCAACTCCGTATGTAGTGCCAAATGCAGTCTGAATGCTTGAGCTTCAGCAGGAACAGAAGCAGACAGGCCTTAAAGATCTAAAGTGAGCAGATGTTACTTTTACTAACAACAGTGAAAACACAATCAGTGACATTTAGAAGTTGCATGTACTTTTAAGGCAATGATGGCTTAAGCAACAGTAATATAAATTCCTCAGTGATGATAACTGAATATTATATTCAAAATACCAATAATCACATTAGTTAATAAAAATCACTTTTCTAAACATATACCAGACCCTCATAGCAAACCAGATCCTCATAGCAAAAAGAATAGAACAATTAACAGAGCAATGGATGAGGCAAAACATGTCAAATCCCTCTTCACCTATATGGATAGTCAAAGCTGAATAAGAGGACATGCTTGAGAAAGACCCCATATATAAAGTTGATTGGAAATTGTGTTCCTTAACTCTTTCAGTTAAATAACATTAAATGAGCTTGTCTGTTATTCACCCATAAACTTCCCAGAGAGTTTGACTGGAGGTGATAAGGGGAAAATCACAAAGAGATAGCTAAGCAGCTCAGTCTTGGAAGTTTTGGTCCAGGGGCAAGTCTATTGCTGATGCAAGGATAGTCAGAAAAATGCAAGTAACAAGCTAGTAAGTAGAAAAATATTATTCATATTATGGCTATTTACTACTGAGACTTGGCAAAAAAAAAATAAGTAAGACATCCATTTGGATGCTAATCATCAGAAAGAAACAGAAAATAACAAGCATTGTCAAGGATGTGGAGAAACTGAAATCCTTGTACATCACATTGTGACTGGAAATGTAAAATGGCATAGGTGCTGTGGCAAACAGTGTGGTGATCCCTCAAGAAGTTAAATATAGAATCACCAGCAAGTCAAATTCTGGGTATAGATGTAAAAAAATCTAAAACACTAAGTTAAACATAGACTCGTATACCAATGTTTATAGCAGTATTTGCAGTAGCCAACATGTGGAAACAACCCAAATGTCCATCTACATGAATGGATAAACAAAATGTGGTTTATAGATACAATGAAATGTTATTGACCCTTAAAAAGGAAAAAAACCTGATACATACTACAATATGGATGAACTTTGCAAACATTATGCTAAGTGAAATAAGCCAAACATGAAAGGACAAATATTGTATGATTCCACTTGTGAGGGCCCTAGAATAGTCAAACACTCACAACTGAAATTCAGATAGAAATTACCAGGGGATAGGGCAAGAGGGATGGGAAGATATTGTATACATTTTCTATCTGGGAAGGTGAAAAAGATTGGAAATAAATAGCGATGCTGTTTGCACAATAATGAATGCGCTTAATGCCACTGAATTGTACACTTAAAATGGTTAAATAGCTTCCAGTCAAGATGGTGGCATAGGTAAACACAGCTCACTTCTATGCACAACCACATTGAAATGACAACAAAATTATAAAACCACCATCACTCTGAATCATCAGAAATCAACTTGAATGGAGTCTGACAACTATGGAATTAAAGAAACCACATGCATCCAAACTGGTAGGAGGGGTGGAGATGTGGAATGGTCTTGTCCCACATACACGTGTGGTAGATAAAAATTCAGAAGGTATATCTCGGGAGTGAAGAGTCCTAGCCCCATACCCAGATGCCCCAGCTCAGGGTTCCAGTGCAAGGAAGATAAGTCCCTATATCTTCTGGCTGCAAAAACCAGTGGGAATTGAGTCAGTCAGTGGGAGAAACTACTGGAGTCCCAAGGAGTTCCTCTTTAAAAACCCACTGGGATAGCATCTTGAAAGGCACCAGTGGCATCCTGGGAGGAACTGAAGTTTCTGACATCAAGGCAAGAGCTGGGGACAGCTTTCTCCCAGACAGAAAGGTGGGCAGACCCTCACAGCCAACATGCACATGCCATATCTGAGACTCCATCAATCTGGCTTACACTGTTTGGCCCAACCTGAAGAACCCCTAAGACTCTGTCCTACCCAACTTATAGCTGTTAACAGTGGCTTTTCCATATGAATGGCTGGTCTTGGCTAATGTTTTACAACTTCCTAAATCCTTTCAAACAAGGAACAGTTGGTCTCAGTGAGTCCCCAGGCCCCATATCCCTTGCTAAGTGGCCCCAGGCCAGGCACTAGCAGCAGCCAGCCTAGAATCACAGCTTAGCTTAGCTGAGAATCTCCAAGCCCAGCACAAGTAATAGCCATCTCAGATTGCTTTATAGCTCAGGCAATGTGGTCCCAGACAAAACACAGGTGGGGACTGACCTTGTCCTGTACCATCTGGGAAACCCCAGGACCTGAACACCTCTACAGACCACATCAGAGTACCACCACCCTGCCCCTGCACAGCTGAGCCTCCGCAGAGGGCAGAGGGTGGTGGTCAGGGTCACAGCCAGCCCTTGCAGCTGATTGGCCTGGGTAAATCCCTCCCATTGACCTGCCAACAGCAACCAAGGCTCAAGTACAAGAGGAGGATGCACTAAACCTACAAAGTGCACACCTTGAGTACCCAGGTTGGGTGACTGGAGAGGCTGTGCCACTGCACCTTATGTGACACCTACTACATTAAGCCATGATACCAAGACAGGGAGTCATAGCAGCTCTATATGATACATAGAAACAAACACAGGGAGGCTTCCAAAATGAGAAAACAAAGAAACATGGCTCAAATGAAAGAACAGATCAAAACTTCAGAAAAAGAGCTAAACAAAATGGAGATAAGCAATCAGATCCAGAGTTCAAAACACTGGTTATAAGGATGCCCAAGGAACTTAGTGAGGAGCTCAGCAGCAGAAAAAAAAATCCAGTCAGAAACAAAGGATACACTAGTTGAAATAAAGAGCAATTTAAAGGGAAACAACAGCAGAGTGGATGAAGCCAAGAATCAAATTGATGATTTGGAACACAAGGAACCCAAAAACAACCACACAGAACAATGAGAAGGAAAAACCATTTTTAAAAAAATGAGGAGAGTGTAAGCAGCCTCTGGGGCAATTTCAAGCGTTCCAACATTTGCATCAAAGAGGTTGCAGAAGGAGAAGAGAAAGAGCAAGAAATTGGAAATCTATTTGAAAAAATAGTGAAAGAAAACTTCCCTAATTTGTTGAAGGAAGTAAATATGCAAGCCAAGGAACCACAGAGAGTCCCAATTATGATGGATACAAGGCAGACCACTCCAAGACACAACATTATTAAAATGCCAAATGTTAAACATAAAGAGAGAATCTTAAAAGCAGCGAGAACAAAACAGTTATTTACCTTCAGGGGAGTTCCCACAAGACTGTCAGCTGATTTCTCAAAAGAAACTTTGCAGGCTAGAAGGGATTGGCAAGAAATATTCAAAGTCATAAAAAACAAGGACCTAGAGCCAAGATTGCTCTACCCAGCAAAGCTATCATTTAGAATTGAAGGGTGGATAAAGAGTTTCCAAAACAAGAAAAAAAACTAAAGGAGTTTGTCACCACCAAACCATTAATATATGAAATGTTAAAGGATTTTTTTAAGAAAAAGAAGATCAAAACTATGGACAATAAAATATCAATAAATACATATCTATCAACAATTGAATCTAAAATACAAACTAAGCAAAGAAGAAGAACAGAGTCAGAATCATGGATCCTGACTCTCCAGAGAGTATTTTGATGGTTTCCAGATGGGAGAGGGTTTGGGGGGAATAGGTGAAGAGGTAAGGGCATTAAGAAGCACAAATAGGTAGTCACAGAATAGCCAGGAGAGGTAAAGTACAGCGTAGGAAATGGAGTAACCAAAAAACTTATACACATGACCCATGGCCATGAACAATGGTGTGGCGATTGCCTGAGGAGAGGGGGTTGCTGGATGGAGGTGGACAAAAAGGTAATAATCAGGACAACTATAATAGCATAATCAATAAAATGTAATTTAAAAAATAGAAACTAAAACTAAAAACATGGATAAAAAGTAAATTTTATGTTATATATATTTTACCACAATTAAAAGTAGAAAAAATTAATCCACTGAATACCTGAAGAACCTTATTAAAAACTTTCCTCTTTTATTTTTCTCCATAAATTAAATTTGGACAGTTGTGGAAAAAAGGGTAAGACTAGTAAGTATATCTTAGAAGTCAGGCACATGCACTTAGAAACATTTTCTCTGTTTTCTTTGCCTTAGTTAACTATTGTTTGAGGTATTCAAAGGATCAGACTCACACAATCAAGATCTTACTCAGTATCAAAGGTTCGTAGTGATGTAAAAGATTCACGTAATTCAGAGGCTCAGACAAAACAGAGAGAAGTCTGGAACATCAAGTGTGGCTCCCCTGATCCATTCTTCTTATAATGAGCATACACTCTCTGGCCAGAGTGAAAGATGAGTTCTCCAATGAAGGATTTATGGGGTTATCCCACAAAGTAAGGGAACATTTCATTCTGTCAATTTTCAAGGACATATTGCTAAGATCGTTCCATAGAGAAGACCCTCTGCTACCATTTATTATTAGTGTATTTTCCTGGAGGGCCAGACGCACACTGACTAGGAAATCAAATAGGGCTACCTGCCTTCTTCCTCCCATCCCATGTGGAACATTCCTTGGTAGCCATGGGAAAACTGGATCATGGTCCAGTTCCATTAATGCCTTCCTCTTCATTGACCAACTACTATGATTGCACAAGTGAACTAACATGTATTTGTCTTTAGAAATAATCATTTGATGTACAAAACTCATATAATATTTCCACAGAAGTTTTCTACTCCTAAAGTTTGATGTCTAGACCTCTGTATTAGGAATGTTCATCAAATAAGTGCATCAAAATATTGCCTGATGATGGTAAGGAGGAAAGCACAAGCTCCTTTGGATGGGTCTCTATTTCTTCATGTGGCACAACAAGTTCTCAGATCCAATCATTCAGATGTAAGGCACGGAGAACCTAAGTAGGAGGAAAATTTCTTCCCCATCAGTCACATTTCAAGCCATAAGAAATTAAACAGATCAAAGCACCGTTGCCTCAGAAGGGCTCTCCAGGCTCTGCCTAGCTTACTTCATCATTTCTGTTCTCTGTTACTAACCTTCCATGTAACAGGTCTTGTTCTCCACCAGTTGGTTTGGACTGAAGAATTTAGACATTTCTTTGCATCCCAAGTCAGCCTAGCTTTTACTAAGAATATAAATTGCTCTCTGCCCCAAATCCTCAGTTTGGCCTCAACCCATTCCATCCAGGTCCTACCTCTTCAGAGCTGACCTGGGTAAGAGGGTCAGGTCTCCCACAAATGCAGGAGGAATACCTGGAAAAAACTCCCAAAGTCCCAGGACCAGTGATGGCAGCCGCAGCAGCCACCACAACCTGAGCACAGGTAGAAGATTTGCCCTTTCACTATGACTCGCCCTCAGGACAAGTTTTCCCCAACCTCTGCTCCTCATACTGAAGCAACTCATTTACAAATGAGGCAAAGCAGCAGTCACAGGGAGATGCCTAGGCCCTGGTGTCTTAACACTTTTCTCAAAGTTACCTGATAGTGCTGGTGAGTATGGACACTACCATCATCACCTAAAATTCTGAGTTTAACAGTGGCACCAGGGAACAAAGCTGGCATCTCAGTCATAAATAGATAGAGGCCCTAAGTTATCTGAGCAGAAGTGCCTTTGACATTATTTGAATCACAGATTTAGCTCTGGTTTCTGCTGGTAGTTACAGAGCCCTTTCTTTAAAAGCATGCAGCAAGGCAAGCACAGGAAATAATATGCTTTTTAAAGATGCATGCCTTGGACAAGAGACTTCTGCTAGGTGAAATACAACCAGAAACATAATCAATAATCACTAAATATCCTTGCTTTAAATAGTGCCAAATGCAATTTCCAAAACCTTGGAAGTCATGGCAGTTTAAGCAGGAATGGCACATCACAACTTACAAAGTATTTCCACCAATTTTCCCATTTGAAAGACTAGTAAATTGTCACAACTTCAAACTAAAACAACAGAAGACAATGTAAGTCTGGTTGTATGGACTTTTCAGAATCTCATAATAGATAATTCACTCATGGTAAGATAATGATTTGGTTTAAGCTACAGAATATGTTTTCAAGAACTGCTATGTTATGATTACATCTGTCCTTTATGATCTGTACATTTCAGACACTGAAGAAAGCAAAAAAGAATTTTCACCTCATTTATATGCAGAGAAGTACAAGAAAACATTTCCATGAAACTTGCTGTGGCAGACAATCTGCTTAACTGCAGCAATGTGTTTGAAATGGGCTCTGGACAAAAAGCAAACCCCCCAAATTGGAGATGGCAACTGATGCCTTTGCCAAAGCATGTCAGCAGCTGGTGACTGTGACTCACTGAATTCTGAGTGACTGCCTCCTAGGGTGGTTTCCTGTGTGTGTGTGTACCACCAGAGTTCTCTGGGTGGGTGGTCTATGAAACATTTGGAATTTATGGCTGACTTTGCCCAACTTCAGTTAGGCAAACATTCCAAATGCAATTGCTTGCAGTTTGATTATGTAGTGGTACCTGGTTTGTTCACCCCAGAATCAAACCAAATGCTAAGAATGCTAAGAGATCCTGGTCACTTTTAGCATGATTCCCTTTTGAATAAGGGGAAGAATTGCCAATACATGCAACATATCCTTCAGAACCAGGGAGAAAAGAAATTTTTCTGAGGGAGAGAAGATGGCGACGTGGTAGGAGGGAGCACACGCCGCCTCCCGTTTCAAAAGACAGAAAAACCTAACCATACTAAAGAGGACATTGCAGCTTACATGAAAATGAGAAATCAAAAATGTAGCAGACACGGAAAGACCAGA
>CM052539.1:119694923-119716043 GCA_028533065.1 Trachops cirrhosus
TCTCAAACTTTCAATGTCAGTAAGAGTTCCAAAGTAAAAACAATTGATTCATTAATCCTCACAGTAACCCTATGCAGTAGGGACTGTAAGCCATTTTAATGAACCAAATAAAGTTATTTGATCAACATGATACACTGCTACTAACAGAATCAAGCCTCACTAGAACCTGAACCCCTAGGCCCATGTGCATTTCATTTCACAAGCGGTTACCACAGAAAATGCCCCAGAACACCTCCTAAGTAGTTACCAAAGAGGAATGAAAAAATAGGTTCACATCAAGACTTGCACACAAATGTTCTTAGCAGCATTGCTCATTATAGCCGGAAAATTGGGAAAAGATACAACAAATGCCCATTGATTGATGAACAGATAAAGAAAATGGGATATAGTCATACAATGGAATGTTATTTGGCAATAAAAAGAAATGAACTATTGATATTTGTACAACAAACATGGGCGAACCTCAGAAAACATGGTGAATGAAAGAAAAAAAAGCAATTGAATATTGAAAAATAAATCTTTTCCCATTATGAAAATTATAATTCAAATATCATGCTAAGTGTCATCATCTTTTCTTTTCCTTTTTTATTATATTTTATTGCTTATGCTATTAGAGTTGTCCTGATTTTTCCCTCTTTGTCACCCTCCACCCAGCATCCCTCACTCCCTCAGGCAATCCCCCATCATTGTTCATGTCCGTGGGTCATGTGTATAAGTTTGGTTACTCCATTTCCTATACTGTAATTTACAAGCCCCTGAATATTCTGTAACTACCTATTTGTATTTTTTAATCCCCTCAATGCTTTACCCATTCCCCTACTACTCCCCTCACATTTGGCACCCTTCCAGCAATTTCTTTTCTCTTGCTTTTAAGAGTCTCTCTTTATCTTTAACCTTTGGCATTTTAATTATGATGTGTCTTGGAGTGGGCTTCCTTGCATCCATCATAATTGGTACTCTCTGGCCTTCCTGGACTTGCATGTCTATTTCCTTCACCAAATTAGGGAAGTTTTCTTTCACTATTTTTTCAAATGGATTTCCAATTTCTTGCTCTTTCTCTTCTCCTTCTGGTACCCATATGGGGCAAATGTTGGACCTCTTAAAGTTGTCCCAGAAGCTGTTTATACTAACCAAATTTTTTTGGATTCTTTTTTCTTCTTGTTGTTGTGATTGGTTGTTTTTGGGTTCCTTATGTTCCAAATCATTGATTTGATAACAGCTTCATCCGCTCTGGTGTTGTTTCCCTGCAAATTCTTCTTTATTTCAATTAGGGTATCCTTTGTTTCTGACTGGACCTTTTTTATGCTGCTGAGGTCCTCACTAAGTTCCTTGAGCACTGTTATAACCAGTGTTTTGAACTCTGCATCTGATAGATTACTTATCTTCATTTCATTTAGTTCTTTCCCTTAAGTTTTGATCTGTTCTTCTTTGTACCATGCTTCTTTGTCTTCTCATTTTGGCAGCCTCCCTGTGTTTATTCTATGTATTAGAACTGCTTTGACTCCATGTCTTGGTACTTTGGCCTAAAGTAGTAGGTGTCCTGTAGGGTGCAGTGGCACAGCCTCCCCTGTCACCCAACCTGGGTACTCAAGGTGTGCCCTTTGTGTGGGATGAGCACAGCCTCCTCTTGTAGTTGAGCCTTGGTTGTTGTTGGCAGATCAATGGTAGGGATGTACCCAAGCCAGTCAGTTGCAAGGACTGGCTGTGACCACTGACCACAAACCTCATCTCTCCATGGAGGATCAGCTGTGCAGGGACAGGGTGGTCATGCTCCAATGTGATCTGTAGCTCCCCACTGGGTGCTCTGGCCCTGGGGTATCCTGGGTGGTGCAAGCCAAGGTCAGCCCTCACCTGTGTTTTTTCTGGGGCCACCCTGCCTTAGATATTGAGCAATCTGAGATGGGTGCTACTCATGCTGGGCTTGGAGATTCCCACGTGAAACCAAGCTGTGACACTAATCTGGCTGCCACAATGAGGGCTCACTGAAGCCAGTTGCTGCTTGATAAAATTTAGGAGCCAAGACCAGCCATTCTTATGGAAAGCAGCTTGGGTGGGCTTGTAAGTTGGGTGGGGTGGAGCCTCTGTGGATCTCCAAGGTGGGTCACACAGCGTTAGCGAGGTTGATGGAGTCACAGACATGGCACCAGCCTACCAGCTCTGTTGGGGGAGGGTTCAGCAAAGGGACAATGGCCTCTGCTCACCCTGATGCCAGACATTTCAGTCTCTCCTTGTATACTACTGGTGCCCTTCAAGCTGCCACCACAGTGCTGGAGCTCAAAGGAGTGAGTCTGAGTAGGTGAGTCCCTGTGTGGGTTCCCCAAGAGGAACTGCTTAGAGGTTCAGCAGCTTCCTCTACTGACTCAATCCCTATTGGTTTTTGATGCCAGAAGCTATGGGAACTTACCTTCCTGGCACTATGATCCTGGGATGAGGAGCCTGGTGTGGGTCTGGGACTGCTCGCTTCTGAGATATCCCTCCTGAATTTCTATCCACGTAGTTGTGGAGCTAGCCCATTCCATATCCACACCCCTCCTACCAGTCTGAATGGATGTGGTTTCTTCAATTCTGTAGTTGTCAGACTTCCAGTCAACTCAATTTCTGACATTTCTGAGTGATGGTGGTTCTATATTTTAGTTTTAATTTTGATGTGGTTGTGAGAAGAGGGGAGCTATATCTGCCTATGTCACCATCTTGAATGGAAGCCCTCATCTTTTCAATATGGAAAATGTAAACACCCTTGGAAGAAGAATAATAGAAAACTTGACATTTTTTACATTTTATATGAATGAAGGATATGAGAATTTATCTTAACTGGGAAGAAGATAGAATTAGGACATTAACTTTTACCAAGAAACAACAGAGGAATAAATAAAATAAACAACTTATTTAAGACCAAACTTCGACATCAGTTTTATATGTGCCTCTGTTAGAGGGGTAAGGATGTGTAGTCCCAATGTGGTTGGTGGTAGGCTTCACCTGTGTTTGGGTATTCCTGATGTTCTTGACTTCTTGTTTGAAATAATGGATTTATTCAACATTTATTGAGTTTCTACAAACATCTACTATGTGCCAGGCACTGTTCTCAATAGTGGGGATATAGCAGCAAACAAAACAAAGTCTCTGATGTCATGAAGCTTTTAGTGTACTATAATTTTAATGTAATTAAAATAAAATATGGTATATACACTGATATCCAAATTTATAAAGCAGTCATCCTACATGCACCTACAACTCAGTACAAACACATAATTCCCTGTTGTGATTAGATTTTGGTCACCAACCCTCCTTTTTTAGGGATTGAACCAAGATAACAAAGGTTGCATCTTCAGCCACAAGGTCAGATTTGAGCCACCTTCTAGCCTGTTTTGAACTCTTCTATTCAGTCTTACTCTGTATTGAACTATGTTATCATTGCCCAGGTCCCATTCCTGTGCTCTGGAGAGCCATCCTCCACATGAAACAGCTGCCCCCGCAACAGGCCAATGGCCAGGACCTAACAGCTGCCTCTGATCTGCTCAGTGTCCTCAAAACCTTTCTCTCCCTTCCCTTTTTATCACATGGCTTCTTTGATTTGCACGTTCTTAAATGGGCTTAACAAACACATTCTTGAGTTCACAATCTGATTGCCCAGTGGAAAACAACAATTCCTGCCCATTCTGTGAGACTATTAATTCTTCAGGCCCCCTTCTTGTTATTTAGAGAGAGCAACAAACTAGTTTCTGGAACATTGCAAAATGATTCTGCTAGCCCAAATAATTCTTCCTCGACCCATCTCCTATAAAGCTTTTTAAAGGTAAAAGTGCCACTCTTGGAGAGTCTGTTTTTAGAGATGCAGGTAAGACCCAGAGAGCTATTTGTTTTAACCTTGTGTGTCATTCAGATATGTGTCTTGGTTTGAGAGCATTGCCCAGAAAGCTAATTAGTTAAAACACGCTTACTGCAGTCACCCCTGCACATGCACCATTCCCAGCCTTCCTCTAGACATAGCACCTTCTAGCAGTATATTCAGCCTAAACATCTGATTTTGTGACCACACTTATGGTGCATCATTCATGATCTCACCATCCCTATTTCTTTTATTTTCCTCAGTGACCTTAGCCCATGCACTGCCACCATTTGGCTCTTTCCATAGTTTACCTACCACCTACCAATATTAAATTCTTGTCAAAATTAAGGATGAGACCATTGCTAGGCTAGGCTTGACTTCTATGTCTTCTTTTTTTAAGTAAGTAATGAGGCAAACAGTAACCTAGAAATTAAAATTTCATCCTGCTGCCTTATCACCTCCATTCAAAACAATTATGCAGAATATTTTGGGTGTGCACCAGACTGGGTCTGCCTGGGGTGTGGGCACCTATGGTCATCTTGGCTTTCTGGGAAAAGGCAATATAAGAGGAAAATGTTGTAGGAGAGGGCAACCCAGCTGTGGAGGGCTAGATAGCTCCCATACACTGTCACCAGTCTTAGAACCAAACCAGCAGACCAGACAGTGATAGAAGCAAGGGCAGGAGAAAAGGAAGAAGGTAGGACAGCTACCAGCTTTTGTGGTGAATCATGGCACTGAGTCTGCAAAACTAGAACATGATGCCAATATAGACCACAGTTTATTATCCTTTTATGTACTGCAATCAATGACTCAGAAAAAGTGGGCAATCAAGTGTAAAAGAGAGTTCAGGGGGAAAGGGGAATGGTTTACAGGAACAAGTATAAAGGACACATGGACAAAAACCAGGAGAGGCATGGAAATGGGAGGGAGGTGGGGAGGGATGGGTGGGTGGGCTGGGATGGGAATAAAAGACAGAAAACTGTACTTGAACAACAATTAAAATAAATTTTTTTTAAAAAGAGTAAAAGAGAGTGAGGGAGTGGCCACGTTCTAGACTTCTTTATTGGAATGAAGTAATAGAAAAGGCCACAGGTACCATGAAGTGGCCAGTGCACGTGGTACTTTAAAGACTGAGCTGATGGAAAAGCTAATGAAGCAAGTGTTCTCTAAATACTTAAAGGTCATTGTTTTCTTTTGATTAAACTTCCACTAAATAATCAAGAAAACTGAATATACTGCTGAAACACTATTTGAGTCCTTTAATACTCCAGGCTTATACATAGCTACACAGGCTGTTTTTGCGTTAACAACATCCTGGGCATCAAAACAAGTAGGAAAACTGCTAGTCACTAGTATGGCACCAGATAGTGAAGATGGCGTCACTCAAGTCCCTCCTGTGGCTGAGGAACCTGTGACTGACAGCTGTGTGAGCACATGCCAATCACAGAGCGGGCTGTAACGTATTTCACTGTGACTGCTGAGGCCGAGAAGTAGGAATTCCTCTAAAACAATCCCTAGAAACAGATGTGAAAGTAAAGAAGTGCTATAGTTATGTCTGCCCAGACTTAGTGAAAGAATTTAATGAGCATTACACACATGGGCCAAGTGGATTAAACAGTGTGCTGATTCAAGGCAATTTCAAAGAAAGAATTTTCCACTGACGTTGGTTATGACAGATCCAGAAGTCTTTCTTCAAGAATTTGCTAATCCAGACTTTACATGGCCTACCTAACAAGTAGTAGATAAAGTAATTCAAAATTAGTCTTATTGATGTCATTCTCTCTACAAGAATATTGACCTCACTGAACTGAGTGTGTGGGGACTTTGAATATCACTTTTATACTCTGAAGGGAGAACATGACCAATAAAAAATAAATTTCAAAACATAGCCTCATATGCAACAATGTGAATGTATTTAATATCACTGAACTGTATACTTTAAAATGGTTAAAATTGTAAGTTTATTGTTATGTATACATTACCATTATAAAAGAAATAAATTTAAAGAATTTTCAAAAGTGTCCTCATAAACTTGTCATTACTCATTCATAGGACAAGGGATTCCAGTAATTATTAATTGCTACCATCTCACCCCTAAAAAAATTGATTTTTGTCACAAGTGTTTTTAGAACGAAGAAGTTAGTATATTGGATTTTCTACTGACTTGCATTCTTTTTCTTGCTCAAAAAAATTTTTTTAAGTAAAGACAAGACTGTGGGCCCAGTTTTAAAAGAAATTAAAAAGCAATGCTCACAACATTCAGGTTTTAGCCTCTGCTCATTGAGATATCTTCCTGGTTCATATGTTCAAACAGATGCCATTGACCCAAGGTGTTAGAGGCAAATCCAGGGCTGTGCCTTGTGTGCCAGCTGTTCTCTGCTCCTAAAGGAGATGGTTTGATCTCTCTTAGAAACTCTCCTATGGTAGAAATGATTGGCAGTGCCAAGGTCCAATCAAATCTCTATTAGCTGATTTAAGTGGCTTTAATGGGCCTGCTCCCTCTCAGCTGCTAGGGTTGTTTTGTTTTGTTTGGTCTTTTGTGTGTGGTGTTTTTCATTTACCATTATATTTTCAAGGTTCATCATGTATAGCATGTATCGGTACTTCATTCTTTTTCAAGACCTTAGCTCAAGCTATTATAACAAAATATCACAGAGTGGGTGGCTTAAACAACAGATGTTTATTTCTCATAATTCTGGAGACTGGAAATCCATCAACATGCTGTCAAATTTGGCTCTTGGTGAGGGCCCTTCATCTCAGTTTGCAGATGGCCACCTTCTCACTATATCCTCACCTGGCAGAGAGAGGAAGTTCAAGTGTCTCTTTTCTCATAAACCACTAATCCCATTAGGTCCACTCACAGGACCTAATCTAAATCTAATTACCTCCCCAAAGCCCCAACTCTTTATATCATTACATTGTGACTAAGGGCTTCAACATACGAATTTGGGGGAACACAAACATTCACTTCATAGCATGAGCAAATAATATTCCATTGTGCAAATATACTACATTTTATTCATTCATTGGTTTGCAGGCACTTTGTTTGTTTCACTTTGGGGCCATTATGAATAATGCTGAATGAATATTTGTGTACAACTTTTGTGTGGACACATGTTTTCAATTCTTTTGCATATATATCTAGGTGTGGAATTACTAACTCATACAGTACCTCTATGTTTAACCACTTGAGAAACTGCCAATCTGATTTCCCAAGAGGCTGCAACATTTTTCAGTCCTACCAGCAATATATGGGGGTTCCAATTTCTACAAACCTTCCCCAACATTTGTCATTGTCCATTTTTTTATTATTATTATCCATCCTAGTGTCTGTGATTGGTATTTCATTGTGGTTTTGATTTGAATTTCCCTGATGCTACCGATGTTGAGCATCTTTTCCTGTGTTTATTGGTCACTCGTATATCTTCTTTGGAGAAATGTCTATTTGAATCCTTTGCCCTTATTTTAATTGTTTTATTTGTCTTTTTTATCACATGTAAAACTCCATGTTCTGGATATAAGTCCTTTGTCAGATATATGATTTGCAAATATTTTTCTCATTCTTTGAGTTGTCTTTTCACTTTCTTCACAGTGTCCTTTGAAGCACAAGTGTTTTTTTTCATTTTTGAAGATAAATTGCTCTCTTATTTTATTTTTTAATAAATTGCTTTTTAAAAAACTCCTCAGGAGATCTGGATTCACAATAATATTTTGCTAATACATTATAGTTTCATAGAATTTACTGCATGTAGTAAAGTAATTCAATAATGTATTACAAGACAAACAAGTTAACCTAATTGTTAATTAATTAAAATGAAAACTATTTTGGTATGTAGGATATTAAATTTCACATAGATATTATATAAAAATTGAGGCTTTGTTGTACAGTATTTTCTTTCACATGTGTGAATGCACATAAAGCAGATTATAAGTTATTTTGTAAAACAAGCCACAGAAAAATCTGTCCTTACTCCAAAACTTGACTAAGTGGAACTGAAGAGAATAGAGTTGATTATTCAGGTTAATGGGATTGTGTTTATAAATGACAAATGGCTGTATTAAAGAAGTTATTAAGTTTATATACTGAACTATGCTAACAATATTTTAATTAACAAAAGTTGCTCTTGAAATAAACCTTTCTGGTGAATTTCTCCCTTTTCTTTAGAATCTGTGGCGGTTAAAAAAAAGACTAAATTTAATATGCATTTGAAACTTTTACAACAGTTCATAAAGAGCATACAAAGTTAACAGCTTACAAATTCTCCTTACCTCAAGAAAGAAAACAGGCATGAGAAACGGAACCACTATTGTGTCACTCCTGCTAAAACACTTCTCCAGTGTAGTTTGGGCTATTCACTTCCTTCTTTTTTGAGAATAACTGACATATAGCATTCTATTGGTTTTGGGTATACAATATGATGATTTAATATTCAAAATGACCACAGCAATAAGTCTAGTTAACATCTATCTCCACACAGGAACAATATTTTTTCTTGTAATAAGATAATTCTCTTAGAAACTTTTAAGTCTACAATACAGTAGCATTAACTGTAGTTGTATATTATATCCCAGGACATTTTTATTCTCTAACTAAAAGTTTATCCATTAAAACCATCTTCATCCATTTTGCCCATCTCATATCCCCTGCCTCTAGCAACCACTAATTTGTTCTCTGTATCTATTAGTCCAGTTTTGTTTGTTTTTTAGATTCCACAATTAAGTGAGATCATATGGTATTTGTCTTTGTCTGACATTTCACTTACCATAATGCCCTCATGTTGTTGCAAATGGCAAAATTTTAGTTTTTTTATATCTGATTAGTAATATTTCACTGTGTGTGTGCACTACATTTTCTTTATCCACTCATCCACTGATGAACATTCAGGTTGCTTTCATGTCTTGGCTGCTGTACACAATGCTGCAATGCACATGGAGTGCAGACATCTTCCAAACTAGTGCTTTTGTTTCCTTTGGATAAATACCTAGAAGTGGAATTTTTGGATCATATGGTAGTTCTATTTTTAATTTTTTTGAGAAACCTCCATACTGCATTTCACAGTGGCTGCACCAATTTGACCCCACCACCAGTGAACAGGGTTCCTTTTCCCAACAGTCTCATCAACACTCATTATTTCTTGTCTTTTTGATAATAATCATCCTAACAGGGGTGAGGTGACATCTCTTTGTGGTTTCGATTTGTCTTTATGTGATAATTAGCGATTTTGCGCACCTTTTTATGTACCTGTCGGGCATGTATATGTCTTTGGAAAAATATCTATTCAAGATCTTCTGCCCATTTTTTTAAATTAAATTGCTATATTGCTATTGAGGTATATGAGTTTTTTTTGTTTGTTTTGGATATTAACCTTTCATCAGATACAGGCATATCTCATTTTATTGTGCTTCATTTTAATGTGCTCACAGGCATCACATTCTTTTCTTCCTTTTTTTCTTTCTTCCTTCCTTCCTTCCTTCCTTCCTTCCTTCCTTCCTTCCTTCCTTCCTTCCTTCCTTTCCTAAATGAAGTGCAAGGGCAGGAGAAGACCAATGTTTGGTTCAATTGGGCAAGTAGCAAGAAAAAAGAATGAATTCCTCCTTCTTCCACCTTTTGTTGTATTCCAGCCTCAGTGGATTGAATGATTATGTCCACCCACATTGAGGAGGACAGTGTACTTTACTGAGTCCACCAATTCAGATGCTAATTTCATCTAGAAACACCCTCACAGACACACCCAGAAGTAATGTTTAATCTGGGCACCTCATGGGCAGTCATGGACACATAAAATTAATGGACACATAAAATTAATGATCACATGAACATTACTCTTCTTTCCTTCATAATAATTGATCCTCAGTCCTCACTGCAAGTGACCCCACATGAGCCCACCCCCATAATCTTTCCACCAAACATGACCATTTTGACTGAGAATCCCTACTACAACATGTTTAAAATTCAGGACCTGCCACAATCAGACCTTTCCCATTTATACAACCTAATCTCCCTTTACTACTTATTGTGGGTTAATAGTATCTCCCAAAAAGATACATTTAAGTGTTAACCACCGATACCTGTAAATGTGACCTTATTTGGACACAGGGTCTCTAGAGATTTAATTAAATTAAGGATCTCTAGGTAATATTACTCTTAATTTAGAGTGAGCACTAAGTACAATGACTGGCATCCTTATAAGAGAAAGGAGGGGCAATTTTAAAACATAGGGACACAAAGAAGAAGGCATGTGAAGACAGAGGCAGAGATTGGAGTGATGCATCTATGAGCCAAGGAACAACAAAGACAACCACCAGCAGGTCGGAGAGATGTGTGGAATTGTTTCTCCCTCAGAGCCTCCACAAGGAACCAACTCTGTCAACACCATGAGTCTAGACCTCCAGCCTCCAGAATTTCGAGAGAATAAATTTCTGTTGTCTTAAACACCAAGTTTGTGGTATTTGTAATGATAGCCCCAGGGAATGAATACTCCAGCCAATATTCTCCTCGTTGTCCCTGAAACATACTATTCTCTTTCCAATCTCTTTTCCTTTGCTTAACTATTCCCCTAATACTGTAGCCTTCTCACTCATCCTTCCTAGCCTTTGGAACTTCTCTCAGTCCCACTTATCAAGCAATTTTCTCCAACTGTTTCTACCCACTTATGTTCTTAACTGTTCATCTTAATATATATATATATATCATATACTGCCTTCCCCTACTATGTAAGGTTCTGTGTCTTGTTCCCCTAAAGAAACTGAAAGTTCCATGAGCGTACTCTTATGCTGTACCTAAATAACCTTGAACTAGTTACTAGTTACTTGTCACTTGACAAGACATATTCAATTACTGTTTATCATTGAGTAAACCAAAAGAATAGGCTTCATAGTCATAGCACCACTGACAATAAAAACCAGGTCTCAGTGATCTTACCGCAGACTCACTCTCAGGGTTTCATACCTCACAGGCTGAATCTACTGCAGCCCAATTAGACTGCAGTGAATGAGACTCCAGGAAATTCCTGAGGTACTGCTCAAGACTGAGAGTTTACCCCAAAGCTGTTACTGTCACTTTCTCATCATTTTTGGAAATAAAAAGGGGCCAATGGGAGGTTCCCACAGTAAGGCTATGTAATTCCTACAGCATTACAGTAATTAGTGATATTGAAAATCATAGATCCATTTAGGGTACAGAGGTCTGAGGCTGCTAAAGCTTAATATTAATTAAATGGAAGACTAATAGTAAAACAAGATAAATAAAACAGATCTCCAGAAAAACCTTCCACTCTTCATTTGTGATTCAAACATGAATGAAACATTTTCTCAGAATGGAATGACTTCAAGTGTAGCTTACAAATTATCTTTCCTTTTCTTCCTCTGTTAGTCCCAAGTAAGGGCTTTAGACAAACTCTGTTATCTCCATACCTTCTTCCCTATATGTTTTCTGGATTCTCAGGTAAGAACTTATAACTCTGCTCCTTGTAAAATATAGGTAACCTGAGTTCTTCACATGCAAAACTAACCATGCTGCGGAGAAGGACTTAAAATGGAGTTATCAACCCACCATCAAATAAGCTGTTAGGACAAGATATACAACAGACACTTCTCCCTCTGGCCTCCCTTGTTAACAGAACATTAGTTGTAATGTGACTAAGTGGGCAGGGTTGTGAGTACACTGTAGAAGTCATTATTAGGGAGACAAAAACTTTGTAGAAACTTCCCTCTCTGTGTCAGACTTGGACAGGACATTGCCTGAACTCTACAATAGTAGAGTTCATATGATCAAAAATATCTTAGAGATGCTCCAAGCCAAGAAGTCATTGCCTCCCCTAAATTATCTCAAAATCCTAAGGGAATGGTCACAATGTCCTGATGATACAACTCTTTTCATTTACCACCAAGACTAGTTCAGCAAATATTTCACATGCAGGGGCCTCAGGTCCTACAAAGAGGATTCCACAGTTCATTATCCCACTCCCACAGGCCTTGCCACCACCTGCCACAGCCACACAGGTACAGAACTGCCAGTGACCTCAACCGCTTCATCTGGGCAACAGTGCTTCTTCAAATGGGGAATTTTCCCAATTTTATACTCAATCTGGATAAATTCTCAGAAAAAATGAATCTCTAGAGACTCACATTCTTTCCCTCCTGCCCAACCCCTCCTCTTTCTCTCTCTTTTTCTCTCTCTCATAAACACACATGCATGCCCTCATTTGAAAGGGTCAGGCTTGGCTCGTTATTTCCTTTTCCATAATTTACATTCACTCAATAACTTACAATCATCAAAAAAACTTTCTTAAGATGCTGGAAAATAGTGTTGGCTTCCGTGTGCAGATGTTTATGATATGAAGGGATCTCTTGCTATGCTTGTGGGCACAGCACACACATGCACAGAGCAGGCAAGATGGCTAACTGCACAAGTACCACCAACCACTACCTTGTTGGGTTTTGAGTCCTTCATAGTGAATTGTCTTTCAGAGACCTGGAGTCTTTTTCTGAAGTGTAACCATGATTGTCAACATTCTCAGTCTGTAAATAATTTTGTACATTCTAGGTTCTCAACCCTGGGTGGATATTAGAATCACCTGGGAAATTTTATTTAAACGATTATGCCTGCTCACCCTAGAGATTCTGTTTTAATTGGCACAGTCCTCTAGGATCAGTGGATTAAAAGTCCCAAGGGCTATGCTGAAAGGCCCAGGTCAAGAGAACCTGGGAAGCACAAAGTGGGTCAGAGTTCCTGCCTCCTTTCCAAATGGTCCACAGCCTCTTAGTAAATTTGTATTTGCAAATAGATTTGGGAGGGAAGTGAAATGCTGACTAATTCCCTTTAACCATCCTCTGCCCACCTATTACAACTATTTCCCTGTCAATTGTAGCCAAAAGTAAATATAAAATATGTGGTTGTAAACAACATTGTTTCTCCTTCCATATTGTCTCAGTAGGAAGACATAAATGTCGACATTGCATTAGATAGTAAAAAGGAAAACAATTCCATTCCAAGAGACATCAGAATGTGTTCATCATTTAATCTTGTACTTCATCACTCATTTTTACCCAAATTCAAAGCAGAAAAAGGGGGCAAATCTTGCCCTGGCTGATGTGGCTCAGTGGATTGAGTGACAGCATGCAAACCAGAGGGTCACTAGTTCAATTCCCAGTCAGGTCCCATGCCTGGGTTGCGGGCCAGGCTCCCAGTAGGGGGCATGCAAGAGGCAACCACACATTGATATTTCCCTTCCTCTCTTTCTCCCTCCCTTCCCCTGTCTAAAAATAAACAAATAAAATCTTTTTAAAAAGAGAAAAAAGGGTAAAACCTTTTCTATTCTGTGCAACTGGGGTCTATTTTAATTGGAAGCAAGCATAGACAATTATCTAAAAGGTCTTCTTCTAACAACATAAATGGGGCTTCTGGTCAAGATGGCAGTGTAGGCAGACATGGCTCACCTCTTCACACAACAGCATTAAAATTGCAATTAAAATATAGGACAACCATCACTCAGGAAGGTCAGAAATTGAGTTGAATGGAAGTCTGACAACTACGGAATTGAAGAAACCACATCTCCCAGACTGCTAGAGGGCACCACAGATGCAGAACAGTCTGGTTCCACAACCACGTGCATAAGAATTCAGGAGGGATATCTCAGGATATCCCAGACCTGTACCAGGCACCCCAGCCCAGGATCCCAGTGCCAGGAAGGTAAGTCCCCACAACTTCTGGCTGTGAAAACCAGTGGGGATTGAGTCAGTGCAGTAGACTGCTAGAGCCCTAAGCAGTTCCTCTTGGAGAACCCACACACAGATTCACCAACTCAGACTCACTCCTCTGAGCCCCAGCACTGTGGTGACAGCTTGAAGGGCATGAATAGCATACTGGGAGAGGCTGAACTGTCTGGCATTGGGGTGAACAGAGGCCATTGTCCCTTTTCTGAGCCCTTACTCCTCAGAGCCATGAAACCAACAGGGAGTTGCCATATCAGGGACTCCATCAACCTGTTTGACCCTCCTTGGATATTCTCTTATGCTCCAACCCACACAACTTACAGACCCAACCAAGTCACTTTTCCATATGCATGGCAAGTCTTGGCTCATGCTTCATAACTTCCTAAACCCTATCAAACGAGCAACAGCTGGACTCAGTGAGCCCCACCCAGGCCCAGTATTAGCAGTAGCCAGCCTAAATTCATAGCTTGACTTCGCCTGAAAACCTCCAAACCCAGCACAAGTAGCAGCTTTCTCAGGAAGGATGCTCCCATAGCTCAGGAAGGATGACCCCAGGAAAAACACAGGTGGGTGCTGCCCCTGGTCTATACCACCTGGGAAACCCTAGGACCAACACACCCAGTGGGCAACTACACACCACTTCAGAGTGCCACCACCCTGCCCCTGCACAGCTGATCCTCCATGGAGGACAGAGGGTGGTGGTCAGTGGTCAAAGCCAGGCTTTGCAGCTGACTGGCCTGTGTAAATCCCTCCCATTGATCTGCAAACAGCAACCAAGGCTCAACTACCAGAGAAGAGTGTACTCAGCCCACACAAAAGGCATACCTTGAATATCCAGCTTGAGTAAGAGGGGATGGTGTGCCACCAAACCCTATAGGACACCTACTACTTTAGGTCACACTACCAAGTATGGAGTCAAAGCAGCTCTACCTAATACATAGAAACAAACTCAGGGAAGCTGCCAAAATGAGCAAAGAAAAATGGCCCAACTGAAAGAACAGATCACAGCTCCAGAAAAAGAGCTAAATGAAATGGAGATAAGCAATCTATCAGATTCAGAGTTCAAAACACTGGTTATAAGGATTCTCAAGAAACTTAGTAAGGACCTCAGCAGCATAAAAAAGATCCAGTCTGAAACTAAGGATACACTAATTAAAATAAAGAACAATTTGCAGGGAAACAACAGTAGAGTCAATGAAGCCAAGAATAGCCAAGAATCAAATCAATGATTTGGAACATAAGGAAGAAAAAAACCAAACAATTAGAACAACAAGAAGAAAAAATAATTTAAAAAATGAAGGTATACACAGCCTCTGGGACACCTTCCAGAGGTCTAACATTCAGATCATATAGGTGCCAGAAGGAGAAGAAAATGAGCAAGAAATTGGAAATTTGAAAAAAATAATTAATGAAAACTTCCCTAATTTGGTGAAGGAAATAGACATACAAGTCCTGAAAGTACAGAGAGTCCCAATCATGTTGCACCCAAAGAGGACCACACCAAGAAACATCATAATTAAAATGCCAAGGGTTAAAAATAAAGGGAGAATCTTACCAGCAGGAGGAGAAAAGCAGAGAGTTACCCACAAAGGAGTTCCCATAAGAATGTCAGCTAATTTCTCAAAAGAAACTCTGCAGGCAAGAAGTATTCAAAGTGATAAAGAGCAAGGACCAACAATCAAGATAACTCTATCCAGCAAAGCTATCATTTAGAATGGAAGGGCAGATAAAGTGCTTCCCAGACAAGGTGAAGCTAAAGGAGTTCATTATCACCAAGCCATTAATACATGAAATGTTAAAGGGACTTATTTAAGAAAAAGAAGATGATAAAAACCATGAACACTAAAATGACAACAAACTCACAACTATCAACAACTGAATCTAAAAAATAAAAACAAAAGTAAAAACAAACTAAGCAAACAACCAGAATAGGAATAAGACCATAGGTATGAGGATCATTTGGAGAGTTATCAGCTGGGAGGGGGAAAGGAGAGAAAGGGAGAAATGGCACAGGGATCAAGAAGCATAATTAGTAGTAACAAAATAGACAGGGGTACATTTAGAATAGTTTAGGAAGGTGAGAAGTCAAAGAACTTACAAGTACAACCCATAGATATGAACTAAGGGGTGAGAAGATTGTTGTAGGGAAGAGGGGTACTGGGCCAAGGTGGGTAAAAGGGAAAAATGGGACAACTGTAATAGTATAATCAATAAAATATACTTTAAAAAACATTAAAAAAAAAGGTCTTATACTATTATAAGAAGCAATCATTTCTCCCAAAAATGCTAGGAAATAACAGCTTACATGCCATATGGTCACAACCCTGCTCCCAGTGAGGACAAGGAAAGTTTATTTCATTTTCCTCTGCCTCATAAAATTCTCCGCTCCTTTATGGCCTATAATTTAATTACAGAGAAAAACTATAAATGACCCTGTGGAGCACACGAGAAAGAAGTAGCCATTATCTTTATTTATGAGTGCTCTAAACAAAGAAGCTAGCAAATATGGATGCAGTGGCTGTCTCCCAGGCTACACCAAGCAGGGGGTAAAAATAGGGTCACCACATGCTATAAACAGGATCTGCTGACTTTATTCTCCATCAACTCTGCCAACACTCTGGTCCTCTCTTAGAGAACATGCAAATAGTTCTGGGAGACTTCAAGGGGTACAGGCACTAATGCATGTATTTGCAATGGGAGTCTGCTCTTTCCCTCTGTTCTGCTCAAGCTCAATGAAGTGACAGTGTCTGTCTCAGGAGACTGCAGAGTAGTGAGCTACACCATCACTACCTTTACATTTTTATGCCTAGAGCAGCTGCTATTACACAACTAATGATGTCTGATGCAGTTAACACCTGTAGAGTTTTCAGCAGAATGGCTATTTCTCCTCTGACTCTTGGAGTTGCCTTGGCCTGGGGCTTAAGCACCACACCATGGAGCCTGGGTCAGAGAACAACATGGTTAAAAGGTATTTGCTCTATTTAAAATCATCTCTCCCCTCTGGCTTTGCTCCATTTCCCTAGATTCAAGAATGTTTGTCTTCATTTTCTCCTATGAAAATTTTTACTAAAGACTCTTCAGTTCATCTATCCACCCCTCTTCACCCCCAGTCCTCCAGGTGTGTTCATCCATTCCTTCACTCACTCAGGAACATGCTAAACACCCTTGAGGACACAACAGACTGAGTGCCATGAGCAGGGTCTCTGTGGGGAAGGTCAGAATGCTGCGAGCATGCAGATGACAGGCACATTTTTTTCATATTTGTGTTGTCAAGGAAATGTTTTCAGAGGAAAGCAATGGTCTCAAAATGGAAACTCAAAGAAGGAGTAGGAGCCAGGCAGCAGGGCAGAGCAAGAGCCAGGGTTCAAAGAGAGGGCTGGGGGCTGAGAGGAAAAAGGGGCAACTCCAGACATAAGGAATAATATCATGTACCAAGCCCAGAGGTTAGATAGAACATATCAAATTCCAAACATAATTTCAGAGGACTCACTTCCATCTGAAGTTTTAACTTTCTGCACCAATAACTTATAACCACAAAGGGGACAAAACGGCTGACTTGGCTCACTCTCCTGAGTTTTTCTTTGAGAAGGAGCTCATTAAACAGGGCCAGGCTCTGAAGTCTGATGGAAATAGAGTTGCCAGATAAACTCCAGAATGCTCAGTAAAATTTGAATTTCAGATAAATGATAATTTTTAGTATAATTATGTCTCAGATAGTACATGGGATATATTGTACTTGTACTAAAAATTATTTGCTGTTGATCTGGAATTCTAATTTACCTGCATTACTGTTATTTATACTTGCCAAATTTGGCAATCAGAGATCATGAAAATGACCACAAAGTTGGTCGCATTCACTGGAAAATCAACTGGAAAAAGAAGAGATAACATTACAAAAGCAGACACCAATGGTAAAAACATAAAAATATACAACTTACTAAAAAAGACTACAACATGCCAAGCAAATTTTCTTGTCTGAATTCTCAATAACTAAAACCCATGGAGAATGCTCTACAATAGCAAGTAGAGGGTTCTTTGCCAGAAGCACTTCATAAGAAGATCATTGCAGAGAAAGGACCATTAAGACAGTCTCCAACTCTCCAGTAACCATCACCTCATGCAATGAACCTAATACCAACAGAAAAGAGACCCTACAGTTATCATCCAACAGTGTTGACATCCCTAGACTTCTGGTCACAGTGGGCCAAGCTGGTTACTACATCACAGTTGAAAATACTGCTGGGTAGAAGCACATCTGAATACATATGTGTTTGTCTGTGATGCCAACAGACAGACCTGTGCCCATGTCTTGTGGCCCAGTCTTAATATGTGGGCCCCACCTCTACCTCAGAAGGAAATGATGAGAATCAGCATGTCTACTGGGAGGAAGTAAGTTTACAGCAGCAGAAAACAAACAAAACAGATCAAGAATGGGGAGAAGGATGGTTTTCTGCTTTCTTGGTTCTGATCTGAAGAACAGTAGTGTTTGATGAAGAAATTAAATGGGAAGGAATGGAATTTTCATAGACAGTATTGTAGAAAATCTGGATCTTTAATGCCTCCATAGGGTTGGTTTGCAGTGGGGGGTGAGAGAGAAACAGTCGGAGAGACAGAGAGAAAGTTTCAGAGATTACCCTGACTAATACAAGAGGAAGACTGAAAAAAGAATATTTTTATTATGTTGCAACTTCCATAAAATTGTTGACCTTAAGTGGAAATGCATTAAATTTGAAGGCAGATGAGAAAAAAAACAATAAACTTTATAGGACTGTAGTGAACACCAGATGTTGAAAGTCTTACAGACCAGATGTCTACTTTCACCTCTAACACACAAGAGAAATTATATAAAATATGTTTTTAAAAAGACACAAAGCACTAAGCACAAATGCACAGCCCCAGATTTCAAATCAGGAAGCAGCTTTGTGATCCATTGTCCATATATTCCTCACCCCCAATCTCATGCTCCAGTCCCTTGAGCTTCCACCAAGATCAATTGACCTCAGTTCTTCACATTCAATCCTAATCTGAAATTATGATTTGGGGCCCATCTTTGAACTATCCAAAGCTGGAACACCTAGAAATGCCCTCCACCTGATTCCTTAACCCCTTAGACCCTTCCTCTGCCACCCCACACCCCCACCACAGTAAACCTAAATGTTCTCATTCCCAGGTCCAATGGAGACAACCTTTTCTTTCCAGAAACAGGCAGAGCAGTGGGGTGGGTCATGCAGGTTGATCTTTCCTAGCTCTTTATATCACATTAAATAAAAAGTGTTTTGCTCAGGAGGTTCATATGGTACACTAGACTCATATATATTGCAGTTCATTATTTTAAAAGTATGATTTTTGTGGAGGCATTCATAAAAACAAAAGCTTTGCTTACATGTAATAATGTACAATGGAGGTGGGTCATGTGAAAAATTATCTGAGATGGATGTTCTAATGAACCAAAGCTGCTATGCTTTCAGATCAAATTATCTGTTGCAAAATGAACATGGCCTTAAAAGAGGTGATTATTTTCTATTCTTTTTCCTTTAAGAACATTTTTCTTATTTTTAAAAACAATATAAAAAATTTGGGAGACCAAAAGTACAGAAAAGAAAATTTAAATCATCTATAATCCTATCTTAGAAGTAACCACTATTAATTAACATTTTGGCATTTAGCCTCTCAGTCTTTGTTTAGTATTTACACAATGTTATTTTTAAAATGAGATCATCTTGTGTTTCTTGTTTAGTAACAACTCTAACAATAAATAATAAATAGGCAACATTTTCACATCATTAAATATTCTTCTAAAACATGTAGGTTATTTCAGTGCATTGCAAATATTTTATTGCTTAGTTTAAGTGGAAATGCACTAAATTTTAGGACAGATGAGAACAAACCAATAAGTTGGTTTTGTTTTATTGATGTGCCTTCATTTATTTAACCAGTCCTCCTAAATTATTGAGAATTTATATTATTCCCTACCACCAGTTCTCTCACTCTCGCTCTCTCATTCTCTCCCCCACCATCAGCAAAAACAATTGTAACACCCTTGTAGCTAAATCTTTTTGCACATCTAGTTATTCTTTGAGACAAATTCCTAGAAGTGTAATTGCTGGTTGGAAGAGAATTTACCATAATTTCTGAACCAAATGTTTGTGTTTTTCTTCTGAAATTTTCTAGAATTAAGCAACAGCTCCACATGGGCCTTTTTAGTGATAAATGCAGTTTACATGCATGAGAATTCATCTTGCACAATGCATCTACAATTGCTAATTTTATTCTACCAAGTGGCAGATGTTAAACATATGTGTATTTATCTATTAAAATATCTGAATCATTTCAACTCTCATGCTGACAACTCTAATCATTTTCAGCTCATTAAACTATATCACAAAATTAAATCTATTCACGGAAGCAACTTTACATTGTAAAACCAAGAAAGAGCTAATTTCTGTCCAAAGTAGCATGGAGAAGTGTATTATTCTTAAATCTAAAGTCAGTGAACTACAGGCACACACAGCAACATGAATGAATCTCATGGCCATTATATTGAGCAGAAGAAGCCAGACACAAAAGAGCACATATTTAGGATTATGTGAAATTCGGAAATAAGCAGAACTAACAGATAAATACAGTGGTCACCTCTTGGGGTCAGAGGGATGGTATTGACTGGGAAAGTAGCCCAGGAGAGCCTTCCTGGTTCCTAGAAGTAGGTATATATTGGTTACTAGGGCATATGTAAGAAAGTACTGAAATGTACACATAAAAAAACAACACATTTAAAACGTGTGTACTTTCACTTTGTGTACTTTACTGTTGTATGTTTTACCTCAATTTTATAAAAAAACATGAAAGAAACCTAAATTCTAAACCAATGATTTATATATTAGTTTCCTAGTGCTGCCATAACAAAGTATCACAAACCAGGTAGCTTAAAACAACAGAAATTTATTTTCATAGTCCTGAGGTCACAAGACTGAAATCAAGATGTTAGTGGGTACTGCTCCCTCTCAAGCCTGTAGGGGAGCATCCTTCTTGCCACTGCCTAACTTCTGGTGATTTGCTGGCAATCTTTGGCATTTGTTGGTTCATAGATGCATCACTCCGATTCTTACCTTTAAATAACATCTTCTTTGAGTCTCTGTCTTCACATGACTGTATTCTTATAAGGACACCAGTCATGTAGAATTAGGGGTCCACCATATTCCCATATGACCCCCATCTTAACTAATTATATCTGCAATGGCCCAATTTTCAAATAAAGTCAGATTCTGAGGTACCACGGGTTAGGACTTCAACATACCTTTGCAGGGGTGGAGGTACACAATTCAACCCATTAAAGTTTACAATCTTGTTTTTAATTGTTTTTTTTTTCAAAAATTTAAGTTTTGTAAAATGAACCAAAATGATGCTTGGAAGGTTCTGTTACAGAATCAGTAGTGAATAGATGCTCTTTGCAAGAAGATTCCTTGGGAAAGCCTCAGTCAGGAGTACAGAATTTTTCTCAATTTCTAGAGTATGTATTTCAGGGAGAAAAGACAGATTAAAAATTACACGAGAGAGACTTCTGGCCAAGATGGAGGCATAGG
>CM052539.1:119724248-119767999 GCA_028533065.1 Trachops cirrhosus
AACTATCAGAAAGAGAAATTACGAAAACAACCCCATTTACAATAGTTTTAAAATAATAAAATAACTGGAAATAAATTCAACCAACGATATAAAAGACCTGTACTCAGAAAATTATAAGACGCTGAAGAAAGAAACTGAAGAAGATTCAAGTAAGTGGAAGCATATACTGTATTCATGGATAGAAAGAATTAACATTAAAATGTCCATTCTAACCAAAGCAATCTACAGATCCAACACAACTCCTATCAAGATGGCATACATCATGTAACTAGAATAAATATTCCAAAAATTTATGTGGAACCACAGAAGACCCCAAATAGCAATGGCAATCTTGAGAAAAAAGAACAAAGTTGGAGGAATCACGCTTTCTGATATCAAACTATACTGCAAGTCCATAGTAATCTAAACAGCATAATACTGGCATAAAAACAGACATATAGATTAATGGAACAGAATTGAGAACCCAGTCAGTCAAGGAGAATAAAGAGGGAATAAATGGTGATGAATGAAGATTTGACTTGGGATGGTGAACACACAATAGAGTATATAGATGATTTGTTGTGGAATTGTGCACCTGAAACCTATATACTTTTGTTAACCAATATCATCCCAATAAAATCAATGAAAATAAGGGGGAAAAAAAACTATTTGACTACAGCATCAGTGAGTGGATCTGGAGGGGAGGGCCAGGAATCTGACCGAAGGAGGGTGTACCCTACATATTTAACAATCATCCCAGATGATTCTGATGCAGGTGGTCTCCAGAATGCACTATGAAAATATATTGAAACCATCCCCAGGGTCACACAGACAGAAGCTGCCAAGTCTCAGCTTAGAGTGTGGGACAGAGATGAGGGGCAAGGAAGGCATCATGGCCAGTGGGCCTGACTCTCCCTCCTCTACCCTGCTCCTCACTGTCATGCTGCCCTCACACTTACCCTGAAAGCCATCTAAGTTAATGATTATATTAGATTTAAAATTTGAATGGTATGTTGCAAACTAAACCTAAATATACACCATTAGATTATTAGATACCTATAATCAACATTAAGTACTTTTATTATTTTCATTTCATGAGATTGAAATGAGGCTCAAAATACTTAACCTGTCCAAAATCACATAGCAAGAAAGTTCGAGAGCAGAACACAAACCCATATGTAGGGCGTTAACCCTACTGCTTCCCTGAAGGATCCGAGTGTGATGGAGCAGCTTTTCCTGCTTGAAACTTTGCTACCATCAAGTACATCCAACTTTTCTCCTAGTCCTTCTCTGTCAGTCAGTGACAATTATTTTGGCAGAAAACCAAGTACAGAACTGAAACAAAGGTCACAATTGCTCTTAGAGGAGCTAGGATACTTCCAGGCTTTCAAGTGCTGCTTATTTGTACCACTTTGCAGTTTCATTTCCTCAGGAGCACATCTGGCCTTCTGAACAGAGTTAACAATGGGTTATAAGAAAGCATTTTCCAAATTGCTTCCTGATTTATATACTGATTTTTAAAGCAACATGGTGATTTGGGGTAGCATTTAATACATGCTAAAAGCAGGACCAGAAATTCTCTTTAAAATAGAACTTTCCTTCGTAACTTCAACCCCACTGCAAACTTCAGAGCCTTTTGAACTGAAAATTGAGTGATCTGAAACTTGAGAAAAGAGATATTCAGTGTCCTTGAGGCCCAAACACACTCTCCAGGGCCAATCCTACTACCATCAGCTACTATTCCAGTACTACCCCTTCCCAGTTGGTATAAAAGGACTGTTGGGAGGGAATAGGGATTTTCCAGAAGTCTGTAAAGAGTATTTTGGCTTTTCCCACCCCTCCATGGGAGAGAGGAGCAGTATTATAACAGGGTGCAAAGCAAGGGGTCCCCAAAATATAGGAGATACTCCCCACAGTCCTTGGTTCGGGGAAGGGAGAGCGGATGATAGGGCTGAAGCTAATTTTCATAACAATGGCAAATGGATAGCTGTGTCCTTCCTGAAGGGAAGCAGACCGCCACCCAGATAAAAGGTCTGTTTAGTGTAGAATGTATAGTGCAGAATATGAGGTCACATAGGAAGCTCTAGGTCAGCATTTAAAATAGGGGCTGGTCCACCATGAAGAGGAGAAAGTAGAGTAGTAGCCATGAATGGCAGCCAGAGGTTTAAAAGGGCACAGAAGTCCCCCTCCACCCCGCGTCGGCCATGAGGTCTGGTGTGTAAGGAGGTGCCACACAGTTTGGAGTAAGGAGATGCCATGCATTTTGGATTAAGAGCTGGGAACCTGCCTAGAGAACATGGCAGCAGAGCTAATGGAGCTGAGAATTGCAGGGACCTACCTAACTAAGGACAGATTTGGGAGAGATGCCTGGCATGCTGAGATGTGACCCCAAACACTGACCACAGACTTCTGCTTTTCTGAAAGAGAGTAACTCTGACTGGAGTGTTCTGAAACTGGCCTCATTTGGCAAAAGGAGGCAGGACTATGTGTTTTGGGGTGTTTTAGAGGGAGTAGGACTTAATGGCAGAAATCCACCATTATTCTGAATCTGTATAACTTTTAAATAAACAACACTTTCCCTTTTTCACCAAACTCTTGCATTGAGAGTCATGCTTCTTGGCGGCGAGTAATCAAGCCCCATAGCTGTTCCAGAGCAGCACAGGCAGGGTTCCGTAACAATATTACTGGAAGAGAATCTCTTGTAATATGAGAATTTACCCCAGTAGTCTTCACACTACAGACCCTGGCCATCTCCCAAATACTTTCAGGGGGTTCACAAGGTCAAAACTAATTTCAAAAGAATCCTAAGACATTATTTGTCTTCTGACTACATTGATATTTGCCCTGAGGGTTCAAAAGCAACAGGGAGTAAAACTGCTGGTGCCTTAGCACAAATCAAGACAGTGGCACCAGACTAACTAGTAGTCATTGCGTTCTTTATCACCACATATGCACAGTAAGAAAGGAAGCAAAGGTTCACTATATCCTTGATGAAGTAGTAAAAATTGTTAATGTTATTATATTTTTCACTTGACATTTCAAAATATTTCAAACATTTCAAAAATTTATATGGAACCACAAACAACCTCAAATAGCCACAGCAATTTTGAGGAAGAACAAAAGTAGGAGGGATCACAATACCTGATATCAAACTATATCACAAGGCCACTGTAATCAAAACAGTCTGGTACTGGCATAAGAACAGACACATAGACCAATGGAACAGAATAGAGAGTCCAGAAATAAACCCAAGTCTCTACAGTCAATTAATATTCGAGAAAGGGGGCAGGAGCATATGATGGAGTAAAAATAGCCTCTGCAATAAATGGTGTTGGGAGATCTAGACAGCTACATGCAAAAATATGAAACTAGACCACCAACTTACACCACACACCAAAGACTTAAATATAAGTCATGACACCTTAAAAGTCCTAGAGGAAAACATAGGCATAAAAATTTCAGATATCCCATGTAGCGATATTTTTACTGATATATTTCCTAGGGCAAGAGATATAAAGGAAACAATAAACAAATTGGACTACATCAAATTAAAATGCTCTACAGGGCTAAAGAAAGCATCAGCAAAATGAAAAGGAAAACAACTGTATGGGAAAACATATTTGCCAATGATACCTCGGACAATGATTCAATCTGCAAAATATATAAAGAACTCATACAACTCAATACCAGGTAGACAAACAATCCAATTTAAAAATGGACAAAGGTCCTAAACCAAGGAGGACACACAGAGGATCCATAGACATAATAAAGAATGCTCAACATCAGTAGCCATCAGAGAGATGCAAATTAAAATCACAAGGAGATACCACTTTACACCAGTCAGAATGGCCATCATTAACAAATCAACAAACAAGTGCTGGCAGGGTTGTGGAGAAAAGGGAACCCTAGTGCACTGTTGGTAGGAATGCAGACTGGTGTAGCCACTGTGGAAAACAGTATGGAATTTCCTCAAAAAACTAAAAATGGAACTGCCTTTTAACCCAGCAATTCCACTGCTAGGATTATACCCTAAGAGCCCTGAAACACCAATCCAAAAGAACCTATGCACCTCCATGTTCATAGCAGCATTATTTATAATAGCCAAGTGCTGAAAATAGTCCAGGTACCCATCAGTAAATGAGTGGATCAAAAAACTGTGGTACATACACACCACAGGTGGCAAACACAAGGCCCATGGGTGGAATCCGGCCCTCCACCTTGTTTTATCCAGCCTGGTACCTTGTTTCTACCCAGCAGCAGCACTGAGCTCCTTGCCCCTACTTAGGGAGTAATTATATTTATAGAGTCCTAAAATTACATTCGGACCTTTGAAGGCAACCACAAGGCTGATGTGGGCCCCGGTGAAAATGAGTTTGACACCCCTGCTATACACACAGCAGAAAGAATACTATGCAGCAGAAAGAAAAAAGGAGCTCCTACCCTTCATGACAGCAAGAATGGAACTGGAGATCATTACGATAAGTGAAGTAAGCCAGGTGGCAAAAGACAAATACCATATGATTTCACCTATAAGAGGAACCTAATGAACAAAACAAACAAATGGGCAAAATAGAACCAGAGACTTGGAAATAAGGAACAAACTGACAATGACCAGAGGGAAGGGGGAGGAGGATAACAGCGGAACAAAGGGAAAGGTTCTAGTCAAGGAACATGAATAAAGGACCCACGGGCATGGACAAAAATGTGGGGATTTTTGGGTGTGGGGGTGGGCAGGGCGGGGGAAAGCAAGGGGTGAGGGGGGAATTGGGAAAATTGTAATGGAACAACAATAAAAACAAATCTACTATATTTTTTTCTTTATATGTAGACCATGGATTATTAGGTAAAAAACAAGTAATAAAGTTAAAAATAAGTAGTAATACAGTCAGGATAATAACTTTGAATAATGTTTAGAAAATATTAATATAAATTAAGTCTTTGAAAAATGTATAGTATTAATAACTTCTTATCTTTCAATAATATGTAGATGGCTAGATTTTTACACATTCACAATTCTTAATTACAAATTTGAAACTGGAAAACAATACAAATTATAAAATGACTTTAATAACATCACTAGTGTAGCTTGAGGTATACCCTTTCAAAGACAGAACATACATTATAATAAATGTGGTCTTTTTAGTTTAGAAAAGTTATTTTAAGGTAGAAAAATGAAGTATAGCTTTAAAACAGATGAAATATTACCTTTATTATATTCTGATTAAATATATTCTAATTTTGAGATAATAAAAGAACATTATTAAAAAATTATTAACTAAATCACACAGTCAATGTCTCTTTTGCTACATAAAGTAACATATTCACAGTTCCAGGGATTAGGGCATAGATATCTTGGGGGATGGGGCTCATTATTCTGCTTCCCGAAAACATCATTTTTACTTGAAATAATGAATAATAGACAAACTATGATTTTTCAGACTTGGGTATTTGGCAGAAATTTTCTTAAAATAACAAAATAAGCCTGTCACTTCTTGGAAAACAGCTCATAGTATTTGTTAGTAAAGATAAAATTCAAGTTTTCAAGTGAAAATTAAAAGTTTGGAAAACTTATGTATACCACAATAAACATCACAGCTTCCCAATACTTAAGGACTTTTCTAATCAGATTGGTAGTGTGAATTTTTTTACATTCAATAATAAACACATTCACATTAAAAGGCCTGATGAGCCAAGTGAACCAATATTTTTCAAATGACCACTGCATGCTAGTATCAAATCATGCATGGGTAAACGATTACTCCACATTTTCAGTGTGCAAGAAGAATCAATAGATTTTAACGCAATAGATTGTTCAAAGTTGTTAATATGATTTTAACTTCCACATTGCAACCAACCTTTAAGGAACTATCACTTTCAAATTTTGGTATACTATTAAAAAAGACTACTCACATTTACCTGAAGAGGCCAACAAACAATGCCTATCTTTCCAACTGTGTATCTGTGTTATGCCAGATTTTCTCTGTATATCTCAATGAAAAAGAGATTAGAAGAGATTAAGTGCACAATAAAATATTAAAATCCAGGTACCATCTCTTTAGCCAAGCACCAAAGATATTTGCACAAATGGCAAATATCTCTTCATGGATGTTCACTTGTTTAGGAAAATGTAACTTTTCATTAAAAATAATTGATGAAGTTGAAATGTAATGGGCTTATTAATGTTATTTTAAGTGAATTAATAAATATTTTTCAGTTACTCTTTTCATTGATGTTCATTTGTTTAGGAAAATGTAACTTTTCATTAAAAATAATTGATGAAGTTGAAATGTAATGGGCTTATTAATGTTATTTTAAGTGAATTAATAAATATTTTTCAGTTACTCAGTTTTAATTTTGAGTATGGTAAATATTGATTGCTATAATTCATACATAGTCATTCAGAGTCCTCAATTTTAAGACTGAAAAGTGGTCCTGACATCAAGAACCGCTAATCAACCTTATGCCGACCAGCTTTCTCTACCATTTTAGAGAAAACAGGGGAAACTGTCATTATCAAAGTTAATAGTTTTTTAAGCTCTACACTCCACTTGTTATTCCTTAGTCCAAGACTTTTGTTCTGTCATGTTTTCTGATATCAGTGACACATGTTTCACATCTAAGTACTTGGAGGTAAAAGTTCTACCTCATTTCAAATTTCCATAGGCCAAAATTTGTAGGGTCAATAACAACAAAGCACTGTGTAGTGAGTTACATATAATTATAAGCATGAAATAACACATAGCATATGTCAGCAATGTGCTCTATACCAAGGCCAAATGCCATAAGGGTCCATTCTGTGGGGATATGATTGTAATGTCTCTGCCACATGATCCGCATTGCGCACTTCTAGTTTGTGCCATCTCTTGAGCTATGCGATGTTATTCTTCGGTATTTGGTGAGAAGCCTTCTGAAATGCATATAATTAACCCTCAACATATTGTGTGTGAGAAACTGGGTCAAAATAAACCTAAAAGCTGATCTTTCCTTGGCTTTAGTAGGTGACATTGTATAGACAAAACAATCAAGTAAATGAACTAACAAGCCAGAATAACAACTTTTTTCTTTTTCTGTATTCAAGAGTACATAAACACTGTCCCATGAACATAGGGGTGGCATTTTGATTGATACCAGCAGCATACTGTTTTACAGACTCTTCTCCTCCATGCAAGTGGTGAGCTAGAGTCAGACTTACCTAAATCTGAGGCCCAAAGTAGGAAGCTCATGTAGGAGGGAAGTGAAAAGACATGTGGAATCCCTGCTCCCATCCCTTGGCCAGCTGCAGGGGCCAGCCCTGAACACCACCACAAAGAGAGCTGACTACCAGCTTTGCCCCACACTAGCACCATTACCAGTAATGGCCAAAGGCAGACCTCCCACCAAGGAAGGCAGAGGAGGAACAGGGACTGATATACTCAATACTGACCAAATTGTTCCTACCCAGAAGTGTTAAGGACAAGGAGTAGGTTTTTGGGCCATACCTCCTCTTCTTCAGTCCCTTTATCACAGCACATTCCACTGTAGGAGTCCAAGTAACACTTTATCAATAGATGCTTGAGTACCTGATGTCCATGTCTAATTCAGTGTGTTAATTTGCTAGGGCTGTCACAACAAAGTATTAGAAACTAAGCGACTTAATATAAATTTATTCTCTCCTCGTTCTGAAGGCTAGAAATCCAAGACCAAGGTGTTGGCAGGGTTGCATCCTCCTGAGGACTGTGAGGAAAACTGTTTCATGCCTCTCCCAGCCTCGGGTGGCTTGCTGGCAGGCTGGCATTTCTTGGCTTATAGATGCATGAATCCAATCCCTGACTTGATGTTCACATGGGATCTTCCCAGATGTGTGTGTCTGTGTCCAAATGTTTCCTTTTTATAAGGATATCAGTTGTGTTAGATTAGGGTTCACCTTAATGATCTCAACCTAATTTGATCATCTGCAAAGACCCTATTTCCAAAAAAAAAAATCACATATTCAGGTACTGAGAGTCAAAACTTCAACATCTTTTAAAGGGACATAATTCAACCCAAAGTATGCAATGTAAAAATATCTCCAGTAAAAAACTGAATTAGACTTTATGACTCAGCTTAGACCCTAAGTGCTCCCTCTCACAAAACAGAGATTACAAAAAAAAAAAAAAAAAAAAAAGAAAGGGGAAAGGGAGCATGGGTTCTTTAAGGTATAGTTATCCACTTCCACTCTCTAGTATTATGTGACCCAATCAATGCCTGGGTTTTACAAGGCAGAGTGAAGGTTCTCTGGAACATGTTAAATTTAAGTGGCCATATTACACAAGATGTTGCCCATTTCAAGTCACTGATGCAGACACCGGCCTGCAGTGTCCGAGTCATTATGGAGGAAATGAGACATCAACATGGACTACCAAGTCCGGTGGAGGAAAAGGGACAGCATGGCTTTTCTCTCAAGGGGAGCAAAAGCCTTGGCCCTTGCCATGACTAGCCTTTATTGGGTTTCTCGGCATATTACACAGTGGTCCTCATTTACTCTGTACAGGTTCACTTTAGGTGGTTACCATTTACAGAAAACAAAGGAGCCAATGCTGCTAATCACATCACTGAAGAGGGATATTTGCAAATGAAAAGGCAAAAGTGGTTAAACTGGTTACACTCATCCTTGGAAGGTTTAGCATAGATTTTAGGAAGTTACTTTGCAGTAAATGTCCTCAATTCAGGGTGAGGGAGTGTTTTAGCAAGAGCAAGACTCAAAGCGGCCTAGGCACATTGTAGGCCTGATTCCCCACAGGAGAACCTACCCGTGGGTGTGGGTCCTGTGCATCTCCGAGTGGGAGCTGGGCCCACGCCACGCAGAACAGTCTCCTACAAGTCACAGAAACAATTGTTTTCTGTTTTGTCAAAATGACAATTACCAAGCTACAAGAACATATGTATCTTTGTGCAGTCCCTGGCCTTTTGCCCTTGGTTCCATTCTTATCCCTTCCCTTCCTCTGTACCCTCTCAGGGAACTGATTCTGAAGGCTTTATTTCCTAGGCCCCATGACAGATGGACTCTGGCCAAGTCAGGCCAATGGGTGGTATTGACAGTAGATTAGGAAATAAGAGAAAGGGAGAAACTTCTCCTCCTCACATGGCTTCTCTTAAAGCAGCTGCAACTCCTCCATGACTCAAGTTTCCACTGGGCAGGTCCAGCATTTCTCCAGCTTCTTCCAGATGACCTGACCCCCTGAGCATACTACACCCCAGTTCTGTCCCTCTTGCCTAATGGTCTTAGTGGTTCCTCCAGTTGCCCGACTGACCCTTATTTGGATCCAGCTTCCCCAATTTAATCCAGCTTAATCAATTCCCTGAATTTATCCCCTATGTTCGGGTCTGAAAGCAGCAATATCCTAATAGTGATGAGCCTACTCAGAGCCAGAACTTGGTCTTATATGTCATTCTCCACTAAAAGGAGTCTGAGATCCTTAGAGATATGGTTGGTTTCAGAGCTATGATAGGGAAAGAATAATATGAGCACCAAATATCTTTAGGGCTCAAAATATAACGAAGTAGTCAAAGAATGGTAGGAACATGTCAAAGGGACACAGACGACAGCTGGAAGGAGCTCCTTTTGGCCAAAATAGGGAAAATTTGAACATCAAAATAATGAAAGTAACATCATAATTCATTGAACAAATTACAAAACCAAGAATTTGTACTGATATGAATTAATTAATTAAAGTTGGATGAGGAACAAGATATTAATATAGTCTCAAAGTAACTTCTCTCCTCAAATACTTAGTACCGTATTTTGCCATGTATAATGTGTACTTTTTTATCCAAATTTTTGAGAGAAAAATAAGGATGTGCATTATACATAGGTAGTACTAATTCTGTATCTATATAAATGTTTTTAATTCTTTTATTTATATTTACACATTAAAAGTATAACTGTAGAAAGTAATAATGATATTGTTATGTAAAATAATACCCTGGAATACAATCATCAGTTTTATTTATAAATATAAATAATGGAATTAAAAAATTAAAATGAAAAAATTTTTTCCTGAAAGTCTGGGCCAGAAATGTGGATGTGCATTATACATGGCAAAATACGGTAACTACAAGGGAAGAGTACTAGGTCTATGGTAGAGAGGTCTAATAGACTTCTAAGAAATGGATCAAAGTGAACATGATCAATAATAGGATAATTGAGAAATGTCTGCCACCTCATAAGATGCATTGAGAAGGATGTGGCATCACTTCTGTATATTCCCACCAAGCATGTGAACCTGCATCTAATCCTGAGGAAACATCAGTCAAAGCCAAAAAGGGGATATTCTATAAAATAAATGGCCCATAATGTTCAAAAGTGACAAAATTATGAAAGTTTGTGATTTTTCAGTTAAATAAATAAATAAATCCCCCTGTTGATAATTTAAAGTAGTTTCTCTTTTCCTGTTACACCTGATTGATATCCCTATCTTCTAAATAGTAAGTTCTTACATTATTTACCATAGCCAAATATGGAAGCAACCCAAATGCCCAGTAATAGACAAGTGGTTAAAAAAGATGGGCTACATATACTGTTGGGAACCACCCTGCCTGGTTTCAGAAGCTGTAACCCCCACCAAGGCTAAGGCTGAGGGAATGACCTTGGACCGTAAGCCACCAAGGAGACAGAAGCTTATCTCCCTGGCAGGAGCGCTGCTTCTGCTCCTCTTTTCATAACTGGCCCCCAATGCTTTGTCAGTTAGCCAATGACAGGTGAGATTCACCAAGGGGGGAACAACCTAAGACAGGCATGATCACGTGGGAGGCCCCCAAGGAAGGACCTTGGGGGGTACAGCAAAAGGGGGCAAAGGACCCTCACCCCTCGGCTTTGACAAAACCTGAGTCCTCATTCTGTCTGGGAGAAGTCTCCTAATCTCTAGGCTGCCTTACTTCCCTTGCTCCACCTAATCCTGAAACAATGGCAGGGTGGTGCAGCACTGTGGTGGGAAGGGTGGGTTCCCCAGGCGATCAGGCCTAAGAAAGAATATGTAAAATCCTGTGAAACCTGCTTTGTTTAGAATGCTCTCAATTAAATGATAAGGGTCCAAGCAAGAAGTAAGTTTGTTCCTCAAAGCTTTACAGCTCTGCAGCTATCTGAACCTGACTCAAAATAGGCCCTCGGAGTTCTTTGTCATCTATTGTTTGATCCTTACTGCCTGACAATGGTTAATGAGCCTTATCTGTAATCCTGTGCAAATGAACCCAATAAAAGCCCATTGACGATTGGGCTCCTGGCCCTTTTCCTTTGACAGACTGGCCACCTTTCCTCCCCAAGCAGATCATGTCTTGGTAGACTTATTCTTATCGTGGTGGAGGGGGGGCCCTGTGGACGGAGCCACCCCCACAATATACATAATAGAATATTACTCAGCCATTAAAAAGAATGAAATCTTACCATTTATGACAATATGGATGGACCTAGAGGGTATTATGCTAAGTGAATTCAGACAGAGAAAGACAAATACCATATGATTTCACTTATATGTAGAATCTAAAGAACAAAATAAATGAATTGAAACAAACTCATAAATACAAAGAACAAACAAATGGTTGCCAACTGGGAGCGAGTTGAGGGGCTGAATAAAAAGGTGAAGGAGTGAAGAAGTACAAATTGGTAGTTAAAAAATAGTCACAGGGATGTAAAGTACAGCATAAGGAATACAGTCAATAATATTGTGATAAATATGTATGGTGCCAGGTTCATAATTGTCTAACCACTATGCCATCCATCCAAAACTAATAAAAGAATACTGAATATAAACTGTAATTGAAAAACAAAATTTGACATAAATAAATAAGTAAACAAGCTCTTCTGGGCAGAGCACTTTGTATTTACTACACAAGCCCAGTTGCATGTACGTAGTTGATACAAAACATCTATTTGTTGACATAACCAATGTTAAGAACTCATTTGTCCATGTCAGCGAATTAGTAAACTTCAATTGGCAGAGCCAGTTAACCCAACTGACTAAATTGGTCCTGAGGGCCCAAGGCCAATTGTCCATCTTCATGGACTGTGGTCCCTGCTGGGCTTCATTTTGACCCCAGCTTGACTTATATTTATTTGCCTTGGGTATTAGGGTTTGAGAGTCTGCTTTTATTTAAACCCTCACACTTTTTGCCTTCCTGGTAACACTACAGGATAGGCAGGATGGGTATTTACCTCTCTTTTATAGATAAGAACACAGGCACTCAGATCGTGAAGTGACTCAGTCAAAAATCAACTAATTACAATGTAGCAGAGTAGAGATTTGATCTCAGCTCTTCTGACTCCAAACATTCCACACACAACTCTGACCCCGGGAAGAACTAGGAGAGGAGTATGCCTGTTGTTCCAAGAAGGCTTTGAGTGGCTAAGGGTGTCAACAGCTCTATCTGCAGTTTCGAAGGCCCATATGGTTAGATAATAATATCTACCTCTTGTAGTGAGCTTCCTCCGTTTCACACAGAAATCTTTGCAATACGGACTTTAAAAGCTTTAAGACAATATAGGCAATAACATATTTATATAAAACTGCACTGTGAAAGCTCCTAGATATCAGAAATGTGGGGCATGAAAACCTGATCAGTGGTTTCCAGAGACCTGAAATATCATCTTGGTAATAAATATAAATAAATTAAGAGATGCAAATGTTAGGCTCATTATTGATGGGTGTTAGCTACATAATTATTTACATTTTGAAAAAAATTTGCAAAAGTACAAATATTTAGACTAAATTAGGTTCTGTTTTACATTTTCTTTTTTCCCCAAAATTTTCAGTATCTTGGACTTAATTATCTGCTTTTTCATTGTTGTATTCCCAGCAGCAATTAGATGACTAAATGAATGTCCATTAAATTAATAAATCAGTAAATCAATCAGAAACAGAAAAAACTAAAATGCAAAGTCAAATTGGGGTTCTTATCAAGACGGCAAAGTAGGTGAATGCTGTGTTTGCCTCCTCTCACTTAAAAATTACAACTAAACTACCATAATTGAGAAATGCCTGAGGTCTAATGAATGGAAGTCCTATAACTAAGAACATAGAGAAGAAGCCACATCAAGACTAGTAGGAGGGGCAGAGACACAGAACAAGCTAGGCCCACACTCCTATGTGGTGGTTAAATGCCTAGATGAATATCTTGGCTGCAGAGGTCCCTCCAGAGGAGCAAAGGGTCCCTGTCCCATTCTGGGCTCCCCAGCCCAGGGTTCCAGTGCCAAGTAGAGAGGTCCCCACAACTTTTGGCTGTGAAAACCAGTGAAGACTGTGGCTAAGAGAGACAGAGGGCTTTTTGAGTTCAAGGTGTTCCTCTTAAAGGTCCCAAGCATAGCCTTATTTGCTGATGAACTCACTCGCTCTGAGCTACAGCACTGGGGTAGCAGCTTGAAAGCTGCCAAGGATGAATAGGGAAGAACTGTCTAACTTCAGAGTGAGGACTGGAAGGGCAGCTTTCTCCCAAACAGAAGTGCTAGCAGAGGCCATTTTTCCTTTGCTGAGCTCTCCCCACACTCAGCCTGCACATGCATAGAGATACCAAGTCTGTGTCTCTATCAACCAGAATAACAGTGTTCACCCCACCATGGTCATTCCCTGAGAACCAGCCCCTCCCAACGTGTGGGCCCACCCAAGCTGCTTTCAGTGTTTTTTTCCATACAAGTGTTCTATCTTGACTCATGTTTTGGACTTTCCTAAAATCTCTAAAAGCCCAAACAGGCAGCATCTGGCCTTGGCATGTCTCAGAACTCTTGTTAAGCAGCCCCAAACTCAGCACTAGCAGCAGCCAGCCTCAGTGTATAGCTTAGCCTCACCCAGGCACCTCAAAGCCCAGCACAATGGCAACCATCTGAAGATTAATTTGTAACTCATACTAAAGCACCAGCAGAGGCTGACCTTGATCTGCACCAAAGCCCCACTCAAGAAGCTTCAAAACCAGCACATTCAGTGTCTAGCTTTAGACCATACCAGAGACCACCCAACCACCTCCACAAATGACACACCCAAAGGCCAGACTCAGAAGACACCAGAGCCCCCTAAAGTAAATCCTGCTCCATAACGTCAGTAGGTACACAACAACTCTGCAACTGTAGTCACAACCAGTCCTTAAAACCAATTACCCTGAGGGTTAATCCCTCCCGTTAACACGCCAGCAGCAATCAAGGCTCAATTACAACAGGAGGACACACACTATCTCCACAAAGAATATGCCTGGAGCACCTGACTCAGGTGAACAGGGAGACTGTGCCACTGGGTCCCACAAGACATCTACTATGTAAAGCCACTCTACCAAGATGGGAAGATGTACAAACACAGGGAGGCAGCCAAAATGAGGAGACAAAGAAACATGTCCCAAATGAAAGAACAGAACAAAACTCCAGGAAAAGAACTAAACAAAATGAAGACAAGCAATTTACCAGATGCAGAGTTCAAAACACTGGTCATACGGATGCTCAATGATCTCAGTGAGAACTTCAATAAAGAGATATGAAACATAAAAAAGAGAAAACATAAAAAAGGACCAGTCAGAAATGAAGAATATAATAACTGAAATGAAGAAGATATTAGAGCCCTGGCCAGTGTGGCTCAGTTGGTTGGAGCATCATCCCATAACCAACAGGTTGTGGATTTGATTCCTGGTCATGACATATACCAAGGTTGCACGTTCAATCCCTGGTCTGGGTGCATACAATCCCCAGTCCATGCGTGTATGGAAGGTAACCAATTGATGCTTCTTTCTCGCATCAATGTTTCTCTCTCTCCTTCTCTAAAAGCAATGAAAAAATGCCCTGGTTGAAGGTGTGTGTGTGTGTGTGTGTGTGTGTGTGTGTGTGTGTGTGTATTTGTATATATGTGAGGGATTCAACAGTGGATTAGATGCAATAGAGGACTGAATCAGTGATTTGGAAGATAAAGTAGCAGAAAACACCCAGCCAGAATAATAAAAAGAATAAAGAATCCAAAAAAATGATAGTTTAAGGGGCCTCTGGGACAACATCAAGCATACCAACATTTACATCATAGGGGTACCAGGAAAAGAGAGTGAACAAGAAATTGAAAACCTATTTGAAAAAATAATAATGGGAAACTTTCCTAACCTACTGAAAGAAATAGGTATCAAGTCCAGGAAGTACAAAGATTCCCAAACAAGATGAAGCCAAAGAGGTCCATATGAAGACCCATCATAATTAAAATGCCAAAGGTTAAAGACAAAGAGAGAATCTTAAAAGCAGTATGAGAAAAGCAGTTAGTTGCCTGCACGGGAGATCCATATCTCAAAAGAAACTTTGCAGGCCAGAAGAGTAGCATGAAATATTCAAAGTGATGACAAGCAGGGACCTACAACCAATATTACTCAACTCCTTCATTTAGAATCAAAGGACGGATAAAGAGCTTCCATCTCCCAACAAGAAAAAGCTAAAGGAATTCATCACCACCAAACAAGTATTACAAGAAATGTTAAACAGCCTTCTTCAAGAAGGAGAAAAAATTCAAAAATATTAATAATAAACTGGGAATAAATACATATATATTAATAATTACTTTAAATGCAAATGGATTAAATGCTCCAATATAAACACATATGATGACCAAATGGAAACAAAACAAGACCCAGCTGCCTACACAGAACTCAGTTCAGATGGAAAGACACACATGGAAAATAAGTAAAGGGATGAAGAGGTATTTCATGAAACAGAAACAAAGCAAAATGAAAAAGCTAGGGTAGCAATATTTATACCAGACAAAATAGACTTTAAAACAAAGGCTATAACGAGAGACAAAGAGGGATCCAGCAACTCCACTTCTGGGTATTTATCCAAAGAAACCCCAAAACACTAATTCAAAAAGACATATGTATCCATATGTTTATTGTAGCATTATTTGTAATAGCCAATATATGGAAGCAATTAAGAGCCCTTCAATAGATGAATGAACAAAGAAATGGCATACATATAATAAGAATATTACTCAGCCATAAAAAATAAAATCTTTTCATCTGCTACAACATAGATAGACCTAGAGGGTATTATGCCAAATGAAATAAGTCAGACAGAGAAAGACAACTACCATAAAATTTCACATATAGGAATCTAAAATACAAAATAAATGAACAAACCAAACAGAAACAAATTCATATATACAGTGAACATTTTAATGGTTGTCAAATGAAAGGGGAGATGGGTTTAAGGGAAAAGGGATTAAGGAGTACAAATTTGTGTTACTAAATAATAACTAAATAGTCCCAGGGATATAAAGTATGGCATAAGGAATAAAGTCAATAACATTATCATAACTATATATGATGTCAGATTGCTACTGACTATTGCTGTCAGACTTATTGGCATAATCACTTTGTAAGTTATATAAATGTCTAATCACTATGTTGTACACCTGAAACTAATATAATATTGTACATCAACTATAATTTTAAAATAAAAATATTTAAATCAATAAAATGCAATATCAAATTACCTATGGTATTAAATTTTTTATCCTTGCCTGAGGATATGTTTATTGATTTTAGAGAGAGAGGAAGGGGAAAAGGAAGAGAAACAGTGATGTGAGAAACTTCTATCAGTTGCTTCCCATACATACCCTAACTGGGGATTGAACCCACAGTCTAGGTTATGTACCCTGACCAGAAATCGAACTTGCACATTTTTTGGTGAACAGGACAATGATCCAACCAACTGAGCCACCTGACCAGGGCTATGGTATTAAATTTTTACTTCACAAACTTCTCTTCACATTTACACTTTGGAAATCAATGCTGATTTGGGTTATGAGACATTCCAACAAGATATTACAAAGCAAAGTTATAGAAGTTGTTAATATTTAGTACAACATTTAATAACTCTACTTTTTAAAAAAGCATTGTCAAAGAGACAAGTCAGGGAATGTAGGCTAAGAATTTTGTCAAAATATCAAAATTTTCTTGCAGAGAAAGAAAAATATAGTCCTGCTTAGCTAGAGTAAAAAATCTAAGCCCTGACCTTATCCTTTTTCTTGTTCTCTTAATGAAATTAAGACAATGTCAAAGGATCTGTAGGTCAGACACCACACTTCCTTGGTCTATAGTGCAGGCTGTTCCACCATCTGGCAAATCCTATGGGATTAGAAGTGAAACTCGAGGAATATACGCCAAGAAAAATTATACCCCTATATAATAACTTGTTCTCTGTATATCATATACATGTCCAAAACACAAGCAACCAAAAAGTCATAGAGCTTTGGATCTGGAAAGGATCTTAGATGCTACCAAGTTCAACCTCCAGACCCCAAACCCCCATGTTCAGATGAGAGCACCTAGGGCTAGAAATGGTGAGAGACTGGCCCAAGTACCAGAACTAGGAGTAGAACAACTATTGTTGAAGCCCCAACTCAGGACTCCTTCTGCTTCATAATTTAAATTAAAAAAACAAATATGGTGTGGAGCAAGGTTTTTAGCAAACTTTTTTGGAAAAGAGCAAACAGTAAATGATTTAGGCTTAGGCCACATGTTCTCATATGGCCATAACTGCTTGGCTCTGCCATTGTAGCGTGAAAGCAGCCATAGACAAAAAAACAAATGGTGTGCCTGTATCCCAGTAAAACTTCATCGACAGAAACGGAGCGGGTGGGATTTGACCTGTGGACAGTAGTTTGACAACCCCTGGTCTAGAGAACACCCCTACACTCAACTCGAACTTTGAATTCACTGCTGTAAGATTCATTATTCATTCTGTTATGGGTGAGTGTGAAATAGGAATTGTGTTGACCCATATCTCCAAAGCCACTAGAAAAGTCAAAAAAAGTCTGCTCAGCTAACATCGTAAATTATTAAAATCATAAACTTATACACATACTTCAAGAAAAAAGAGTGAAAGGGTGAGGAGGCAAGCTCTCAATCATCTGCCTCTTTTTTCTCTTAGCCATTTAATTACTGTAATGACAGCAAATCAAGTAGCTGAGCATCCTTGTTTTATGGTATTTGCCCATACTCATTTGCCACCTATAAATCTCTGCTGCTCTCTGGTGGTAATACGAACCTGTTAAAACATATTCCTGAAATAGAGAACAGGCTGACAGTGACCAGAGGGGAGAGGGGAGGGAATTTCAGGGGAAAAAGGAAAGGGTTTACAGGAACAAAAGTATAAAGGACACACGGACAAAAACTAGAGGGGTTGGAGTGGGAGGGAGGTGGGGAGAGCTGGGGGTTGGGCTGGGATGGAAGTAAAAGAAAACTGTACATGAACAACAACTAAAATGAAATTTAAAAAAGAAAGAAAGAAAAAAAACACATTCCAGAAAAGTTGAGTACAGTAGAATTCAGAAGCTAAATTCACAAAATAGCTCAGGACACTTGAACCAAATCAGAAAGAATATTTTCACATTTACTAGGAAAATCATAATCAAATCTCTATGCAGCAGAAAGTTAGAGGGCAAACACAAGGCCCTCAGACCAAATCCGGCCCTCCACCTTGTTTTATCCGGCCCGGCACCTTGTTTCTACCTGGCGGGAGCACCAAGCTCCCACTTGACTGTTAAGGAGTAGTTACATTTATACAAGTCTAAAATTACATTTGGCTCTTGGAAGGCAACCACAAGGCTGATGTGGCTCCCGGTGAAAATAAGTTTGATACCCTTGTAATGTAGAGACTCAACATGCCTTTACTGAATGAATAAAGAAATAAATGAACCTAACCATTAGTGTTTATGAGAGTGATTTATAAACTACATAGCATGCAACTGATAGTCATTTTAGCCCTATTAGAAGTAGAGAAGAGGTAAATTACAAATCAGGAGATAATGGCAGGAAGTGGCAAGGAAGTTCTCTCCAAACTCATAATTTCATGTCTTACTTCTCCGCTTCAAAGCATTGCAGAGCTCTGGGGTGGCAAGTGATTTTTAAGGCTTTTCTTGTCCAAATAACTATCTGATGGTCTTTATTCATAATATTTCCACCTAGCAGTCTCTGCTCAAACACTTCCAGAGACGGGGCACTCAACATCTACAAACACATTTGTATTTTTGGTGGGGAAAGGGAGCTTGGAACAGTCTGTAAGGGTAGAAAAAGGAGATTCTAGACTGTGCTATTTGGTATGATAGCTACTAGCCACATGTGGCCATTAACACTTAAATGTGACAAGTTTGAATTGAGGTGTGCTATGAGTTTGAAGACGATTTTTTAAAAGAATGTAAAATAGTCTACTTTTTATAACGACATGGTGAAATCATAATCTTGATCTTAATCATAATCATAATCACAAATCTTGTGTACATTGACTTAAAATATATTATTAAAAATTAATGGCACCTTTTAATGTGATTTTTTCTCCTTTTAAATGTGATTGCTAGAACATTTAAAAGCTCATACATAGCTCACATTGTATTTCTACTAGAAGAACACGCAAAGGGTCTAGAGAACACACTTTGCCTTTCTCTTAGTTTAGCAGAACAAAAGTGAGGTCATTAGGAGACACTGATTTGGATTTGGTTCTACTGTTAGTATGGAAATTAAAATCTTTATAAGTTGAATCCCATCCACTCTTTCATGTCTGTTCCCTTGGCTATAAAATAGAAATAGTATTTTCTTCTCTCTGCCTTCACAGCAAGCCATAGATTCATTCCAGGCCTCTCAATAATGACAGTCCCCTACTGTCCTGGAAACAGTGGGCAAGAACTGCCTGGACTCAGAAAAAGGAAGAATCTTCTAACAGTGTGAGAATGGTCAGCTTCACTGGACACTACCCCAGACAGCAGACAAATCCTCCTACATTTGATAGTACCTGAAGTGTAACTGCAGCTAAAAATAGGAAAGAAAAATGTTCTCAGAAGCTCCCTGATAGCAAAAACAATAAGCCTTAATCAATAATTATAAAACATAGTGTTATTTTACCATATGAGTATATGTTGTATATACACGTGAGTAATAATTCTTGAGTTGGCAGTGCCTATGCTATTTAGGACAAAAATAATCCATAAGTAATATGGTGATAATTCTGTGCTTAAAACTGCATTTGATTACCATTTGACATTCCAACTGTGTTTTAAAAGTTTAAGCCTTTTAAAATGGTTTGTTGAATAGTCTTGAGACAGCAGATAGAATACGAAATCACTCCATTTTATTCACTTTATTCCCTCATTTTACTCCCTGTTGTGAATGCACACAGGCTTTACAATCGATTCTCACTAGCTTTAAAGAGGAAGCATGGCCTCCTTACACACACACATATGCACACACGCGTGCTAATGACCCAACTCCAAGGAAATTGTTTCCACCAACATTCATTCAGATTGCAGAGATTTGGACTGGGATACAAGGAGTCTGTACTGATTTGGGGAGGGTCACTCTTCATAAGCCCTCTTCATAAGCCCTGGAGGGTTAACCACTCCCAAAGTGTTGTTAAGCTATGAGCATTTGGGACAACAGAATTCCAACAACTGATGTGTCAGAACTGCAACTATGAAGAGTGGTTTTAAGCAATATTTGAATTGCCACATGATCCTAACACAGTAAATAGCATAGGAAAAGTAAAAATGCATTTTCTGACAGAGCTATTAAACTCCAAGTTTAGTAACAGAATGATTACGATCGATTGTGGTTGTCTTTGGACGTTTTAAGACAAGTGAAAAATCTTACCTATTTGAGCAGAGTAGTCCTTTTGAGGGTGATGAAATAAAAGAACTTCTCCAAGCTCCTTCCAGCAACACAGATGTAGTTCACTAAGCTATTTCATGCGGCCTGTCAGTGAATAAGAAAATTTTCATCTTCAGGAGTCTTTTCTTAGGGGTATTTCTCCCTCTCTTGGGCAAAGAGTTTGACTGAACTACTGAGCTAAACATTGTTCTATCAGTGTAAATTCTAGGCATTCCAGGAAGTCTGGTTTGATTTCCTAAAGAAAGAAAGAACAATTCATTCTTTTATATGAATGGGAGGAAAAAACAGCAGGGAGGTTTCTCCTCACCAGGTACACATCTCCGGTGTGAACAGTCCTCTGTCCATTTGTTGGGGTAGAATTTGGCCACATTGTATTGAACAATTCTACAGAGCTTGAAACCAGCTAGTTCAGTGGTTCTCAAACTTAGCAAGCATCAAAATTACATAGAGTGCTTGTTAAAACGTAAGGTGCTCAACCCTGCCCTCCTAGTTCCCCATTCACCAGATCTGGAGAGTCAGAGGGTTTTTGTTTCTGGCACATTTCTATACAAGAAGAGTAAGGTGGCTGGTCTGGGGACCACACTTTGAGAATCACTGATGTAGATAAAAATTACTCCAGTAGAGATGGTCAGAAGCAGACATGAGCAAAAGCTGGTCTTTCAGAATTCAGATTGAGTTCTGCCCCCTGAAAATCTTTTCAAACAAGTTATTGAGGTCATTCTTCAAAATATGAAAACTAAGCATCAAAATATGATCAGAAAGATGGTTTTTTATGCTTGATTAGTAACTTGTGAATGTGGAGGAGACCATTCAATTTGAAATATAGCCACTTTCCATGATGATCATTTCTACCAGCAAAACATTCTAGAGAAATGAACTATAATCCTCAAATTTAAATCAGTGTAATTACATTCCCATTTCATCATTCCATACCTTTTTTTTGTTCTCACAATATATATTTTTATGCTTAAATCTATTCAGCTTCAACCAACAATAAGAAATTAATTTTGAAATAATTTAAAATGCACTAGGGCTTATATTTAAAATCTCATTCACCTTGAAAATCTAATGGTTTTTCTAAATTATCTAAACCTTGCAGTGGCATTTCAGAATTACCAAAGGCCTTGAAACTTTTATAAGACTAGATGTTCATGTTTTCACATTTTAATTACTAGAACATGTACACAGGCCACTAATGAATATTAAAATGACTGGTGTCACCAAGTAACACTCTAATTAACATTTAAGCAATCTTTCTAAAATGGTATTTGGGACAGGTCTTTTAGAGGTTCCGCCAAGTTCTTCCCATCAGAAGAACACCCTTCCTCATCTGCCAGCTTCCCTGTTCTGACAGAGATCCACGAAGAGTTCAAATGGAATGGTGAAGAGCCTGAGCCACGTGCCCAGAGGGCACAGCCAGTCTTCCTGATAACTCAGCCTCTCCTTAGCAGTTGACTGGAGGCCCTCGTGAATGTGAGAAACCTTATGGGGTTGAGGGGTGAAAGAATGCCCCTGTGGAGTGTACCTACCAGCTTCTAGCTCTGTGAAGATGAAATATTTCTGACTACATCCGTTTTTACGGTATGACTGAATCATCATCTGAATAAGCACATTCCGAACAAAATTCAGCTTCAAAGAAGGCATGGTTATAAGTTTAAGTAAGGCTAAAATGAAAAGGGAGAGAAAAATAGACCTATGAACTTTATTGACCTAATAAACTAAGTCTGAGCCATAAAAGTGATGGAGCTGACACTAAAAATGACTACTTTTCAGGTAAGGAGATGCCATACCCATTTGACTTGAGAGTAGGCAGACTGCTCTGGGACACTGTGGTAATTGGGCAGCCTCCGCCTTGGGACAGTCACCAACACATAGACAAGCCCCCACAGATGACCAGGATGGTGGTAGTTCTAAAACATGTGTCTTTGGGGGAACCTTTGAAAGAACTTAAAGTGAGTGACTGGAGAAGAGTTGAACACAGGCAGGAAGGGGCACAAAGACACATGAATGCTCTCTCGAAATACTGGAAGAGCTGTGATGAGAGAGAGAGATTAAACTCATTCTTTTGCTCTGGGGATGGAAGAATAAAAACCTATGAGAGCATCAAGGAGGTTGAGAAAGCAGTTTTGAAGCCAGACCGTGGGTTTAAACCTTGATTCTAGCCACCGTTGGACATGTAAACTTGAACAAACTATTCAAGTTATGTGAGCCTCAGTTTTTCATCTGAAAAGAGGGATATTAAAAGTACTTATTCAAAGGTAATAATTAAATAAGAAAACAAATACAATGACTCAGCACAATGCCTGGCAAGTGTTTGCATAATATTAATTTGAATCAATTGAACAGAGATGCCTCAAATGCAAGGAGCTGCCTTTAGAGCAGGGTTGTAGAACAGGCTACATGACTGACTGCCAGGGAGACTGTGGTAAGTATCCTGCACTGCAGTCCTAGTAACCCTAAGGATCAACACAGAAAGTGATTTCAACACAAAAAGTTTTCCGGTTGTTAACTTCTGCACCCCTGTGCCCCCAGAGTACTTGGTTCATATCCTAATTGCAGGTGTATCACAGTTTGTCACCATTAGTTATGAACACTTCTGCCTCCCACCTAGTCTGTGAGGAACTCCCGGTGCATCTTGCCCAGCTCATGGCCTGTGGCAGGCATTCAATAAACACTAATCGAATGAAGATACTCAGGGGTCAGCCTGATGGGGGCTCACGGCTGCTGTCACTGCTGTAGCAATTCCTCCAGGAAAGGGCCCAGCTAATATTCAGTCCAGGAACTTTGAGAATTCTTGTGATTACACTAGAAACATCATTCATTGAACCCTAATTTTCTGGGTGGATAAAGTATTCTAACTGCACACTATCAAATACATTGTGAATTTATAGTTTGGGTAATTTCTTTTTCTCCACGTGTGAACTCCCTTCCTAGACTCACATTTTCCAGCTTATAATGTAGTTCAACTTGCACCTGTGGAAATCCTTATGCACATCTTCCCTTTTTTGTACCAAAGTTTCTAGAAGTGGCAAGAGGCATAATATTGCAGTCCAGCCATGGTATGTCAAAACTAATAACATCCGCTCAGTTACCAAAAAAGTGTGTTTGCATAATTACAAGCTATGATTCTTCTAGTTCCTAACCTCTTCTCTGGATAAAACTAAGGCATCTTTCAGATCCCCATACTTATTAATATTTAATATGTTTGTCCAAGTGCTTACCAAAATATTAGTGTTCCTTTGGCCACTCAATAAAAACTTGATGAGCACTAAATAGTATCCTGATGACATGACAGAGGTAATAGACAGCTTCCAAATTTGCTTAAATTACAGCCACAGAGTAATGCAGGCAATTACAGAAAGTGTTTCAACTATCAGTTGGCGCAAGAGAAAAGTTCTAATACTTTATACCTAAATAAAACCTGTCCTTAAGGATCCAAAACTCCCCAGACCACCTAAAAACTCAGAATGGGATATAAACAAAGTAGTAAAGGAACTGCCAGTGCTGCTAACCCACAACATACCACCTCGCAACCCTCAGCCTCCTGACAGTGGGCTGCTTTCGGTACCACATGCTCTCTCTGCTCTGGAATGTGGTGAAGGACAAGTCTGAAGGGAGAGCCAGTCTCGGCAAAACCTCCTTTGTTCTTTCACAAATTCCAAAATGTGAGGCTCGGGGAGCACTGCCGTCCCCAGCCTCGGGCATGACTAACCCTGACTCTGACGAACTGCAGAACAACAATTTCCCTTCTGCTTCAAGCAGGACGGGCGGCACCACGAGCACAGAACCTACCCAAACTACAGAAACAGAAAGCATGTGTTTTTCATCAGGACTAATTTCCTCAGTACTAATGTTATTTCTTTAATATTCTTTAAGCTCATTCCTTTTCTGTAAGCTGCGTATGAGATTTTTGGTGAGGAGCATAAAGAAAGCTTTTGGTGAGATGGTATTCTTCTAGATCTCTATATAACTTGCAAATTCTTTATATCATTTGTTTGAACTATCTGTCATTGATGTCCTTCCTTGGGAATCATCTACCCCAGCAGGACTATCTACATACCATCTATTACATTTTGCCAGTGACAATTAGAAAGAATTTTATATACTTTCAACAACTATTGAAAGAATAGGTCGAGAAATGTGAGACAAGATGGTACCCACCCTAGCACCTACTGACTCTGTTGATGTTTATTACTTATTATTACTATGATGTAAGTGTTGAATCATTAGTAGGCTTAATAGTTTTGTATTCCTGTGACTCAGCACAGCGAATTTAGAGTTGCATGGATTCAGAGTCAATTTTGCAAAATGAAAAGACTTCCTTAGACAACATTGTTTTAAAAATATCTTGCATACAGAGTTCATTAGTCAGAGCCACTTGGCTAAATCAATTTGACATTTGTAATGAACCAAGTAAAGGTCTGCAAAATTGAAGGGCCTAACATAAATGTGCCCACAAAAGCCATTAGGGTGAGCAGGATGCAAGAACTTCAGGGTAGCTGTAGATCAATTCAGAAATGCCAACCCTTCTTCAAACTGAGCAAGGCCAGGCAGTGCTCTGCTTACAAATGCAAGGAAGTTTAAACCAGGAAGGAAAGACCTCCCTGAGAGAGGTACGCTTTTTACAGTCATCGAAATAATGTTGAGAATTTTCATAGCCACTCACCTGACAGTGAGGGATCTTGAATGCAGCTGGACTGCCCAGCATAAGCTGAATTTGTAACAGTCCTTATAAATGTCCACGAGTAAAGTGGAAGTCACTCCAGCAGTGATAAAGCCACACTCAATAAAGACAACTTCCAGTATTAGGTTATAACCATAGGTCTACATGTGCATTTTTTTGTAAACTACCTGTGCTTATTGTGGACAAAGTTCATTATTTTCCAACATCTTGATCTTTTTAGATGTCCTGAGGTGACAATATATGATAAAAAGTAGAGCTAGTGAATTAACCAGTTTGTTAGTATCTTTGTTACAATTGATAGAAAAGAGGCATCTTGGACGTGGAATTGTTCAACCACCTCAGAAATGGACGTCAGGACTTGTTCATTGGGCTGGCAGCGGAGGAGCAGGAGGAAGGATGGAGGGAGGGATGTATGTGGATGTGCTCATAGTTACATTGTGGTGACAACCGTCGATGTGTGTGCATCTCTTTTGGTTGGACTATAGGAATACACTGTAAAGTATCTCAGTCAAAACTTGCCTCCTTGCTAGTATTTTAAAAGTATAGATAAGTATAGATCATAATGAATTCTCTTAGAAGCATTGTGTTTTGTGTACTATGTTGCTTTGTGCCTCCTTTTTAATTGAACAGTAAGCGAGTGCAGTATTTTAATTGCAACTTTGCCAATATCTTTATCTAGGGGTCTGTTGCTATTTTTGTCTTTTATGAAATTTTTGTCACCAAGAAAGGCAGGATTACATTTTCTTTCTTCCAGATGGAATTGGCATAGTGTATTCTTGGTTATGAGAATACTCACAGTTTCGAGACTGGAAAGGTAAATATTCATGATGTGTGAAAAAGCATGATTCATAACTTTACAACCTCAATTACACAAAAATGGAAGCTTAGCTGTGCAGATGCACAGGGGACTCAGGACATGTCAGACTGTAAACTGCTCGTGGTTGTGAATGACTTTGTTCGTTGCTTCTTGTGTTTTTCAGTTTCCTATTATATGCACTTGTTAACTTTAAAAAAATAAATGTTATTTTTAAAAAAATATATAACTGTCACAATACCTTTTTCATAAGAACCTATATATCAAACATGTTCAGATCACTAGCCCCTCTCTCTATAAGAGATTACAAAGCTCTCAGCTGTTTATGGAGCTTCAGCTGGAGTGAGATTACACAATTCCTCCAGGTGGAAGAGACCTCTTACAAGAGGTGTTTCCAAAACCCCTCTTGTAAGGAACAGTTTCACAACCCTAGTAATCAGTGCCACTGTGTGTGTATTGGTGAAGTAGTCCAGCTACAGAAACTGGTAACAAATCCCCAAGGTATTCTAGAAGGAATTCCAAGCATACCGGAGAAGGAAAGGGTATCACCCCACCTGGATCAAGACTTTTTTCAATTCAATTAATTGGCTCTAAAAAGAGAAATGAAAAAGAGAGAGAAGGAAAGATTGAAGCAGAGCCTGGACATCAACTGTATGTACCCAGAGGACTGCACTTGCTACACTACCAACAGATAGTGATGGTGAACCAGACTGCGGGGAGGTGAGCTGTGGTCTCGGATGAGGCCCTTCCGTCATACACATTCCCAATGCATCAACTCCAGATTGTTCTTGTGGTCTTTGCAAAGTCTGACCAATAAGTACTGAATGGTATAGTAAACACAAAAATACTTCTCATTTTGTGAGGCACATTCCCAGTGAAGGAATGCTGTACTTAGAAACTCTTTATACCCCTTAAATATACCCCATTGCTTCATAGAGACCTTGCTTTCTAAGATTCCAGATCTGCTAATGATGTCATCAATAATAATTATTATTACAAAGTTTTTGCAGTTTGAAATATATTTTTCATAACTATTATCTCATTTAATACCTGTGAAGTTGGTCTTATTATTATTCCCAACTAACAGATGAGCACACTGAGGCTTAGAGGGGTAAATTATCTTCCCTTGTATCACACTCTACGAAGAAGTCAGGACCTGAATATATATCTTCTAAGTATGAGTTCTTTGATCTTTTTGCTACACCTTGTTCTCTGCCCAAATGATGGGACAATCAAAAGGTTTAAAAAGAATCAATTAAAGCCCTGGCGGGGTAACTCAGTTGGTTAGAGCATCGATTGATACCCCAAGGTTGCAGGTTAGATCCCCGGTCACAGCACATACAAGAATCAACCAGTGAACACATAAATGGAACAACAAATCAATGTCTCTGTCTCTCTCTCTTTCTCTCTCTCTCTTCCCCTTTCCTCTCTCTAAAATCAATTTTAAAAAGAATAAAATTAGAAATAGGCATACAATCATACAACATTTTAAACAGGTAGAAGCAAGACATATATAAAACCATAACTACACAAATTGTATTCATCTCTCAAAACGAAACTAGATTTTACAATAAGTGCTGGCAAGACTGTGGAGAAAAAGGAACCCTAGTACATTGTTGGTGGGAATGCAGACAGGTCCAGCCACTGTGGAAAACAGTATGGAATTTCCTCAGAAAACTAAAAATGAAACTGCCTTTTGATCTAGCAATTCCACTGCTGTGTTTATACCCTAAGAATCCTGAAACATCAATTCAAAAGGACCTATGCACCCCAATGTTCATAGCAGCACAACTTACAATAGCCAAGTGCTGGAATCAACCTAAGTGCCTGTCAGTAAATGAGTGGATAAAAAAACTGTGGTACATTTACACAATAGACTACTACACAGCAGAAAGAAAGAAGGAACTCCTACCCTTCGTGACAGCATGGATGGAACTGGAAAGCATTATGCTAAGGGAAATAAGCCAGGAGGTAAAAGACAAATACCATATGATCTCACCTATAAGTGGAACCTAATCAACAAAACAAACAAGCAAGCAAAATATAACCAGAGACATTGAAATAAAGAACAAACTGACAGTAAAGTGGGGGCTGAGAGGGGTAACAGGGGAAAATAGGGAAAAGGTTATCAAGGAACATGTATAAAGGGCACAGGGAAAAAGCCAAATGGGGGAAAGATGGAGTAGGGAGAACAGAGGGTAGGAGGTGGGAGTGGGTGGGGAGGGGGAAGGTGGTGTGGGAGGGTGGGGAATAGAGACAATTGTATTCAAACAACAATAAAAAATGATTTAAAAAACTAGTTTTTAGGCTTCCTGCTGCTACTTTATTCGCACTATATTTTCCTTTCACAAAAGGCAGGTACTGCCAAGTCATCGTTATTTAATGTGAAACGCTCTCCTTGGCAGGTATCCGCCTAAGGGCAATTTCCAAAATGTCAAGAGTCTTTTAACTTCAAATTCTGGCTAGCATATTAGCATGAATATAAATTTCTGTTTCTTACCACTGACATTTCACATAATAATGTTGGAACTAGGCTTAGCTACAAAATAACGGCTGTCACAGAGCCCTGCTCATAATAACAGGCCCATCCAGAAAAGAACTGCACTCAAATCCACAACGGAGCTTTGTGGTTATCATGGAAGGCAAGGCTTTCCAAAACAATCCTAATATCAGGTCTTGACAGCTTGTTCTATTATCAAGCTGTTGATAGGGTTGTTTTTTTTTTTTTTTTTCCTAAAAATAAGCCTTTCTTAGCACTTCTGTTACTATCTAGGTTACCATGGAATGTTTCTACTCAGTGTCCATGACTTCCTGTTTAAATATCCACTAGTGCCCCCCTTCTCCACAGGGGATGTGCTCCAAGACCCCCAGTGGAAGCCTGAAACCACAGACAGTACCACACACTATATATACTATGTTTTTTCTATATGTGTATATATATATAAAGTTTAATTTATAAATTAATTAACAATAGTAGCTAATAGCAAAATAGAAAAGTTATAATAATATAGTGTAATAAAAGCTATGTAAGCATGGTCTCTCTCTCAAAATACCTTATTGTTACTATACTCACCTTTTCACTTAAAGGAAGTACTTTACAGCTTCTCTTTGGCATATATAAAATGCCAGCATCACTTCTTTTATGCTTTGGGGCCAATATAAAATAAAATAAAGATTACTTGAACACAAGCACTGTGATCTGGTAAGCTAGATGGGAATCCAATGAGCAAAAATGAACACTAAACAAAGTAGAAACAGACTCATAGATGCAGAGAAAAGACTGAGAGCTGTCAGAAGGGAGAGGGGTGGGGGGCTGGGTAAAAAGATGAAGGGATTAGGCAAAAAACAAAACTCATAGACGCAGACAACAGTATGGTGATTACCAGAGGGAAAAAGGGGTAGGGGGAAGAAGAAGAAGGTAAAAAAAGGGGGGAAATGGTGATGGAAGGAGACTTGACTTGGGGTGGTGAACACACAATACATCACACGGATGATGTATTATAGAATTGTATTCTTGAGACCTGTATAGTTTTATTACTCAATGTCACCCCAACAAATTCAATAAAAATTTATTTTAAAAAGATGGCTACTACGAGACTAATCTGCAGGGAGCGTGGAGAGTGTAGATACACTGGACAAAGGGATGAGTCATGTCCCAGGCAGGACAGAGCAGTACAGTGTGAGATTTCATCACACTACTCAGAGTAGCTAATAAATTATTTCAACTAATTATTTATTTCTAGAATTTCCCACTTAATATTTTCAGAGTGCCATTGACCACACAGATAACTGAAACAACTGAAAGTGAAACCACAAGTGGAGGGGACTGTAGTAAACCTGACAGTGTGGAATTGCCTGCTGATGCCACCAGCATTGCCATATTAAATAAGAAAACCTATCCAATTCACCTTTGCAAGCTGACCAAATCATTGGCAGATTGTCTCATAGCTTATGCGCTATGTGGATAGAGGAATACGGTAGAAAAACTGGTGGAAAACTTAAATTTCCACAAAGACTGAGCAGGAATCACCCTCCCATAAAGTATACATTTTATGGGAAATCACATGATTATACAAAATGCTGTAGTTTCTAGCCCGTTCTGAAAGTGTTCTTATGAATGTATTACCTTCAAACTACATCAGGAGACCTGGCATTGATTTTTATATAAAAAGGCTATAAATCATGTAAAACGTGCCAGGCCACTCAGTAATAACCCATTAAACACATATACATTTCCATGCAAATTGACAAAGGAAGCATGATCAAGAATTTAATATTGATTTGGAAAAATCATTCCTGGGGAAGAAATTTTTTATTGTAAAACACTCCTCAAAACAGCTTGAAACAATCCTGGCTCTGTACTGTAGAATTACAAAATGAACAATAGAACTTTAGAATAACAGTTATCTTATCTCATTCAACTCCTCATTTCAGGTGGATGGGAAGAAAGCTGAATGACATTTCTAATTGGGTTTTTTTTAATGCATTCCAATTTTTTTTATTATGTACATTTTTAAGCATATGTAAAGGTAGGTAGACAAGTACAACCAACCCCATATGCTCATATGAGTACCACTCATAACCATTTGAATTGCCTATCTTCTAACCTCCTTGCTTTTCACATGAGGAACTCAAACCCAGAGAAGTTACTTGACCAAGGTCACTTAGTTAGTCTGTTACTGATCCATGACTCCATGAGTGAAAGTTGTTCTCACTATCCCCATTCCCAAAAGAGTGTTTTTCCCACTCTGTCTCACATATCTTGACATTTTTATACATGGATTAGTCACAGATATGTTCATTTTTAATAGGAGTCTATATTTTTTACCATACACACGCACATTTGAAATGAAGGGATTTGTGGTCAGGAAATTTATCTGAACTATCATCATTGTAATGCTCCATCATCAAGAAAAGAGCCAGCGTGAATGAATGGTACAGAAGACTAAGGACACCTGGTCTGGGCTGTGAGAACACATTGGCCAATCAAACTACGCAAAATGCCTCTCTATGTTCAGCAACAGAAAGTAGTTCTAGTGACTTGTACTGGAGCAGTTTCTCAACAGCTGTCTTAACTATCTTCTCCCAGATTTGGCTTAGAATGCTTAACACAAACCAAAATACATTGCCCTTTTCATTGTTGTTGTTACGTCTATTATTTGCTTATTTTTAACAAAGGAAACCAGGAACCATGGAATCAAATCAAGGTTAAGTCATATCATTATAATTAAGTTTGTGAGCCTTGTGTTGTCCACCCCATTCTTTAAATTGAAACTAAATCCCTATGCAACATTCAGCAGGAAGCTAATAAAAGTTTGTCACTGGTGAGTTGCTTCATAAACCATCCTCGTGTTTTGCTCCAGTTTGCACTCTATGACTAACTTGTCTTAACTAATTTGGTATCTTTATTGCTCTTTAAAGTATCAGTTCACTATTTGGTTCCTCTTGGCTCTAAGTGCCTAAACTCATCCTTTCTCTTGACATTCCTTTGGAATCCAAACCCCTACAAAGAGGGATTTAGGAATATGGCACATAAGGTCAAAGCGGTGTGTGACAATGCCATGTTTATGGGCTGAGAAGTCTTTACTCCCTCCCAGGGAAACTCAGTGACCGTTGCTACCAGTGATTGATGCTTTTCCACTTAGACCAACCAAGAGTTCGTCAATTCACAAATGTGAAGAAAAAAATCATTGTTTTCTGTCTTTTACAATTGTTGAAGGTAACAAAGATACTTAATGCCCCTCTGTACTCATCTCAGAACCTAGAAACAGCCTTTAAAATGGATTCCAACATGCTCATTAAAATAAGTACCTTGAAGAGACCAAGATTGGGGAGGAATAAGTGGAAGCTACACTAACCTCTTCCCAGGACCAAACTGTTACTACAACTAAATTAAAAAAAAATCATCCTGAACAACCAATTGACCACTAACTGGAGAGAAGTTTTATAACCAAGGACATACAAAAGAAAACACTTTACCACAAAGAGACTGGTAGGGAATGCAAAGATGCAAGAGGGCTGGCTGGGCTCCCACAGGTGGCAGCTGAAGTTATGGAGGGATATTTTAGCAGCCAGGGATCCCCCTTAGAAGTTTGGAACCTCAACCCCAAGTTGGGCTCCCCAGCCTGGAGCACCAGAACCAGGAAAGGAAACCAATAACATCCAGCTATTAAAAGCAACAGGGTTTCTGTCTGCCAGGGAGAGATGGCTAGAGATACATAGAGCCTCTTAAAGGGCCAATGCACAAAATATCATTTGCAGCCACATGTCCTGGGCTCCAGCAGAGTGTGGGTAGAGTGGACTGGAGATGTGTGAGGAGAGTCTGGGGTTGGTGGCTCTGGAGAGAGAGAGAGCTAAAGAGTAGCTACCAGGATCCCTGTGCTCAGTTACTCCCCATACTACAGAAGCCATCTTTCTCTGGCAGAGCTCTCCTCTCCAAACAACATCAGTCTGTGGGAAAGCAATAGCCCCACCTGCAGGAATCCCTCTTGCCCCACCCAGTGGAGTTAATGTCAAGCTGCTGAAGAGTACAGCTGGAGGCTATCTCAGTGATTGAGCCTCACAGCAAAAGGGGAGCCCTAAGACTTAGCTAACCCACCCTCTGGCCTGGTGCTGGTAAAAGCCAGCCATAGTGTGAACTCTGCTTCTTTCTGCACACATCCAGGCCCAGCAGAGGGAGCCACAAGCTGTGGATTGCTGATAGCTCCAAACAGGTTGCCCAGGGCCAGGCACAGGCAGCATCTGTCATGGACCTGCAACAGAGTCTTTGCAGATCTACCTAATACATAGAAACAAACACAAAGAGCCAGAATGGTAAGACAAAGAAACTAGCCCCAAATGGAAAAATGAGAATTCTCCAGAGAAGAACAAAATGAAATGGAAGTAATTTATCAGATACAGACTTTAGACTAATAGTTATAAGGATGCTCAACAGCATGAAAAAAAGACATAGAAACCACAAAAAAGGACCAGTCAGAAATAAAGAATGCAATGTCTGAAATAAATAATCCACTGGAAGGAATAAAGTAGGTTAGATGAAGCACAGGATCAAATCAGTATTCAGAAGACAAGATAGAAAAAAACACCCAAACAGAGCAGCAAAAAGAAAAAATAGTTTTTAAAAATGAGGAGAGCTTGAGAAAGCTTTGTGACACAACAACCCAAAATTTGTTGGACACAGCAAAAGTGGTCCTACAAAGAAAATTTATAACATTACAGGCTTATCTCAAGAAACAAGAAAAACTTTGAGTAAATAATCTAACTTTACACTTAAAGGAACTTGAAAAACAACAGCAAACAAAGCCCAAGGTGAGTAGAAGGGAGCAAATAATGATCAGAGCAAAAATAAAAGAGTCTTAAAAAAATGATACAAAAGTCAATGAATCCAAGAGCTGGTCTTTGAAAATATAAACAAGATTGACAAAACTTAAACCAGATTCATCAAGAAAAAAAGAGAGAAGACCCAAATAAATAAAATCAGAAAGAGGAGAAATAACAAATGACACCAAAGAAAAACAAAGGGTTGCATGAAAGTATTGTGAACAACTTTATGCAAAATTAGACAATCTGGATGAAATGGATAATTCCTAGAAACATACAGTCTTCCAAAACTAAATCAGGTAGAATCAGAATCGGCATAGACAGTTATACTTAGCGAAATTGAAGGAGTAATCAAAAAACTCCCAACAAAAAAAGCCCTAGACCGAATGGCTTCACAGATGAATTTTAACAAACATTCTAAGAAAAACTAACACCTTTTCTTCTCAAATCATTCAAAAATAGTTTCTTCTCCAAAAAGTTCAAGAGGAGGAAAGATTCCCAAGCTAATTTTATGAGGCCAGCATTATCCTAATTCCAAAACCAGATAAAGACACTACAAAAAAAGAAAGATATAGACTCCCGGCCAAGATGGAGGCATAGGTAGACGTACTGTGCCTCCTCGCACAACCAAGATAGGGACAACAACAATATAGAAACAAAATAACAACCAGAACTGTCAGAAAATTGAAGTGTATGGAAGTCGGACACCCAAGGATTTAAAAATAGACACTTTCATCCAGACCCGTAGGAGGGGCGGAGTCAGGCAGCCAGGCGAGGGACACGGAGCGGAGAGCTGAGCACCTGGGGCAGCACACAACCCCGCAGCAGGCAGAGCCTGGGCGCACAAGCAGCAGTGGCTGGTGGGCCCCGGCCAGAGGGTGGCGACCAGCAGACCCAGCGAGGCGGCCATTGGGAAGCAAGGCACTGCACGCAACTCAGGGTCCCGGCACTGGGAAATAGAGCTTTGGGACACTGACTGAAAGGGAGGGTCCTGCGGGGTGCACAGGCCCACCCACACCAGAATTGGTGCCAGAGGGGCCCAGTTGGCTTGCGGAAAGCGGCGGAAGGGTCTGAGGTCCTGCAGAGAGCAGAGCAAGCGCCATTGTTCCTCCTCGGACCCTGCCCCCACATACAGTGTCACAACCCAGTGACTGGGGTGCCCTGCCCTGGTGAACTCCTAAGGCCCCGCCCCTCACTACAGGAGCTCCACAAGACCAAAAAACAACAACAAAGAAAACAAAAACAAACAAAAAAACAGCAAAAAGATGGCTCAAACAGAAGAAGAATTGAAAGCCCCAGAACCCATCCTTTTAAGCAACCAAGAGATAGCCAACCTATCAGAATCACAGTTCAAAGCACTGGTTATCAAGATACTCACAGAATTGGTTGATTTTGGTCAAATTAGCTGAAACAATGCAGGCTAACTAGATTACAAACTCTTTAAGAGCAAGGATTGTGCTTCATATAGCTTTGACTTTTCTACAACAAGCAGGTATTTAAGTAGTTGTTTTTAAAAATATCTTCTTGTAGCAATAAGTTAGAAAAAATCTCTAATGAAAGGTAACTCTTATGATATTATCTAAAGTAATGAAGAGGAACTGAGGAGAAGAGGTAAACACAGTTTCTTCTTTTAAAAAAGCATCAATATTAAGTGAATACTATTCATCATTATATAATGACATTTTATATAATTATTATGGGCTTCTAATTTTGTATAGAGTATTTATAAATCTTAGTCCAACACAAACTTTTATTGAATAAAAAATATTTTCTAAATATCATAGGCATGCAATGAAATACCCAAAATTTCATAACTCAGAATACAAGGTTAATATTTTTAAATAACTGAAGTAAAAAAATTATTCATCAACAGTGATCTTATAGTCAAGTAAAAAGTAAATAAATATCACAAAACTGACTTGTACTAACTCACCTTGCTTTAAAAAAAATAAAAATAAAAAACACTCTGGCCAAATTAAATTCAACCAAGATATCAGCAAAGATGTGAGTGGAAAATCAGACCGGACATGCTCTCATGCTGGCCACTGAGTGCCCTTCCAGGCCATGCCAAGAGGAGGCCTGGTCTAGTTAAGGCCCACACAGTCAGTCCAAAACCCGTCTTACATTATGAGCAGGGTGGCCAAATGGAAAGAAGGTTCTGTGGCTTGTTTGCCAAAAAAAAGTGCGATAAGAAAAACTTCTAAACCTTAATGAAATAAATCTACTTCTGGAAATCTTTCTTAAGATAAGATTCAGAAATAAGTTCTTCATAGTAATTTCTTACAATCCTTTTCATGTGGATGGAACTGGATAGCATTATGCTAAGTGAAATAAGCCAGGCAGTGAAAGACAAATACCATATGATCTCACCTTTAAATGGAACCTAATCAACAAAACAAACAAGCAAGCAAAATATAACCAGAGACATTGAAATTAAGAATAATCTGACAGTAACCAGAGGGGAGGTGGGAGGGGATAATGGGGGGAAAGTGGGGAAGGGTTTTCAGGAACATCTATAAAAGACACATGGACAAAACCAAGGGGGGTAGGACCAGGGGTGGGAGGTGGTGGTGGTTGGGGTGGGGGGGAGTGAAGGGGATGGAGACAACTGTTCTTGAACAATAAAAAAGAATAATAATAAAATAACATTACTTTTAAAAAAAGAAATACAGAAATTACAATGGTATTCCTTACATTATTCATTGTGATGATTAAAAATATCAGAAATAGTCTTGGAAGTTTGTATGTTTCTAACAATCCATCCATTTCTTCTAGATCATCAAATTTGTTGACATATAATTGTCCATAGTATTCTTTAATAATCTTTTGTATTTCTTCAGTGCCTGTTATAATCTCTTTTCTTTCTTTTCTGATATCTTTTTGTGTTTTCTCTGTTTTCTGCTTGGTGAGTCTTGCTAGAGGCTTACCAAGGTTATTTATCCTTTCAAAGAACCAGCTCTTAGTTTCATTAACCTTTTCTATTTTCTTTTTTTAATATATTTTACTGATTATGCTATTATAGTTGTCCCATTTTTTCTCCCCTTTATTCCCCTCCATCTTGTACCCTCCCTCCCATCAGCATTCCCCTACCTTAGTTCATGTCCATGGGCCATATATTTTCTATTTTACTTATTTCTGCTCTGTTTTTATTATTTCCTTCCTTCTGCTTACTTTGAATTTTGTTTGTTTCTCTTTTTCTAATTTCTTTGGGTGTAAATTTAGATTGTTTATTTGATACTAACCAAGGAGGAAAAGAGAATCTGAACAGATCAGTTACTAGCAATGAAATTGAAGCAGTAATTAAAAACCTCCCAACATACAAAATCCCAGCACCAGACAGTTTCACAGGTGAATTCTACCAAACATTTAAAGAAGAATTAGTACTTGTCCTTCTCAAACTAATTCAAAAAAATTAGAGAGGAAAGAACACTTCCAAACTCATTTTACAAGGCCAGCATTACCCTGATACCAAAATCAGATGAAGACACTACAAAGAAACAGAATTACAGGCCAATATCCCTGGTGAGCATGGATGCCAAAATTCTTACCAAAATACTAGCAAACCAGATTCAACAGTATGTTAAAAGGATTATACAATGAGACCAAGTGGGACTTGCAACTAGAGTGCAAGGGTGGTTCAACATCCACAAAACAGTTAATGGGATTCATCACATCAACAAAAACAAAACCAACATAAAAAACATAAAATTATCTCAATAGATGCAGGAAAAGCATTTGAAAAAATTCAATATACATTTATGATAAAAGCTCTCAAGAAAGTGGGTACAGAAGGATTTTAACTCAGCCTTATAAAGCCTACACATGGCAAACACACAGCTGACATTATACTCAATGGTGGAAAGCTGAAAGCTCTTCCTCTAAGGTCAGGAACAAGAAAAGGACATCCACTTTCTCCTCTATTATTAAACATAGTACTACAAGTCCTAGCCACAGTAATGGACAAGAAAAAGAAATAAAAGGTATGCAATAGGAAAGAAAGAAGTAAAACTGTCACTATTTGCAGATGACATGATACCAGATGCAGAAAACTAAAGAATCCAGGAAAAAAATAATGGAATAATAAAAGAATTTAGTAAAGTAGCAGAATACAAAATTAATATACATGAAACTGTCATGTTCATATACAGTAATAACAAACAATCAGAAGGGAAAATGAAGCAAACAATCCAATTTACAATCTCATCAAAAATAAAATACCTTAGAATAAACTTGACCAAGGAGGTAAAAGACCTCCACTCTGAAAACTATAAGACATTGAAGAAAGAAATTGAAGAGGATAGAAATAAAGTAAAGGACATATCATGCTCATGGATAAGGAAAGGTTAATATTGTTAAAATAATAATACCACCTAAAGCAATTTACAAATTTGTTGCAATTCATATCAAAATACTAATGTCATTATTCTCAGAATTAGAATAATCCTAAAATGTATATGGAACCACAAAAGATTCTGAATAGCCAAAGCAATCCTAAGAAAAAGAAAGTTGGATGTATAATGCTCCCTGATCTCAAACTATACTACAAGGTTATAATGATTGAAACAGTATGGTACTGGCATAAAAACAGACACATAGATCAATGGAACACCATAGAGAGCCCAGAAATAAACTCTTACATGGTCAATTAATCTATTACAATGGAGGTAAAAACATACACTGGAGTAATGACAGTCTCTTCAATAAGTGATGTTGGGAAAACTGAACAGATAGATGCAAAAAAGTGAAACTGGACCACTCTCTTATACCATATTGTTTTAAAAAAAACTCAAAATGGGTTAAAGAGTTAAATATAAGGCCTAAAAACATAATAATCCTAGAAGAAAACATAGGAAGTAAACTATCTGGCATTAGTCTGACTAATACCTTTTTTGGACACACCCCCTCAAGCAAGGGAAACAAAACAAAAAAATAAACAAATGGGACTACATCAAACTAAAAGCTTCTACACAGCAAAGGAAACCTTCAACAAAACCAAAAGGTAATCTGTTGAATATTATTTGCAATTAATATATCCAATAAGAGGTTGATAACTATAATATGTAAGAAACTCATACAACTCAACAACAAAAAAACCCCACAAATTGGTTAGAAAAAAACAAAAAGGGCAGAGGACATGAAAAGACATTTCTCCAAAGAGGACATACAGATGGCCAACACACATAAAAAGATGCTCAACATCACTAATCATCAGGGAAATGCAAATCAAAACCACAAGGAGATACATATGTAGAATCTAATGAACAAACTGAACTAACAAGCAAAATAGATACTCAAAATAGACTCATAGATAGAGAGCAGACTGACTGCTTGGGGTAGGAGACAAGACGTGGAGGGATTGAGCAAAGAATAAAAAAGAGAAAGAACTCAAGAATACAAACAACAGTGTGGTGATTGCAGGGGAATGGGAGGTGGAAGTGGAAGAGGGTATAAGGGTAGTAAATGGTGATGGAAAAATAAAGTAAAATTAAAAAACACTTTAAAAAACACAATGAGATACCACATCACACCAGTCAGGATGACTATCATCAATAAGTCAACAAGTAATGTACCAGCAAGGATGTGGAGAAAAGGGAACCCTTGTGCACTGCTGGTGGGATTGCAGACTGGTGCAGCCCCTATGGAAAAGAGTGGAAAATTTTCTCAAAGAACTGAGAATAGATATACCAGATAGCCCAGCAATTCCATTTCTGGGTATATATAAAAAAGTAAGAAAATGAATTCAAAAAGATATATGCACCCCTATGTTCATTGTAGCATTATTTGCAATAGACGAGATATGGAAGCAGCCTAGGTGTCCATTAATAGATGAATGGATAAAGATGATACACACACAATGGAATATTATGCAGCGATAAAAAAAATCTTGGCATTTGAGACAACACAAATGAATCTTGAGGGTATTATGCTAAGTGAAATAAGTAATACAGAGAAGACAAATACTGTGTGGTTTCACTTATATGTGGAATCTAAAAATAAAACAAACAAACAAAACCAAAACAGACCCAGAAACAGAGATCAAAGGGATGGTTACCAGAAGGGAGGGAGTGGGAAATGGGTGAAAAGAGGAAGGGGAATATAGTCCATTATATTGTGATAAGTTTACACAGTGACAGATGATTAATAGAATTACTGGGGTGATCACATTGTAGCGTATAAAAGTGTTTAATCACTATGTTGTACACCTGAAACTAATCTAACCAATATAAGATTATATAGTAACTATACTTAAATAAAAATAAATTCAAAAAAGAATATCAGAAATAATTTTAAATGATCACAATATGTAAATAGCTAATACAGATTTTGGTAAAGCCACCCCAGAACTCTCAAAGCACATGCTGCAGGTGGCCAGACAGGTCACCCGGACAAGAAAAGTGGGTCAGGTGATGTGAAATCTCCTGATTTTAAAATATATTGACAACTAATGCAAATATTTGGTAATATTGCAAAGGTCAAGCAAAATATGCCTACCAGCCAGACTTGGCTTACATACCACCACCTTGCTACCACTAATCTATGTGATGGAAGATTTTTGAAAGTTATGTGATTAAGGTATTTTTTGTATATTTAAAAAAAATTTTATTGTATTTTTTTATTACCATTTATCCCCTTTATACCCTTCCCCCACTCCCACAATCACCTCACTGTTGTCCACGTGCGAATGTTCTTCATGTAACGCTAAGTCAAAAGGTGGGGAGGAGTGTATAGCTCTAATTACTTTTAAAAATTACTTTAAAATTTTCCGTGTGTGGGGAAAAAAAGACTAACAAGAAAGGTATCAAAATCATGATCTCTATATCTAGAGGGAGACAATGGATGATTTTTCTTTACACTTCCTTGTATTTTCAAAGTTTCTAAATAAGGATTTATTACTTTATAACATTTTAAAAACAATCCCAAAGAAGGAAAAATGCATTTGCTCAGCCCTTTCATTGGGTCCATATTAAAGTTGAATCATTAACTGGGCAATGTCCCTAAAAAGGGACAACTCAGAAAGGCCAACAATCTCTTTTTCCCAATCGGTCGTGTTAAATTTTGTGTGTAAATGTCTGTTCGTGAGACCCCACCATTTTGAATTGCTGTAAAACTTGCTAATTTGAGGTTATTAACAGGTTGGAACCATTGCTGAAGGTAGTTACAAAGACAGTGCAAAGGAATCCTGTGTATGAAGCCCTTAGCCCACAGACACAATAAATGGTCACTTTAAAAATAATGTACTCAGAATCGGCAGGGAGTAGAAGTGTCTCATTCTCAAATGAGAGCTGAAAATAAGCAATTGCATTACTTTTTGAGGCAAGAATAAGCATTGAAGAGTAAAGCCAGGAATAAGTTTGTAAAATGGCTAATTGCCAACAGAAATAATGCCTGTAAACATAACAATGATTAATCTTTTTAAAAAGAGCAATGAAAGGCAATGACATTTCTTATGCCATCAATTAGCTATTGATTTGTGTTCACTTTTCAATACTATGCCCAGAGGCTATTGCTATAAGGTAGAATTAAGTGCATATGGAATGTTTTCCATTACATTCAAAGGCTGCATTTGGTGTGATTTTATTTAGACTCATTTACAAAAAGAACTCTTAGAATAAGTCTCTATAGCTTAATAAAAATTTTAGAATTGAGGAACTAGCTGAGTAACTCAATGGCCAGCCCAGAGGAGGGAAATCAGGCACCCCTGGGTCATTTTCAGGCTACCATTCCTTGCCCTCACCCCCAGCCTCAGCCAGGCTCTTTCAATTGCCTGCTTCTGCTGCACAGCACAGACGGCATCAGGGGGAGAGTCTTGTTTCTAAGGGATCATTTAAATCTGGAAGCAAGGACGGAAATTTCCTCTCGAGGAAGGCATCCCTGCTAGAGTGTCCTGTTGTTCACAGATGTCTTTCCCCCTTCACCTTCCATGACTCTTGTATCCCGGACCCTGACTTACTCCTCAGAGCTCCTGTGTTGGGCTCCTGCATTCTACAGTAGTTTATGGCTCTCACTGACTTAACTTCAGAAACACCTGCCTTTGGCTTCCCTGCCATGATGCTGACCACAGCCCACACTGATTTTGAAACCACTATCTATGGCTTAGTTACTAGTTTTTCTAACCCCTCTCCACCTCTACCACCTGTGTCTCAGATTCTGGTCAGTGGGGGTGAACTGGAGATCGTGCCCCTGATCATTTCCAGGTTCTCCTTGCCCAAGCCCCCAACCCCTAGTTATCATAATGTAGCAATAAAACATGATCGCAAGTCCATTGGGGAAGCCTTCTTCAAATACTGGCCAGAAGTTTTTAAAGTATGCCTTTGTCATAGCCTGCTTTCCCTTCTCTTTTTGTTCCTGTTTAGCCTATGTTAATAATGAGTTCTTCCAGTCTTTATTTTCCACTCTGCACCATTCTAGAACTCTTTCAGAGAAAAGATGTTTGGAAATTTAGAAAAGCATGTTCTCTTACGTTGTCACCATATCCAAGATGAAAGAGATGAAACACTGGGTAATCTTGAAATAATCAGGTGAATTTTTCATGATGCAAATTTACCCATATTTACTTTTATGTTTTGACCAGCCAAATATGGAAGTTATTTTACATTCTCCAAACCCAGATTAAATAAGAGTGTGAGGAACCCTGTCTACTTGTCAGGAAGCTATAAAATTTCACCACAGGTAAATGAGGGTTGCCTGTTGACACATTTATCAGTAATTCCTGAATCCCATAGGACAGCCACACGAGTAGCAGACCTAGATATGCACATGAAAGAGAACAACAATTTTTTACAAACACTTACTCCTCTGAGAATGTAAATTTGATGATAATATTCATATGTAGAGCAGCTGAAATTATTTAGTGAAATTCATTTTAAGAGTGTCTAGTTTGGGGCTTGGAGGAAAGATGTATTATTTATTCATCTACCACTTCTCCACCAGCCCCTTGAACAACAGGTCCAACTTGCAGCATCTGTTTGCAGCACTTAGCCCAACATGCTCTCCCACATTTTGGCTGCACAGCCTTGGGCACACACTCTCTGTGAAGGTGATGACTTTGAAGTCCAGACACTGAGCTCACATAGTAACCATGAGTACACACCAGTCACCGCGGCCAGGGGAGAAGAGGATGCCAGAGCTAGAAGCCATCAGCAGCTCATGCAGAGGAACAAGGAGTCACATTAAGGGGAGGTGCCAGGTAGCGACATTACATGTACACAGCACCACAAAAACACCTCCCTTCCCGCTGGTGGCTAAAACAGGAGTTAGGTTTCCAGGCCAGTGTGGCTTATGAGTTCTGAATGGCATGGTCTAGGTTTGGGCAAGTAGATAAATACTAGAAAATCAAGGTCCGCGACCACCTCTGTTGGCCAGAATTACTACACTTTCCACATTCCTAGCTGCTAAAAGGAAATTTGAAGTAGGAAAGTTCTCAAGATATTTTACTTCCTGTTTCTGTTTCTGAGGCACAGTCTTATGACCTCTGACAGGGAATATCTCCTCCTTTAAACCACATAGAAGTAGAGAGGTTAAACACATTATGTTTTGGTTCATATTATTCGGTGATAAAAGATAGCCTCAACAGTGAACATTTTAAGTAACATGGCAGGTCCTTGAATAACATCATTTCATTATAGAATTGATGAGATGCTGCAGGAAGTTAACCCTTGTTAATACCAGCCTTTGGTAAAATTGGTTTTGTTATATATATGTCATTTTGCTTAGTCACAGAACCTATCAACTATTGTAAACAAGGACTTAGTAAGTGTAATTTAACCCAGTCCTATGCTCTACATTGAACAGTATTGAGGACAAGATTTTTAAAGACAGATAGAAACCTTGGGACTTCCGGCCAAAATGGAGGCATAGGTAGATGCACTGTGCCTCCTCACACAACCAAGATAGGGACAACAACAATATAGAAACAAAGTAATGACCAGATCTGACAGAGAATTGAAGTGTATGGAAGACAGACACCCAAGGATTTAAAAATAGACGCATTCATCCAGACCTGTAGGAGGGGTGGAGTCGGCTGGGCGAGGGATGCAGAGCGGAGAGCTGAGCAACTGGGGCGGTGTGAGTCCGCAGCAGGCAGACCATGGGCGCACAAGCAGCAGTGGCTGGTGGGCCCCAGCCAGGGGATGGTGACCAGCAGACCCAGCGAGGCGGCCATTGGGAAACAAAGCACTGTGCGCAGCTCAGGGGCCCAGCACTGGGAAATAGAGCTTTGGGTCACTGACTGAAAAGGAAGGTCCCTCGGGGTGCACAGGCCCACCCACACCAGAATTGGTGCCAGAGGGGCCCAGTTGGCTTTCGGAAAGTGGCGGAAGGGTCTGAGGTCCTACA
>CM052539.1:119768499-119806496 GCA_028533065.1 Trachops cirrhosus
CTGGAAGGAAGTATTCCAACTCATGAAAGACAAGGGCCTACATCCCAGATTGCTCTATCCAGCAAAGCTTTCATTTAGAATGGAAGGGCAGATCAAGTGCTTCTCAGATAAGGTCAAGTTCAAGGAGTTCATCATCACCAAGCCTTTATTGTATGAAATGTTAAAAGGACTTATCTAAGAAAAAGAAGATAAAAAACATGGGTAGTAAAATGACAGCAAACTCACAATTATTGGCAACCACACCTGAAACAAAAACAAGAAGAAACTAAGCAAACAACTAGAACAGGTACAGACACACAGAAATGAAGATCACATGGAGTGTTAGCAACAAGGAAGTGGGAGGAGGTGGGGGGGAAGGTATGAAGAATAAGTAGCATGGATGGTAGATAGAAAATAGACAGGGGGAGGGCAAGAATAGTAAGGGAAATGTAAAAGCTAAAGAACTTATGACACATGGACATGAACTAAAGTGGGGGAATGTGGGTGGGAGAGGGTGTTCAGGGTGGAGGAGAATGAAGGGGGGATAATAGAACAACTGTAATAGCATAATCAATAAAATATTTAAAAAAAAAAGAAACCTTGGAGCAACTATTGCAAGTTAACATGTTTATCTCTGCAGGTTAGACTGCCATGTATCTCTCATCCTTCTTTCCCATAGAGTTCTAACACAGAGAGCAAGGATGAGGCCACACCTCATGCACTGCTGAGCCATCCAAGTGGGGGTCGCTGTGAAGTCCTAATATAAACGTGTAGGAAGAGCAGCAGTGCAGCATAGGGCAGCCACAAGGAGAAATGGCCAATGCTATCCATCAGTGTAACCCCCACCTGGGCACTGAGGAAATACTGTCAGAGCCAGTGTTTTTATAACATGTTCACTAACATCAGGTTCTTACTCGCTCTCGCTCTCTTGGTTTAATAAAACTGAGAAGAATTGCCTGATTTTTATAGACCTTTCCAAACTATCAATTTTATATTTTTAAGTCCAAATTAATGTAAGACTGCCCTCAAAATAGAATCATGTCTAAACCTGGTCAATAATGGAAAAATCTATTTAAGCTTGCAGCTTTAAAAGTCCAAGTTAAATTCTGATTTTGAAACATCACTGGCAAATCTGAAAGTAAAATAAGAAAAAGTGAAGCAATGGAAAATTTCCCCCTGGCTCTCAGTGTTGAACAGAAGGTATTTCCAATTCTCAACATGTGTTTTAGAACTTTCTTTTATGAGAAAGAGAGATCATTCCACTACTGTCATGCACAGCACTTCATAAAGAAAATAAATTTCTCTCAAAATGTTACCTTTGTATTTACATTTTTAAAAGAAACAGGCAGAATTCCAACCTAATGGTCTTGTTATCTAGATACTTTGAAGTATTATCTGCCTTAGAAACTGGCAATTTAATCTATTTTCCATGTAGAAACTGCAACATGAATTATTTCTTTGAAGTGAAATTGTCACTAAATGGTAGAAAGAGACCTAGATGCTCATTGTAGCATTCCAAATCCAAAGAGCATTTAAACAGAAAAGGTAAAAACCATTTTCTTTCATTTAGATCATTAACCTTCTCCCATTTATAGTAAATAAGGTATTGAGACATCAAGAAAGCACAAAGTCTTTGAAGAAAAACAATTATTTCATAAAGCTTTTGTATAAATTATTAAAAGTAGAAAAGTGGTGTTCATGGTAAAAATTTTAAAAAGCAGGGAGAGGGGCATCTTAATCAACAATCACTAAAAAGAAATTAAAAATTAAACCAATGTGTTGTCAAATAATTACAATTTAGTTTTCCTCTAACTTTCCTTTAATGAGAAATTTTCTAATCTGTTTTATTCTTCCATACCTTCCAAGCAAAAGCAATTTAAAATCTGAATCAGAAATGAGTTTCTGAGACTTCCGGCCAAGATGGAGGCATAGGTAGATACACTTTGCCTCCTCTCACAACTGAATAAGGACAACAACAAATTTAAAAACAAAAACAACCAGAACTGACAGAAAAATCAAACTGTATGGAAGTCTGACAACCAGGAGTTAAAGAAGAAATATTCATCCATACCAGTAGGAGGGGTGGAGACAGGCAACCGGGCAGAGAGAACTCACAGCAGGAGGACCAAGGCAGGCAAGGTGGTCCCACATTTGTGTGCAGATAGACCGGGAGGAACAACTGGGGAGCGAGACAGACCATGCAACACAGGGTTCCAGTGAGGAAAAATAAAGCCTCAAAACCTCTAGTTGTAAAAATCTGTGAGGGTTGTGGCATGGGGAGAAACTCCCAGCCTCACAGAAGAGTTCATTGGCAAGACCCACCGAGTTCTAGAGTGTACACAAAACAACCAACCTGGGAATCAGCACTAGAAGGGCCCAATTTCCTTGTGGGTTATGATGGAAGTGACTGAAAACCAGCAGAGAGTGGAGCAAGGAGCATTGTGCCCTCTCAACTCCCTCCCTGACATACAGCATCACAATGCAGTGACGGGGCTGCCCCACCCTGATGAACACCTAAGGCTCCACCCCTTAATATGTAACAGGTGCGCCAAGACAAAAAATGTCCCAAATGAAAGAACAGATCGAAGCTCCAGAAAAAATACAACTAAGTGATGAGAAGACAGCCAACCTATCAGACACACAGTTCAAAACACTGGTAATCAGAATGATCACAGAAATTGTGGAGTATGGTCACAAAACAGAGGAAAAAGTGAAGGCTATGAAAAGTGAAATAAAGGAAAATGTATAGGGAACCAACAGTGATCGGAAGGAAATTGGGACTCAAATAAGCAGTTTGGACCAGAAGGAAGAAATAAACATTCAACCAGAACAGAATGAAGAAACAAGAATTCAAAAAAAAAAACAAGGAAAAGCTTAGGAACCTCCAGGACAACTTTAAACATTTCAACATCTGAATCATAGGGGTGCCAGAAGGAGAAGAAAAAGAACAAGAAATTGAAAACTTACTTGAAAACATAATAAAGGAGAACTTCCCCAATCTGGCAAAGGAAATAGACTTCCAGGAAGTCCAGGAAGCTCAGAGAGTCCCAAAGAAGTTGGACCCAAGGAGGAATACACCAAGGCACATCGTAATTACATTACCCAAGATAAAAATAAGAAGAGAATCTTGAAAGCGGCAAGAGAAAGGGAGTTACCTACAAAGGACTTCCCATAAGACAATCAGCTGATTTCTCAAAGAAATGCTGCAGGCAAGAAGGGGCTGGAAAGAAGTATTTTAAGGCATGAAAGGCAAGGACCTCCATCCAGGATTACTCTATCCAGCAAAGGTATCATTAAGAATGGAAGGGCAGATAAAGTGCTTCCCAGGTAAGGTCAAGTTAAAGGAGTTCATCATTACCAAGCCCTTATTTTATGAAATGTTAAAGGGACTTATCTAAGAAAAAGATCAAAAACTATGAACAGTAAAATGACAACAAACTTACAACTATTGACAACCGAACCTAAAAAAACAAAACAAAAACAAACTAAGCAAATAACTAAAACAGGACCAGAATCACAGAAATGGAGATCACATGGAGGGTTATCGGTAGGGGAGGAGGACAAAGGAGGAAAAAGGTACAGGGAACAAGTAACATAAATGGCAGGTACAAAATAGACAGGTAGAGGTTAAGAATAGTATAGGAAATGTAGAAGCCAAGGAATTTATATGTACGACCCATGGACATGAACTAAAGGGGTGGGATTGTGGGTGGGAGGGGGTGTGCAGGGCAGAGGGGAACAAGGTGGGTAGAATGGGACAGCTGTAATAGCATAATCAATAAAATATATTTAAAAAACAAAAGAAATGAGTTCCCGACATTCATCATAGCAAAGTATTTAACATTTGTTTTGCTATCACACAAACCTTTGATGGTCTCCATAGCAGCACAGCATCGTCTTCGCTGAGTATTTGTGAATTATCTGACACCTAGCAAAACTAATACCCTCCCCTAGGAGCATGGAGCCAAATAGATGCTTCCAAGCACAGGCATGCCTCATTTTGCTGCACTTCATTGCAAGTCACAGATGCTGTGTTTTTCTACAGATTGAAGGGAAGGCCCTCCACCAGCAAAAAGATTTTAACTTTATGGCAAGACCTGCTTTCTTGTGAGACTTGCTTTATTACAGTGGCCTGAAACTGAACTAACAGTATCTGTGAGGTGTGCCTGTATGTACATCACATCAGGGAAATTATGTGCTGGAGGAACCTGGCATGCACCCTTCTCTCTTCAGGGTCTTTCCTTTGGAGCACAGGGACACCAGCCACTCTGCTAGGACTAGGTTACAAAAATGAGAAGACAAGCAATTTTCTCCACATGGTAAACCTTGTGAAACTGAGAGGAAATACCAAAATGGATTTCTGCTATGTGCAGGACAATCACAACCAAAAACTTTCAGAAAAGATAAATACGGAAACTTAAATAAAGCTGACAGAGACAAGTTTAACCAATTACTACTCATCCTTCTTTATGGACTTTTTTTTTTTTTAAGAAAGGGAAGAACTTGGTGCCTTTATTTTATTCTGCCCTATACAATAAAAAACTAACAAAGAATAAAATCATTTTAAAAAACTGTTTAAGATTAAACAATGCTTGCTATTGCATCGTACTCCCAACTCTATCAATAGAAAGTCAAATGTTTGTTCCCACAAACCCACCAGTTGCGAGTCCCCAGGTTTTGCCCCTCCCCCACAGCACCTGAAGCTTGTTTCTACCATCCCACCCCATTTTCCACTATTCAGTCTTCATCCCAACCTCCTCCTTGAGTCAGTGCTTAAGAAACTCAGATAGCCTACTACTACATCTGGCAGCAGCAGTCCATACTTTCTGACAGGTTTTTGTAAAATGCTTACTACTTTATAATTCATAAGTTGCTCAATGAGAATAAGATAAATAGAAATGTATGTATCTGATCTCTTGAAACATAGGACCATCTTTAAATCTCTGTAATAGCTTGTAAACCACTCATAGGTCCACCTGATTTGTTCCTGGAATACAAAATAATTGTTTGTTTGCTAGTCATAAAGTAGATATCTACATATTACCCATTATCTCAAGCCAATTGAATTAATAATAATTGTAGACAAATTCTGTGTCAAGCATTTTTTGGTTTCATGAATAAAGATAAGCAAGACATGGCTCCAACATCAAAGTACTCAGTTTAGTGTAAAGTCAGTGGCATAAGTAAAAAATTACAACACACCCTTGGTGAATACTGGAATGAAAACATGTTCATGGTACAGAAATAGGCATAAAAAAAGTTTTTGTGGGTTTTCTGAGGCTCCTTCAATGTCCGACCTGCCAAAAATATGCACGTTCTTCTCCAAACTTGCCACGATATGTGCAACATTAACCATGAGAGTTATTCATTTGCAAAAAGAAATAATATCCAGAAAGCCCACACACCATGTTGGTGTTACAAAAGCATAGTTTCTCAACAACTGTTACTATATTAGGATAGATTCGTTTGTTCTTTAAAACATGGGACACAAAATATGTGTGTGTTGGTAAGGAGATAATTTAAGGGTTAGTTCTTGGGACACAGCCCGTCAAAGCGTGGCTCCGATGGGACATACATTCAGAAGCACCTAGAGGTGGACCAGCATGGGGAGGCCTCAGCTACAGTGCCTAGGCTTGTCCTGACTCAGTTTATTAAAAACAGTGTTATTACCCACTTTCACGTAAAACTTGGTCACTAGTTAATCAATAGGTATTTATTAGACACATTTCTTCCACTTTGTGTTTTTATAATAGTCTTTGGAGTCGAATCAAGACCACCCTCCTCTTTCCTGATTTAGGATTGCCTCATGCTCTATTGCCAACAAGACATCACACAGATGCAGGAAGGGAGAAAACTGAAAATTGAGGTTTCTCGTGTTGATGCTTAGGTAAGTTGTAGCTGAGTTGCATCCTGCCCTTCCCGTGCAAGACGGCTTTCAGTTGCTGTCAGCATATCAGTCTCCTCTGTCCTCTAGCCAGCTCACAGTTCCTCCTCTCATTACAGCACAGCTGGTGCTAACTACCCCCTAATCTTTCTCTAATCAATTCCACCAGTTTTCTTTCCACCCCTTCCTTAAGCAAATAAGAAAAAAATAAAAGTTTCTCACAGTTAAAAGAGTAAAGTTCAAGAGAGGCTAAATAATGACTCAGCATCATTAAACAGCAACAAGGGCAACATCTGAGCTCTAGATTTGTCTCTGTTTCCCCTACATCTTCCCTTCCCAAATGCTAATCAAAGCCAGATGGGAAGGGTGTTGGGGCGTGGGGGGGAAAGGTGAAGGGATTAAAAAGAATCATCAGTTATAAAAACAGTCATGGGAATGTTAAGTACAGCATATGAAACACAGTAATATTTTAATAACCATGTGTGGTGTCAGATGGGTACTGGACTTATGGGGATGATCACTTTGTAAGTTATGTAAATGTCTAATCACTGTGTTGTACACCTGAAACTAATATAACATTTATGTCAATTGTAATTTAAATTTTTAAAAATAAAATAAATAAAATAAATTTAAAAAGTAATCAAAGACTGGTCTTCATTTTTACACCATGCTCACATTATATCTTTGAATGGTAATTACAACTCAACTGTTGCTACAATCTACAATTGAAAAAAAAATGTAGGCAAGGTTCTTGAAAGAGATGTTTATTAATAATGAAAATGGCATACATACATGAGAAGCAAAGCTCCTTTTATATACACAAATACTTTTGCATGCTAATTAGCTAGAATTAAGACTAGAGCATTTCAAAACAAAACAGTATAGTGGTGTGAATTTGACCCAGTTTAGGTAAAATGTCATTTTAAACAACATGAAAAAAAAACAACCTTTCATTATCTATACCCCATATTGAACACGATCACTCCAGAAACATCACATAGTCCTGATACATAAATAATTATACCTGTATTCTTTGATATCATGGTTACCTTTTTCCAATGTATGCCCTTGATCTCTAAAGGAATAATTAAATATAAGCAAGGGAGGGAAAGTCAGGAGAAGAAATTTCATCTAGTCTGTAGTTGTAAATTGTGCAAGTGAGGAGAGTCATTTAACCTGTGTCTTATCAATTCATAGGAGTATGATAAGGTTTTATAAAATCCATGTGCCCAAAAATATTTCCAGGCAGATTCTCTACACCATCAATCACTTTTTGGTACCCTCCCGCCTTCCCACCCCCAGCCAGGATCTACTTTAGAATACAATGTAACTGATTGATTTGAGGTTTGTGACCTTCACATCCTTTTTTCTGCATTTATTATACATTTGGGAGTAGCATGAGCTGGGGTCCATGACTCTTGCAGCTGGACTATAAATGAGGAAGGCTGGCCCTACCCATTCCTACTGAGAATTGTTGGAAGCATTTTAGAGAAAAAAATTTGACCCATAATTTTCTTGGCTAAAACATCTCAATTTAATAAAGACGGGTTATTCTCCTAAATCAGCTATTTCTTCATGGTATAAATATGTTGACTTCACTTCCCATGTCAAAATGAAAATTCAATTTACAGGCTGGTATCCATGACAGAAAACATGGAAATAACACAAAATACCACCTACCTAAAAATCATGAAATGGAAGGCAAACTCATAAAGCTAGAATGCAAATGAATAAGTAGATCAGGTATCTTAGTCGACTCAACATAGTTTTAGAGCCAACAAAAAATATTTGTATAGTTTTTATCTTTTTTCCTAAAGTACTATTAAGTCAGGGCTGTTTCTCTACATCACAATGCACTATGTAGTAAAAAAGGGGAGGGAGGCAGGGAGTAACCGACCCAAGGTGACCAGATACTACAGAAGAAAAAAGAAAGAGGCAGGAAGAAAATCAGGCAGAGCCTGCACTTGTTTTATTATATAAAGTAAATGGGACTTTAGGGCACATAAATGTGAACAAATACTCTTAAAACATTGCCATGATGGAAATGGAATCTTATTTCTCAAATAAATTCCCCTTTATCCAGAACCCATGAAAATAAAAATTGTGTGTAGACACTCAACTATAAAGGCTATATGTCTCTATAAGACTCCAAAGCACCTTACAAATCAAAAAAAAATTTTTTTTAGTTATTTACCATGTACTTTTAGTGCTAACTGCCATTTTATTGTTTTCAAATAAGGTGATAGTCTTATTGAATATTGTATTGCTAGGTTAATGAGAATGTTCTAATAATCAGAACATTTCATTCCTCAATCACACAGCCTAAAAGGAGAGTTGAGCCTAATACTTTAAAATGACTGCATGCCGTTAAATTACCTTGGGGAATGCTCTTTTTAAAAGGAGCTCTTTCTGTTTCTATGAATCTGGGTTGTTAAATTTTGTTTGTTTTTGGATTCCACATAGAAGTGACAGCATATGGTATCTATCTTTCTCTGCTTCAGTTAGCACAGTGTCTGCGGAAGGGGAAGACAGCAGATAACACTGAGATGAAGTTGCGCGGTGACAGATGATCCTGGAGTTAGTGGGATGACCACAATGTAAGGTGACAAGTCACCATGTTGTCCACCTGAAACTAATGTAACTAGTATAATAGGGTATACCAACTCTACCTAAGTTTTAAAAAAAGTTCTCTGGGCAGTGTGAATATCAGTGGATCTTCAGCGTGGAAACCGCACTCTCTGACCTGCCCCATGTGGCTCAGCTGTAACAAGGTGGGGCAACCCCGAGAGTGCAGGGCTTCCTTTATTTTCCACTTAATAGGTGTGGAGCAGATATTCACATAGAGCTAAGAAATTTGCCCTCACATGAAAAGGTCACACAAAAGAAAACCAGAGACAGAGATCCATCAGATTCTCAAATCCCCACTTCCCTGCCTGGCCCCTGGGAAACAACAATCCTCCCGAAGCTCAGTGTCTGCTCCTCCTGAGAGTCTCACGGGCCGACCTGCTCTAGTCGCCCTTCACGTCCATCTGGAACTCTACCAGCACGTGGACATTCAAAAGGTGGCATTCTATGGTTAATTTGCGATAAAACAATTTTTTAATCAAACAAAAACAAGTTTAGGAAAAATTTTAAAGCTAAACAGAACTCTTCAGAAGTCTTACAAATAAAATTAAGCACTTAGTAGTGACAAATGTCATTAAATTTTATCAACTACCTTTCAAATGGGCCCAGTGAAAAACGTCCCACCAGTGGCTTGTACCTATGCTGAAGTCCTAGAGAATGTGTTATGTGTGGAGGGAATGAAAGAAATACTGACATAAGGGAACTGCCTTCACACACACACACACACACACACACATACACCCCGTTAGTTACCACACATAGTTTGCAAAATACCTGGATATGTTCAAGGCTTCACTAGCTTTACTGCGGCATGTACTGAGTCCAGACATTTAGTTTCTGGTGTCTTCATAATGAGTGAAATTGGCAGTCATCAAGTTAAGAAAAAAAATAAGTTAACCAATATTTTATCTTAATGGTAAGTCTATCCCTGGTCAGAAAAAAATCAAAATGTTCCAGATTGCTTTAATATTAATATTAAAGACATTGTAACATAAAATATCTGTATCAATAATAATTTATTTGCACACGTAATTTAATATTAATAGTGATGATTATTTGGCCCTTTCCTTTGCCCTTCCAAAGCTACCCATTCAAAAACATACTGGAGATAAAGTGGAGAGCTACAAATTCAGTTAAAATTTATATAAGATGGGGACCTTTTCCTACCTATAAAATAAAAAGATATTAAGCAGGAATTGATTTACACTTGAGTTATTACACAAAAGAGAAGTAATCCAAATGAGCTAACCTGTACTATGTGAGGTGCTATTTCCCAAATGAAAATATCAGAAACTAGAGAGGATCCAGGATTTGGCTGGGACATCTTTAGATACCATAAGCAGGGTCAAGGAACCCATAAGCTCTGACTCAGCCCACCTGTCAATCGGCAAAACATATACTCTCAGCTCTGTGGCCTTGACCTAACCTTCACTCCCTCCCTGTCCACAATTAAATTCATCTTTAGTTGAAGGAAAGTCTCAGACTTCATATATATATATTGTTCTTGACAGCTAAAAAAAAAAGATTCTCAGTTAACACAACAGTAATGTGACCTTGATTAACATGCTCAGGAAATTCAAAACTCTAGTAGAAGCACAAAGTACAAGACTAACTCTATAGAGCAGCAAAAAGTTTACTTTTTCTTCAGCAGTTTAATCCCCCCAAAAAACATTTTAATTAGACGAATCTGACTAGAAACTATATTAAAACTGCATCAAAGGCTTCTTACTCCATCTGACAATACCAAGCATCTGCAGAATGTTTACCTAGCAAACCCACCCTTTCCTGTAATAGTCTTGCTTCTCTTCCTCCTGGGACTCCAGAGGCGAGGCGCAGTCATTGGCAGACGCCCTGGGACATTCGGCAGCAGACAGCAATGCCTCCCCACGGTGCCCCCAGGCCTGGCCACTTTCTTCCAGAATGCTTTCCAGAATGCACACAGTTCTGAATTTCTTTAAATACAGATTAGGTATAAAATTTTTTGTAGGTATAAAAATTGTCACATCTCTTACTACATTCTGAAATTTTGAACTGGAAAAAAATTTTTGTGCCCTAAATTTAATGTTTTGTAGTAAAATACTCATCTTCCAACAGAGTCCAAAATTCAGCTGAATTATATGATACAGTAACAAGTGATCTCTATCTTCTCTAGGCTTCTAATCAATTCCAAAATATGAGTTGTGATTAAAGTTCATCCCTGTCATGGAAAGAAAAGAAAAGCACAATTAATTGAAAAAGCAAGAATGTACATTGAAATGCACTTTTGCTGTAACACATTGCCAAGTTGTATTCCTAAAATCACCAGTACTTTGTATTTGCTTTCTCTGTAAAAAGTTATCTGTACTTTGCTAAGTTTAAAAAAACTTAGCAAACACCATACAACTCTACAAACACCATACAATACTTTTACTAAATCCTAAATCAAGTCTATTAACGTGTTCTTGGGCTACTGTTAGATAAAAGTGCTGAGCTTAAGTGAAACTGAAAATGTTGTGTGGGTTATGTGCCTAACATTTTTTAAGTATATTATTGATTACGCTATTACAGTTGTCCCATTTTTTTCTCCCCTTTATTCCCCTCCCACCTTGTACCCCACCTCCCTCCAACATTCCTCTTAGTTCATGTCCATGGGTCGTACATATAAGTTCTTTGGCTTCTCCATTTCCTATATTATTCTTAACCTTCTCCTGTCTATTTTATACCTACCAATTATGCTTCTTATTCCCTGTACCTTTTTCCTCCATTTTTTCCCCTTTCCCTCCCCGATGATAATCCTCATGTGATCTCCATTTCTGTGATTCCATTCCTGTTCTAGTTATTTGTTTTTGTTTTTTAGGTTCAGTTGGTTACACTTGTGAGTTTGTTGTCATTTTACCGTTCATAGTTTTGACCTTCTTTTTCTTAGATAAGTCCCTTTAACATTTCATATAAAAAGGGTGTACCTAACTCTTTTTCAATGCCATCTTCCTTAGCGAACATCCCTCTTAAGTTTATAGTGCATGTGTGAACTTCCTTTTGTTTCACCAATCTTCTTTTTTTGAATCTTCTGTTACCATGGATTTTGTGTTGTATATGTTATTGCCAGACAGTCTGCCAGCAGAAACTGAAGCAATGTAGTCAATCTGTCTTCCACTAATTACGTTCCCCTGAACTCTTTCTTTGGATGTGTTGGCCTAGATGAGATGCATTTTTCATTCAGGCAACACATTCAGGCAGGTGTCTCCAAGGGGCTTATAAAAAGTCTTAGGGAGGACAAAACCATCAATCATGTTCTTTTATTAGATACCCCTGGAATGGAGCCCCCGGTCATCTGCTGGCTTCAGAGGCCAGGATAAGTAGGTACCCTGGTTTCAAAGGCAGACTCCTGGTACTACTGTTCAGCCAGCAGTAAGCAAGGTTGGCAGTACCTCCCAAGAGGTCAGATGTTCAGAGATTTTTAAAGGGGTCTCTACCATGCACATGGAATTAGAAAAATACTTCCTCAGTTCTGTTAAGTGTCAGTTTGTCCCTTCCTATCAGAGAGGAATCACGGGAGAGACTGTCTACCAGAGAAAAAGGAATTTGGAGCAAAGGGGCAGATGTTCCAGGGCCATTGCTGTTGTCCTGACCCTTTATCAATTTCTTCCACAAGCTTGAGTGAACTGCCCTGGTTTTTCTCTTTTCAAGCCAGGTGAAGATATATGGCCTGAGTGGAACCCACCCATAAGGAAGCACCACTGTGAGGGCAGCATTAGGAGCAAATATAAAAGCCAAAGTATAATTCCACCCACAACACTCAATGCCCATAATGGTCTCTTTATAAGATAGTTTATTTTTGTAACTTAAGTCTAGTTACGGATCCTGGGGAACAAAAGGAATAAAACCAGAGACACCTGCCCAAAATGCAGGCTGAGAAAAGCAATTGGAAAGATAGAATGAAATATAAAATGAACTTGATAGAAACAATATATACACTTTAATGAAATTTGTGTAATTCAAAGCATAGTGAAAAGTATCTATAGAGATAATCAAATGTTAGAATTTATGGCTACTTTGATGGAAATTGTCTATCAAAAATATTTTAGAACATTAAATCAAGGGTGATACCTATGGTAATAAGAGGGAAAACATGATATAGCCCAGGAAGCTCTAGGCCAAACCACCTAGTGTCTTCATTTTAAATTTTCTCTGCCGTCTGCTACCACTGTGATCTTGAGTAAGTTTCGTCAGCTCTCCAAGACTTCTTTTGCTCACTTATAAAACTTAAATAAGGACATTCAACTGATAGAGCCCCTATGAGAAATAAGCGAGCTAATCTGTGTGAAAGTGTGTTAACTGTGAAAACCTCAGCAAGCACAGGCTACCACCAGAGCCCAGGTCACACGAGCAGGAATCAGGTGCTACTGGTGGAGGCGTGGCTCCGAGGAAACTGTGAGGAGCCCGAATAGGAACACTGTTCCTAATGCTTACATTTGGTGTTCTTGCACAAAAGCTGCAAACTCAGGATCATTGGCATACAGTTCCAACATTCTCATTCTTTCTTGAATTTCCTTTAAAGAAAACGGAAAAGAAAAAGAGGTCATGCATGGCATTATAAAAACATACACATAACACATAGACACAGACAACAGTGTGGTGATAGCCAGAAGGAAAGCAGGTGGGGGATAGGTGGAGGTGGGCAAAGGGGGGAACAGGGACAGAAAGAGACTTTGCTTGGGCCGATGGGCCCACAATGCAGTGTGCAGACAACATTACGATGTTTTGTTGAGTTGTACACTTAACACCTGTGTGGTTTTGTGAACCAGTATCACCCCAATAATTCAATTAAAAATATATAAATAAATAAACACTATTCACCACAAGACAATAAATAAATAAAAAGAGTTCTAATTTTTATAAGGAATTGTGGCTTTCTGGGCTATCAGGGGAGAGGTATAGGAAAGAACAGCCTTTACAGAGAAATGGAAGGTTTGGATACTATACAAACAGAATAACTCAGACATATTTTTAAGGAAGCGGGGTGAGGAGGGAGAGAGCATTTGCTAATAATGGAAATAGAAACCACTGGGTGGGGAATGAGGTGCAGCTCAGATGTATATACCCTCTGCATCCAACATCACCTGGGAGATATCATGGGGTAAGAACTAATCAGGAAATACTTGTCATCTTTTACTGAAGCTCACACATACATACAAACACACACCAGCCGCAGCAGAGAGACAACAGAAAAGCACAGTTTCCTACCTCCCTGGAAAGCCCACTGTTCTCATACATTTGTCTGATTTCTTCCCTGCTCAGGCCCCCAAAGACCTCTCCTCCTGCAGAGCTGTAGAAGGGACGCGGAAGATAGGGTCCCTTGTACTGCCCAATTCCCGCCACATGGCCTTCATAGGCAGGGTTGTACTTTACAGCATCTTCAACGGACGGGAGGCTATCAGGCCGCCTGCTGGAGCCACAAAAAGAAAAGTATGACTGACTCAAGTGCTTGTTCAGATGCTCAACGACTTGGAAGACTATTTACCTGCAGCAAGATTTCTGTTGGGGAAGAAAAAGAGGTGACTGATACAAATGTGGAAAGGGGACTGTGAAAAACAACCAGATAATCTCAAATTTTTTTACCAGGTGTTATCATTGTTTTCTCCTCAACTACCCAGCAAGGACCCTGTGGAATTGTTCCATGTCTCTTTCATCTTTATCTGCCCCACAGTGCCTGGCACTCAATAAATGCTGACAGGGAACCACGCCTGCCAATAGAGAGCATTTCATTAAGTACATATGGCACTGTCATTGCCAGAGTAGACCAATCAAAAATCAATGTGTAACACAGAGAATTTGATAGGAATATAAATATGGGGGTGGTGGGACTCAGTTCAATTCAACTCAGATCTACAAATATTTACTGAGCATTGATTATGTGCCTAAGACTGTTCTAGATAATGATATGAAAAATTTATCGGAATCCCTCTCCAGAATGAGATTAGAGTCTAATGCAAAGTCAGAGTCAATAAAAAGGATAAGAACAATGATGGAAGTATGTCCTGGGTGCTCTAGGAACCTGGGAGAGGTGACTCCTTGGCAAGCCAAGGGCGAGGGAAGGTAATCTAGACCTAAACCAGCAGCTCTCACAGACTACAGAAGCACAAAAGCAAAGTACAACCAGAGATCGTATTCACATAACAACCCCACAGGTCCTTGGATCGCTAGTCTAGCAAGTAGAACAGGTTATATTTTCTCCACTGATGTAGCTACGCTTAACTAAAAGAAAACCAGATTTCATTTCTTGTCAGACTGTTATCTAGATTTAAAACTGAATAAGTCAAAGGGTAACCAACTAACAGATCTGCTCCTCACACAAGGGCCTCACCTTATCTCCATCATCCTTGCACCCCTCCCCAACCATGTAACTGGCATTTTGGCCATATTGAGTGATACCCTTCCCTCAGTGCACCTTGAGGTTCGTCCGTGCCTTCCTGATTGTGCTCGTGCTCATTCCGCCAGCTAGAAAGTGTCCCACCCCACCCACAGTTAATATCTACTCTTCTGTTCAGCTAAGTAATATAAGGATCTTCAAAACTTCTAAGACTCTCTCTCCTAGGCAAAACTAATTCATCCCTCACCTAGGCCCCTTAGCATCTTATTTATACTGCTGCTTGTGTGTGTTTCCCAGTTGACACCCTTTGGGGGCAGGGACCATGTTTTCATTCAGCTCTACAACTTTCTCCCCTCCACCCCAGACTCCTACTCAATATTTGGCACATGGTAAGTATTGCACTAAATGAATGAATAGAAGGAACATTTTACTCCACCAGAAAGCAGTTTTCTTTATTTACCTAAAGGGCCTCTGTCCTTCTCTCCTAGCATTCTGAGTTTGAAGAGTCCTGACGAGAAAGAAAATGACAGCAGAAGAGACGAGGAGAAGTCCAACCACGGAGGCAATGGTGATGCCGATCACCAAGGGCTCAGACACAAACTCCTCACAGCGCTCGCCTCGGTACCACCAGTTCTCACCCACCCGGCATCTGCAAGGAGAGGTGACTGAGTCTAAACATGGAATCACTCTGCAGAGAGCAGTAATCCACAGCAGAAGCTTTGGCAGGACTGGGAAAGGTAAAGAAAGAAATGCTGACCACCTGAAGCTTCAGTAAAGAGGTATCAGGTAAAAGATCACGGGTTTTAAGTCTGTGCATCATGCCTGGCAGTGAACCAGGAGGTCAATGACTACAAGTAAATGATGGAATGAACGACTAGACTTAAAGGAAGTATTCTAATCAACTTCCTCAGTTATGGATAACATAAAGCAGGCCCAGAGGAAAGCCGCTGGTGTGAGTCACACCATTAGTCAGCAACAGAGCTGGGGCTGGCACCCAGGTCCCCAGACTCCTCATGGCCTTTCCCCACACTGCAGACAGCCTCCAAAGCCCGGGGCCTACACTTGTGCAAAAATGTCATCAAATCCCAGAGCAGCGAGGAAATCACTGTTTTTCAAAATAATATTGATTTCTCTGCATATCAAGAGACTACTTTTCCCCTTAGTTTCCTAGCTAAGCATTACATTTTTCCACACAGGAGAGTGTAAATCATTTCTATGTCCTCGGTCTTTGGCATTATGCCAACATTTGACCTTTTTCACACTCACAAACTGCCCTCTTGTTTATCCTCAGCATTCTCTCCTTTTACACCATGTGACTGTGGTGTGGATGGTTGGGAGGCTGATTTGCTCTGCTTTGTTTAAGGGGGATGGGCAGGAAAGGATGATCAGGGTCCCTGTATTTGCTCATCTGTCTGCTGCATTGGGAGGCAGTGGGGGGGAGTTCTACCTTAAAACAATGAATCTTGCTTATTTATATGAAATAAAATGTGCTTGTCATAACTTCAGATACTTTACATATTTGCTTTTCTTTATCGCTGAACACTGTGTAGGACCAAGAGCAGCCCAAGCTATTAAAAACATAGTCCAAATAGAATGAAACTCCTCTGTTTCACTTTCAGGTACACTATAGAGTGTTGATCTTATGCTGAAACCTAATTTAGGCACCAGTTGCCTCACCATCACCTCCAAGAACCACAATCCTAGGACACTAGGCAACGCTATTCTTACTGCTCCCAAAGAGTATGAAATAAAATAACCATTTGAACTTGGTGTAAGTCAGGCCTTTTAACCAACTCAGTCTTCACACGAGAACTAGATGGCACCAATCTGTTGCCTAGATATAATTTCTATAATACATATGGCTGTGATTATCCTAAAATCATAGGTGTAGACCTGTTTTCTTCAGAGGAAGTACCCACAACCTTGTGAAGAGAAAACCCCTGATTACACCATACCTACAAATGGCCCCATGTCCGGGCATAATGTCACACTTTCCATCATTGAAGCAGAAGTCAGGCCGCAGGTCACAGAGACTCTGACAGGGCCGTTCTCCCACACTCAGGTACCCAGGGTAGCACCTGCACTCTGCTTCTCCGCTCCAGGGACTGACCAGGCACTCAGAAAATTCATTGCATGCCTGAAACTTGCAAGGGTTGGCTTGATCACCTAAAACACCAAACAAACCAGAAAATTATGCAAGGAAAGGCAACACACAGAAGTTGGGGTACATGAAGGTCCTCCACTAAGGCTCCCTATTCGAAAATACCGTAGGACAACCCCTTTCCTGAACTATGAAATATACCATGACCACAAAGAATTTCTGACTCATCTGGGTGGGAATCTTTTCTGGACCCTTCTTCACAGGGAGAGTGGCCCTGACAACACCTTGATTTTAGATTTCTAGCTGTCAAAAGTATGAGAGAAAAAATTTCTGCTTTTGTAAGCCACCCAGTTTGTGGTCCTTGGTTACAGCAGCCCTGGGAAACCAATCCAGGGGAGCGCTGGGACGATGCTGCTGTAACAAGGAGAGCATACAGGCGTGCTGACAGACAGGCAGTTTCTACAGCAGGTTCCACTGTGCATGTCCTGAGTCCTCACAGTCTTATTCAAGTATACACAGTGCAACTGTGTACTCAGACAATGACACATTCCTGGCCTAGCAGTGAGGGACAGCAGTGGATACAGAGTGGGAGGGATGATGCTGCCTGACTCTCTTTGTTGATGGAAGTTCAAGAATTTGTGAAAACAAGATAGGCAAGAGACAAGTTGATGTTGCCTCCAGCCAATCTTGAGGTAAAATGATACTTTAATCTGAAGGCCTTTAACTAAAAATAAATAGGTAGTAGGAAAATTCTCTTTAAGAATTCAAAAACATTGTGATCCTCTGAAGGGTACAGGGGAGTGCCTAGGGGAAGGAAAACAGGATGTATAAGAAGAAAGAGATGGATGTTGTTCCCTTCTGCTCCAGACCAAGGAGATGTTAAAACACATATTTTAATCATGTAAATAAGAGACTATAGCTTTAAAGTCTTTTTCCAGTCCTTTGTATAGGTTAAAGTTGGATGCCCAGAGCAGATGACCTTTGTTTAAGAGTACCTTAATGACTTTATGGAAAACAAATGTAGGCCTGGAGCTAACTTTGGGATAACAGGCAAGGATTAAACTGTAGAATGAATTATATCTAGTTTTCCACGGGCAGGCAAGGAGGGGAATTGATGGGTCCAGAAAAAATGAGAGTAGAGAAAACATGAAGAGGGTGGAGAGACAGCCAGCATAGCCAGAGTAACATGGTAGCTGGCTTGGTCCAAAAAGCTGGCCAATAAAAAATGACTTTGAAAGGGATGCTGGTATTTATACCTAATGATATTTTAAGCTATCTGTTGTGGTATGAGATAGCCTCCTCTGTCACCCTCATATCATCAGCAAATATCTCACAGAATCAGCTACCTTGTTTTAGAGGTTCTTTGGGAAAGTCAACTATAGGTTTGTGAACCTGACCTGTGTGGCTCAGTTGGTTGAGCATCATCCTGCAAGGCAAAGGATCACCGGTGCAATTCCTGGCCAAGACACATGTGTGGGTTGCAGGTTTGGTCCCCGGTCGGGGCACAACTGAAAGATAATCAACTGATACTTCTCTCTTACATCAGTATTTCTCTCCTCCTCTCTTTCTATCACTTCCCCTCTAATAAAATTAAATAAATAAAATATTTTTTTAAAAAATGGGACCACAATCTGTACTGGGTTTTCATAAAGAACAACCACAAGCATCAAGACAAATGTGAGACTGGAAACTCAGCAGAGGGAACTTTGAGCTGGAGGTGATTAAGAGATACTTCAGTTCCCTGTTCATTCCTAGAGATACTGAAGATGGGAAGGACATGGATGCAGATTTTATACTGCACATGGGAGGGGCTAATGCCAGTTCATTTGAATATTAAAAAAGAAAAAGGTGACCTTATAAACCTGGAAGACTCAGCCTGCATTGGACGCATAAGTTACATAAATGTACTTATTTATTGTACTTCCCTTTTTTAAAAAAGTGGACTGACTTTTGCAAAAGTTTTATAAATTATAACAGCTTGCATTTGTATGGCTAGTCAAATGCAAATATATGTTATTTGTTTAATTCTTTGAATAGCCCCATGAAATACATAGGCCAGGTGTTATTATCCCCATTTTTTAAACATTTTAAATTTTTCAATTAGAGTTATCATACAGTATTATATTTGTTTCAGGTGTACAACATAGTGATTAGACATTTATATAACTCACCCAAAACATTACCCCCATTTAATATATATGGACTAAGGCTCAGAGATAAAATAGCTCATCTAGGGTCACACAAATGATAAATGGCAGAGCAGAGACAAGAAATCAGGCCTTCCAAATTATAATTAATTGCTACTTCCACTATCCCAAATGGCAAATAATGTAAACCAGCCTTAAAGAACTCAAATGGCAATAGATTTAGATATTAGGGGATTAGCCAAATCATTTTCCTCACTTTCAATGAGTAATGGTCCTTCACGGATTTCAAAGAAAAGAATGTTTGCTTCTTTCTCAGTTAAAGAATAGAGTTGACTTTCAAACAAGTTTGAGAGTAAAATATGCTGGAGAAATACAAACCCAGACATTCCCCATTACTCCTACCCAAAACCACTGTCCTCGGGTGTGTAGAAGATAAAAAAAAAAAAAAAAAAAAAAGAGCAAAGACTGAGGATTCAACTGTGTTCTCTCTATCCAAGTTTTCCAAATAAAAAAATGGTTCATTTCATTTATTCACAGTATTTTTCAGTACCTTCTCTATGTTGTTAATAAAACAGATAAAGTCTCTGTTCTTGTGGATAGCTAAACTGGGGATACTAGCCATTAAGCAATTATGTGCATAAATTAGTATTATTACTATAGTAGTAAATTCCATAGCAGGAAAAGAATAAGGTGTTACAAAAAAAAAAGCCTAATAGGAAAGACCCAATCTAGATTATGGGTGAGTCAGTGAGTCTTGAGGAAGAGACATTTGAACTGAGGGATAAACCCGTGAGCAGAAGTCAGCCAAGAGGGGAAAGAGTTCCGGGCAAAGGAGCTAATATGTGCAAAGGCTCTAAGGCGAGAAAACTTTTTTGAATCTGAAGAACTAAAAATGAGCTAGTTTGAATTGGTGAGCAAAGAAGGTAGTTTCATTGGATGGTATTGGGGAAGAAGATAGGGACCAGGCGTTGTGACTGTTGAACCAGGCAGTCATTGAAGCATTTCAGGCAGGAAAGTGAAGTAATCTGACTGATGTTTTAGAAAGAGCACCCTGGCTGCTGTCTGGAGAATGGATGGGGCAAGGGAGCAAGAGAGGCAGTGGGGCACCTGGTTCAAATGAGAGGTGACGATGGCTTGGTCTGGTATTGTGGCAGTGGAGAGAGAGAGGCATATAGATTTGACATATATTTAGAGTTTAGAATCAGTATGAGTTTAGTGGATGACTGAAAGTTGGGAGTGATGGAAATTGAGGTATCAGAATGATTTCCCAGGTTTCTGGCTTAAGTAGCTGAATGGACACAGCTTCCGTTTATCAAGATAATGAAAGTGAGAGGAATAAATATAGCTGGAAGGTGGCAAGATGTGGAAAACAAGAGCTCACTGTTACATATCTTAAATTTGATATGCATAGAATGTATCCAAGTTGAGATCAACAAGTACATAGTAGTTAAATATTGATTACGGAGCTCAGAAAATAAGTCTGCATATAAAAATGTGGAGAGTTATTTACATCTACATTAGACTTACAATAATAGAAATGGATAAAACAACTTAGGAAAATAATACAGAAGGAAAGAGAGTCTAAATCTACTGGGCTTGGCTACATAGACATGTATAGCAAGAACAGGCCCAGTGGACAGGTAAAATAGAGAGCCAGTAGAGTAGATAGAAAAGGAGTGGGAGGTAAATAAAATATCATGTATGGACAACCGTTTTGGGGCTTTTTTCCCCTTACATGGGGACATTTTTTTCATTGCTTTTAGAGAGAGAGGGGAGAAACAGAAACATCAATATGAGAGAGAAGCATTGATTGGGTGCCTCCCCTGTGCACCATGACCAGGGGTCATAAGTGCTCAGACCACCAGGGCCAGACCTGCAACCTAGGTGTGTGCCCTCACTGGGAATCAAACCCACAACTTTTCGGTTACGATACAATGCTCCAACCAACTGAGCTACACTGGCCAGGGCCTGTGGACAACCCTTTTGAAAAGAGAATGATATTGATGTCCTTGGGAAAGATATTTTACTAATTATCAAGATGTAGGAAATTTGCCTGACACTGGACTTATCTACAAGTGTTGAATTCAACTTGACTGAGGGTAGAAGAAAATACATAAGAATAATTAACGGATTCCACTAAGAAACAAGCAGGGTAATCAATATCATTACCTGATTCCACATCAAGGGAATATTTATCAATAGCCAAATTCATGGTTTGGTAGGCAGTGGTGCAAAAGTCTTCCAGAATCATATATACAGCATTGTTAACATTAGGAGGGACAGACTTGGCAAACTTCATTCTGCTGTTCACCACAATACTGCCATTTCTGAAGTTCAAGATTTCTAAATTCTGGAACCCTGTGAGATTTGACTGGAGATAGGGAACCAGCTACAATACATGAAAAATGATCAGTTTATTAACATGGTTTTGCATTTTGTTCAACACATACAAAAAACAAAAACACAAAGATGCACCCCTCCCTGTTTCCAAACTGCATGCTATTTACATTAGTTAACTATTCATCAACAAAGGTATCAGTTGTAACTACCAATCTGTACTTCCCAATCCCTTCACCTTTTCACCTAGTTCCCCAACCTCCTCCCCTCTGACAACTATCAGTATGTTCTCTATATCTATGAGTCTGTTTCTGTTTCTTATTCATTTGTACTGTTGTTTAGATTCCACATGTAAGTGAGATCATATTGTACTCGGCTTTCTCTGGCTGACTTATTTCACTTAGCATAATACCCTCTAGGTCCATTCATACTGTTGCAATGGTGATGGTTATGGGGATATAAAGTACAGCATAGGAAATATAATCAATAATATTGTAATAACTCTGTATGGTGCCAGTTGGGTACTGGAAATATCAGAAGGAACGCTTTGTAAAGTATACGACTGTCCAACCACTGTGTTGCACACTTGAAACTAATACAAAATAATACTGAATATAAACTGTAATTGAAAAAACTTTTAAAGAAGAAAAGGTCTGTTATGAATTATTTGAGAGTCGTGAGATTGTAATAGTGATATTTAGGAACCTCATGGAGCTCACAGACAGTTCTAGATAACAGAGTTTATTTTCTCTGTCTCACTATAGGGTCACAACAGTGAAGGAGTCATAGGTACCCAGAAAACACTGGTCTCACAATAAACTGTGAACAAAATCTTCAACGTGTTTCAGTTCCAGAATTCATGAATGCAATCTTTAGTACCTAAGTTGTCACATGCCACACTTGTGTTTTCTGTTCCTTGTATACACCTGTCTTATTGTTCTCCTGCCAACCCTAGGCCCTGACACTATTTGTAGTCAATTTTTAAAAAGTGAGTATCTAGAGCAGACCCCATTTTCCTTGGCTCAAGTCTTATTGTTGAGGAGGAAATAGGTGGCTCCTACGTGATTACGAACTAATGACCGTATTTCACTTCTTGTGCTTACCAATTCTAAGAATCTTTGCTCCAGGGCTTTATACTCCAGAGAGTTTTTATTAAACAGATCTTCTGAAAACATCATGTTAGTCACTCGAAGGCTAAAGAACACCAGCAAAGCTCCTGTGGTCTGTGTATGATTTGAGTCACTTCTTTTTGTGGGCCGAGCCACAACAGCCATCTCGGTAGCGTGAACATTTGTAGACATTTCCACATAACTACCGACCTTGCCATTTTCCTCTGGAATTAGCTCAGGCTGATAGTAATTTGTGCCTATCTGGTCCAATTCTAATGAAATATCCTGTACGCCCATAATTACTTCATCTTCCAGCAGGATGGGGCTTGTCGTTGGAGGCAATGTGGTGGACTGTGTCATGGAAGCTTTCAACCAGAGCTTGTCTCTACTCTCTGGTGTACTTGCTGATGATGTATCTCCAGACAATTTCCCTAGGGAAGAAGTTTTTGCCCAAACTACATCTGACTCTGGCAATGTGGTCCACAAAGGTTGCCCATCTGGCTTCCCTACTGAAATCTTGCTATCAAACCATTCACGATGGGATGACTCTGTAGATTGTTCCATATCTTCCTTTAGAAAGGCTTCCACTTGATCTGGTTTGCCAGTAGAAGCAGAGACAGCTGTAGATGTCAGTAGAGGAGGTGCTTTAGTACCTGAGTAATAATCAAGGTCAGGCACCTCTGATGTGTGCTTGGAGAGAAGGAGAGATGCAGACTGAGTTGTGTTCTCTGCAGAAATGGGCACAGTAGGTCTGTCAAGGGGCTCCTCCTCTGCAAGATGTGTGGATCTATCAAAATGCCTATAATTTGAGTGCTCACTACTTCTGTCTGTGGAATCTATTTTGTCATCTGTAACTAGTTTCTCATCTACAGCCTCATTTGGCAAAAGTGAATCCTCATCTTCCAGCCATGACTTGGACAGTGGTTCAGTGCTCCTCTCTAATGAAGTGTCACTCCATGGCCAAGTGATCAGATTCATCTTTTGCCCAGACCCTGAACCTAAGCCACTCTCAAATATGAACTCCTTTTCCATGGATGTGTCTGGCATCAAAGTACTCACTTCTAATTGGCCTTTGACTTTGGAGACCAAAGAGTCCAAGCCAAAAGGTATATTTACTTTCTGAGTAGGAAGATCTATTGTGACAGAGGAGACCAGATATGGTGAGGATGTCGAAGACACCCCAGAATCTTCCAAGGATGGTATTGTTTCTTTTGGCACAGGATGAGTGGATGGACTTGAAGACAATGGATCAACAGAAAGAATATCTTCTGACCCTTCAACTTTGGTTAATCCTAAAAATAAAATTTTCCATTAATTAGCCAACAGTGTTACTAAATGTTATTCCCAGTCCTAATAAAACCAGCTTCCTCATTTTTTCCCATTATATTGGGAAGAACAGTTCCTGACTTTTACTTTGCTATTTCCAGGAAACAACAGGACGACATGATTATGTTTTTGTGGTGTGGTACAACCACCTCCTTGAGAATAACAAGATATCGGCTATTAAAATAATTCATTTTTAAACAGTTCATTTTTTTTTCTTACTCTATGAAACTAAAGAACTGCTGGTAACCATACTGACTATAGACACAGAATCTAGTGAAAACTTTGGGATAAAATTTCCTAGGAAATATTGTTTGTCTCTGAATTTCCATTTCCTTGTTATGTTTATTGTCCATCACCCTCCAGATTCACCTAATGTTCGAAATCCTGGACTCATTATTTATATCTTTGTTCATCTTCCTCTTTCACATGTATACTGCATGCCTGGGTCACAGTGGTTTTTCCTTTCCTTCACAACTTCTAAATCACCTACTTGATTTTCATTTTTTAATCTGTGCTATACCTGCCTTAGTTCAGGTTCTCCCCTTCTGAAGCCTAATGCAAGTTAACAAATCTCTATAACTGGCTCCTACAATTAATCCCATTAAATGCTAGTGGGATAATCTCTGATGCTCTTTACCACTCCAATATTCAAGTAAGTAAAGTAGTTATTTAATAGTAATAATTATATACATTTTAACAGAACCTTCAAAATACCTATTAATTTATCCCCATTGTGGTCCACCAACTTCATTTCCCATTATTTTTCTACATTCCCACCAATTAAATCTGGTCCCTCCCTCACACAACTTTCTGGAGACCTTTCCTCCTAATGCACACAACCACGCCTTTCTATTAACCCGTCTCTTCCTCTCCTCAAAGCCCTTGGCATCTGGCACAGTACAGTAAAGAAATATGAAAAGTGGGTGTAAGTTCTTACCATCTTCTAATAAGTGAGATGGAGAAGTCCTTTCCTCAGAAGCCACAGGCCAATCAGTCCGAAGTACTCCTGGGGTGACAGAATGAAGAGTCAAGCTGCTAACCTCTAAAACCTCTGGGGAAGAACTGAGGCCCACCTTCGAGGGAAAGGCTAGTTTGGGTGTAGATGCTAAATCACCCAAAGGTCTTTCTGACCAGAGTTCCCTGCCAGCGACAGAGGAAGGACCAGGGCTGAAATCAAGTGGTGAAATACTGCTGGTAGTGGATTCATCTGCTGAGGGCCATTCAGCTTGAAGGGTATTATCCTAGGGGGGAAAAAAAGGCTAAATCATATCATAGATAAACAGAAACACATAAAAACTATTTTAAATACCACCTACCTATATAAGTTCCCAGGTTTTCTAGGGACCAGGAGGCAATGTAATATCAGAGGGAAGGGAGACATGGGCTCCAGAATCAAATAGATCTGCAATCAAATCCCAATTCAACCACTCACTAGATGAAAAATCTAGTCAAAAAACCAAGTACCTCTTAAATCTCAGCTGGAAAGTGGGAATAGATAACATAACATACTTAAAAGATTCCAAACAAAATGAATTTGTGGAAGAAAATAGTTTTTCTTGCTTTAGATAATTTCTTTTCCTTTATCTTTGCTTAAGTACTTTAAACACAGAGAAGTTACTAATATCCATAATTTCTTGTCAAAGACCTAAGCACATTGTCCACAGCAGAAAAGAACAATTAGCACTTTCATTCATTACACTGAACGGTACTCAGTAATTAAGATCCTTGTTTTGACAGACAATTCTACCACATCAAATGAGACCTGTTTATCTCAAGAAAATATTAACATCTGTGAAATAGCATCACACTTACAAAATACAATTTTCTCTTTCTAGTGACTTTTTACTAATGTATTACTAATCTTATATTCAAATTTAGCTTCAGGAGTAGAAAAGTAGACAGAAACATAATCTTTTAGTATGCTAATTATTTAATCCTATGAAGATTAGTCTATGTAAAAATGTTCACTACTGATGCTGAAAGGCAAAATGCATGACATTTGGTGGGAGTTTGTATGTTTTCATCTATGCTGGGTTATAACAAAAAACAAGTGTAATACGCATAGAATTCATAAAATATTTCCTGGGTGAAAACAGAAAAAGAAAAAAGAATAATCATCTCTACCCTCAATAGCATTAAGATCACATGGAAACATTTTTTAAAACACCAAGGTCCAGGCCGCACATTCCAGAGATTCTAATTTAATTGGTCTGAGGATGAGACTTAGACATGATACTTTCAAAAACTCCCAAGTAGAGGACATAGCCTGATCATGTTCTGGTCATATTATTCCACCCTAGATCTCTAGAGCATTTCTTTAATGGTCTTCATTTAATATTTCTCATTAACGGAAACCTCCAAGAAATCTCCCACATACATAAACCTGCCTGAACACTAGAATTCACGGAATAGCTATGAACAAAATGAAGCCCATGAAAACTAAGAACAAGAAACTCTGACTACAACCCCTTCCTCATCCTCCAGGAGATTCCTACCAGTGGTTTACACTCTCCAGCCTCACATGCTTTTTAAACAAAAGCACACAGTTTTAAGGTGGCTAATTGCAGTTTAGTCTGTGGCCATTAAATAAAACAGAACCTATCAGCCTATGGAGAGATTCAACCCAATGCCATGATCAAATTAGTCTTTTATGTTTTGCCTACATATCTCCTCTTGTCTTTCCATCAAGGGTCTGTGTGAGGAAGCTTCAGACAGCACACTCCCAATTACAAGAAAGGGAGCATGAGGCAAGAAATCCCTGGGCATGTCCTAATTTATCTCTTTTTTTCAGTGACAAATGCACTGGAAAGAGAACAACAGTAGATCATTGGGTATATGTAGAGATGCCCTCAGTTCCATCTACAATTTTTAAACTAAAAGCACTCTGCAAATACACTAATTTTCTTCAGTGGAAAGACCATGCTGTTTTAATTAGGTCCTATTTTAAGTGGGCCACCAAACTGGCCATTCTTTGCCACTACCCCAAATCTTTCTCATCTTGCTCTCTGCACTGAGAGGCTAAGCCCCATTAATTAACTTCATCGCTCCTGCGCCCTCCCCACCTGTCTTCTGTTTGAGTTTGCCCCTTTAGAAGCACTAGCAGAAGATCAAAGGTCAGGAATACTGAGAGGCAGGAGTACTTCCTCCCTGCTCCCTCCAAGCCTCAATGCTGTGTCTCTTGCAGTAGCCGCATCCCTCCACAGTTGCAGCTCCGGCTCTCACAGGTGCAGCTTGCAGCTCTAGCTGGGCTCTGGTATGAGCATTTCCTCCCCTTGCCCTACAATCCAGTGATTGGTAACAGTTTCTCACTGTAGTTAGTCTCTGCACACCTCTGCTCCCTTCCTTATTGCCTTAACCCTGTATACACTACCATCTAGCTGTCTCTGCAACTATTGAGACCCTGGCTGAGCCATGTTTTGCAGTCCAGTACATTTTAAAAGCCCATAAAATTCTGAACCATTTCTGTCAAAAGGTGACTGAAGTTGATCCTTGAACAATGCAGGCATTAAGGGCACTGATCCCATCTTCCCACATAGTAAAACATTTGCATATAACTTTCAACTTCCCCAAAACTTAACTACTAATAGCCTACTGTTGACCAGAAGCCTTACTGATAAAATAAATAATTGGTTAACATATATTTTGTATGTTACATGTATTATATATTATATTATTACAATAAGGTTAGCTAGAGAAAAAACTTGTTGAGAAAACCATAAAGAGAAATACAATTATAGTATTGTTTGTACTTATTGGAAAAAATCTACATATAAGTGGACCCACACAGTACAAACCTGTGTTGTTAAAAGGTCCACTGTACATAGATCACAATGAAATACAAATGACCAAAAAGGAGAAATGAGAATCAATTAAAATAACAAAACATGAACCCAAAATGGTATTATTCTTGTTAATTAGAAATAAAGAATCTAGAAAGGAAAGAGGGAAGTGACGAAAAGTATATAATGTAATATTAGCAAATATTTTTTGGCAGTGTGGCTTTGGTCAAAAAAAAAAAAAAGGAATAGAAGTAAGATACGTCTAAGCATTAGGCTGGAGTATATAACCTGAGTCTGTTAAAGTAAAATATATGAGAAAAAAGCAAGATATATGTAAAAGGAAGAAGAAACTGAAGGTAATCCTTTAATGACTAGAAGTAACTGCAAATGATCTATAAAAAAGGAAAGAAATTCAGCATAAAAAAAGTACATTTTGGGATTTCTCTGTCAGAAGTGAACCTGAGAGACCTCCAGACAGGATGGTGGCACAGGGAAATGCATCAAAATAACATCACATCAAAATAACAGCTGAACTACAGAACAACCATCATGCAGAAGCACCTGATGTCTAGCTGAATATAAGTCCTACAACTAGGGATTTAAAGAAGAAGCCACATCAAGACTGGCAGGAGAGGTGGAGGCACAGAGTAGACTGGTCCCATATCAATGTGAGGCAAATAAAATTCAGGAGGGAGATATCAGGAGGATATCCCAGCTGCACAGGTGCCCCCCTGGGGAGTGAGGAGTCCCAGCCCCACACCAGGCCTCCCAGCCTAGGGTTCCAGAGCCAGAAAGAGAAGTCCCCATAATTTCTGGCTGTAAAAACCAGCAGGGATAGTGGCTGAGTGACACAAAGGGCTTCTGGAGTCCCAGGCAGTTCTTCCTAAAGGGCCCAGGTAGCAACTTACTCGGACTCACTCCCTCTGAGCTCCAGTGCTGGGATAATAGCTCAAAAGGTACCAGGGACATACAGGAGGAAATAAATTGTCTGGCATTAGGCTGAGAATTGGGGAGAAGGGAGAGCAGCTTCCTCCCAGACTAAAGAGATGCCGGCAGAGAGCCCTTCTTGGCACATGAAGGCTTATTGTGCTAAGATCTACCACAGAAAGCATGTGAGTGAGCAGGACCTTACCAAAGAGGCTTATTGCTCTTTCACACCATCTGGAGTAGCGTCATGAGCTGCACAACCGGAGGGTGGTAAATGGCTGGCATTCTGGATATATCAAAGGGATGCAGGTCCTACTAACCACATCATGGACTCCATGAGGAAGCCTGACCATGAGTCTCCAAGGTGCCTCACCCACAGATCATCCCCAGCTGGCTCATGGGCACCTCCAGTACTCACCGTGCCCCCCCTGCACACACCCCTTCTCCACCCCATGGCAAGTTCCTTGTGCACATCCCCCATAGCAGAGGGAGTAAGCTTTGGCAGACAGGCAGTGAGCAGGCACCAAAAGCTGGCCCAAATCTGTAGGTCAGGGAGAAACCACAAACTTGAGGTTTAGCACCACTCTTAGGAAAACAAAAGGGAGGCTATCAGCACTTGGCCTGGTGTTTTGTAGGATCAAGAGAAGGCACAGAAGCTTGAGAATTCTGCCACAAGAGAAAGCAACAAGTGTGGAGGAGGTGTATCCATAGGAGGTCTGAGAAAGACAGAGTCCCTAACAGGGATAATGGTAGGTATTTCTCTCCTGAAGTCACTCAATAAAGACTGAAAGAGGCAACTGCTACTTCAGATGTGAAGACAGCCACACAAGACTTCCAGGAACATAAAAAATCGAAGAAACATGACTTCACCAATGAATCACAATAATCTTCCAGTAACTATCCCCAAAGACACGGACATCTGCAGTTTACCTGACAAAGAATTCAAAATTGCTATTTTAAAGAAGTTCAGTGAGCTACAAGAAAAAACAGGAAGACAACTCAATGAAATCAGAAAGCAATAAACAAATGAAATAAGAAATTTAACACAGAGACAGAAATTATAAAAACGAAATGAACAAAATCTGAAGCTGAAGAATACAATGAATGGAGTGAAGATTCAACAGAGAGCATCAACAACTGCATCGTGCAGAAGAAGAAAATCCGTGAAGTATAAGACAGGACTTTGGAGTTATCCAGTCGGAAGAGAAGAAAGAAAACAAAGTGAAAAAGTCCTCCATAAACTATAGGACAGGATCAAGAGAAGCCCTCTGTGAATCGCTGGCATCCCAGAGGAGAAGAGAGAGAAGGGGGCAGAGAGCTTGTTTAAAGGTAATGGCTGAGAACCTCCCCAAACCAGAGAGATTTGAGCACCTAAGCTCACAAAGCTCATAGGACTCAAAGCAAATTCAATTTCAAAGTATCTTCTCTAAGACACTTTATAACAAAACTGTCAAAATCAAAAAACAAAGAGACTCTTAAAAGCAGCAAGAGAAAAGTAGCTTATTGCTTACAAGGGAGCCCCCATTGGGCCATCAGTGGATCCCTCAGCAGAAACCCTGCAGGCCAAGAGACAGTGGGGTGCCTACGCTTATATCAGCCAAAATAAACTTTAATTCAAAAACTGTAACAAGAGACAAACAGATCATTATATAATGATCAGAGGTTTCACCAGTGAATTCTACCAAATATTTAAAGAAAAATTAATGCCAATCCTTCTTAAACTCTCCCAAAAAATTGAACAGAAGAGGATACTCCAAACTCATTTTACAAAGCCAGCATTACCCTGATACCAAACCCGAAGACACTACAGGAAAACAAAACTATAAGCCAATGTACATAAAACAGTAATAATGTGTTTACCAGTCATACTATATATTATAATAAAAATAAAGAGTACAATACACCACGTTCATAGAATTAATGATAAAAATCGTATGATCATGTCAATATATGCAGAATAAGCATTTGACAAAATGAAACACCCTTTCATGATAAGAAAAGCTCTCAACAAACTTGTCAAAGGTACAAACTTACAGTTAGAAGATGATTAAGGTCTCAGCATCCAATGTACAACATCGTGACTATACTTAACAATAATGCCTAGAGAGTAAATCTTAAATGTTCTCAACACACACACATACACAAAAAAAAATTGGTTAATTATGTGAAGTGATGGAGGGGTTAACTTTCTACTCTGGTAAGCATTTCACAATACATATCAAAACATTACACTGTACACCTTAAATTTATATAATGTTATGTGTTGATTGTATTTCTATAGGACTGGGGAAGGGGGAAAATGGACCAGAGGGAGAGAGTAAGAATTTAATTTCTGACAAATAAAAAGACAACAAATTAAAGTCCATAATATGGAAGAAAAAAATTAAGTAGCAACACCAGCTTTTGTCTTGCCTGCAGCTCAGGCACCCGACAAGGCCGTCCTACAGTTTATAAAAATCTAATGTTGGAAAGGGGGACTGAGCCTGTGCATGCGCCTGACACAAGCTCCAATTCTCAGAGCAGGAGGACTCTTAAGACTCATGTCGTCCATCCTTGCCTGTTAAAGATAAGGAACTGAGGTTTGTAAAAGTGAAATGCCTGTGGTCACAAAAAAATTGAGGAAAAAATTAGAACTAAATTGTGAATTCGAGCGTTCTCAATCCCTGCGCTTTGCCCACTACGTCAGACTGTTCACTGAGAGATATGTACAAGTGTATACACCCAACGGCAAAGAGATTCCAAAGGAGAAACTACAGCTATAACAGACGTGGCCGTTCATTCTCACTCAAGGAAGAACTGCACATGCGCACCTGTCTGCAAGACCCGGGTGAACACAGAGTGCAGGTGGGAGAGGGGAGAGGCCGTTTCTTAATATTTAAATGTCCGCTCTGTTGAATGTGGAGGCTGTTCATGTAAAAGAAAAAGTTTTCTCCTTCCCCAGTTCTTCTTCTGATCTCTAAAATGAATATGTATTCAGGGAAAAGTAAGAAGGCCATTTGCTCAAGACCAAGTCCTGTTCCTGAAAAAGTGGTTATGATGATGACAATCATACCGTACCAGGGAATTCACTTTTTTCCTCCTAATTATCTAAAAACCACTTCTAGAAATGTGTTAAAACCACTTGTGCTTCCTGTTGCATTAGATGTATCTAGATCCTTGCAAATTCTAAATCTATATTTTTTCAAAATTCCAAGTCAGATAGCATAAGCCCTTTAACTGCACTAGAAATGCAGTTTTATCAGACAGAGTCCATGACTTGACACACAGTGACAAAGTGGTTGAATTCCCAATGAAAAAGGAATCCTCAAGCAGCATACAGCGTATTTTTTGGACTATAAGATGCACACCCCCCACCCCGCCCCGCAAAATTTGGGAGGAATAATGGTTGTTAATGCTGCTGTTGAGTTCTGTTTACATTTACACTGGTGAAATATTATGTTATTTATGTTATTAAATATTTTACCACATTTTTTGCTTCAAAAATTTTTTTCCTACTTTTCTCCTCTAAAACCTAGGTGCATCTTATGGTCTGAAAAATATGGTAGATTACTATAAACTAAATGCCTTTTCATTCATAAAAGTTAAAAATAAAACAATAAACAATATCTTTAATAAAAGTCAAGTCACAAGTAAGAAACATAAAATGTGGTAGCAAACAACCCCACTCTTTAAATAAAGATGGAAGGTCATCTACTCCAAGTAACTACACCCCACCCCCACCCCCAAAAAGGCACGGTAATAAAGCTCTCTCATACGTTTGGAAGGTGAATATATACATGCCAGGAGTGGCACTTCATTTATTTTTATATGGATAAATGTCCCCATAGTAACTAATTCAACTCATGAATTTTTCTTTTAGTTCAGTATATTAACAAGTTTAATACTATATTGGCCAGTTTCACTTCTGCTAATGCCACTTGAAAAGGCTGCTACTGCTATAGAAAGCATACTGTGCAAAAAGTGATTTTCCAAGTCAGAGTGCCAAAATGTATCAAATTCAATATCCCTACATTCCTACTTCTAAAATAATTTCTAAAAATCAAATCTGGTAAAAAAAAATTAAAATTAAAAAATCTCATTAACAGTTTACCAAAAAGAAAACCACAAAAAAGAAGCAATAACAAAACACTTCCAATTAATCATTCTTTTTTTCATGTTTTTCTATCATTCATTAATACTGTCTCCTCAAATCGCTAATTAGTGCCCAACAGATACCAATATCCAAAAAACCAAGGAACTGGCTTAAATGCAAATGAACCACAGACCAGGTAAAGCAGATGGACCCGAGTAGCCAGTGCCATCATCATGGACAGGGCTGCCCCTTCCAGCCAAGCACTCACCACTTTCTGCAACAGGGCAATGTGGACCTAACAATACCAGATCTTTCTGGTCCTTTTTTTTTTTTTTTTAGATTTTTTTTATTGTTGTTCAAGTACAGTTGTCTGCCTTTTTCCCCCACCCCAGCCCAACACCCCAGTCCTCCCCACCTCCCTCCCGTGCTTCCACTCCACCCCCATTATTGTCCATGTGTCCTTTATAATTGTTCCCACAAACCCTTCACCCTTTTCCCCTGAAATTCCCTCCCTTCTCTGGTCTTTAAAGAAAGTTGGAAATCTGCATTTCTATGCAAAAAGTCTCCTAGTTTTTAAATATTGGCTTTGTAAAAATTTGGCCCCAAAGCACATGCCTGTATCTAGGTCCAGTTGCCTGGTCTTTGGTTTGCAACCCCTGGCTTATACAGAAATGCCTGTCTTAATAATCCCTACAACATCACCACAGATCTTCTGTGTTTAGAGGAGCCCCAAGCTGGGTGTGATTAGCAGAAACAGAGACTAGTGGGAGCACAGTGAATCGCACTCCACGCCACCGCACCCTGGACAGACTTCTGCGCTAGCATCGCTTTATTTGTGTAGGAATCTGTCTACTTCTACTGGACTGGAAACTTCCTGTAGGCAAGGGCCCACCTTATTCATCTTAGTTTTCCCAGCACTTGGCACATAAAAAGCACAAAATAAATATATTTGAAAGAATGAATTAGTAAATGAATAAATAAATACCAAATGAGTGAAATCTCTGATGCCAATCCCCCTCCAGCCCTTTTTATCTAATATGGAACTTGGTAAAAAAAAAAAAAAAAAAAAGCTATTTCCAGTAATTTCACTTTTCAAAACTGAGTTGTTCTATAACTGAGTAGACGAAATGGCTGCATATATTAATGGTTAAGTTTGGACAGATTTTCTAAATTTTCATTGCTGGATTAAAGCCAAGAAACAAGCATTTCAAATAAGCATTTCAAATAAGTATTTCTTCAAACTAAGAAACAGTATTTCAAGTAATTCATGCTGACTTAAAGCCAAGAAGCAAGTATTTCAAAGTAATTATCGCTAATTTCTTTTCTGACATAATGAAAGGTTAGAAGGTATAGGGAACATGGAAGGGGTCCTCTCTCCTGTGTCTATGTGGTGAGGAAACGTCGTGGGCTCACTTTGGACAGGTGAGTCTCTAGTGGGTTGTGGCTGTGGCTGTTGTTGCTATTGTTTTCACTGCACATGCAGAAGCCACTTTCTTTTCTGCTGAACGACTCCTCATAGCTAAGGCAGCAAGAGGAGGCTCACAGGGAGTAGAGAGTGCCGGGGGAGTTGGGTGGTAAGAACAAAAAGGAAAGTTTATCCCATGCTATTTCGGTACAAATCCTGATGTTTTCAGCCCAAGTTAAAAGGAGGCCTGATTTAGAGTCCCTGTCATTTGTCGGCTAGTCAATATTTGTATTCTTTCTTCTCTCCTTTTCATACGCACACTGCTCTATACACTTTTTATTCAATACAATCCTTAGAACAAAAACTTATGCTCTGTACCTATGTACGGAAATTTATTGTCTTGGCTCTGAAAACTATTTCTGTATAGTTTTTAAAGAACAACTCAATAGGCACTTATAGCTTAATTATCACCAAACAAGTATGAACCATAAATAAGTTTTCTATGATGTGTGGAGTCTGGCAATGCCAAGTGTGTGGTTTTTACTTAACTACTGCAGAAGGCTTAGATTTTCTAACCCAATACTGGGACCCATGAGCTGACAACTAAGAATAACGTTCCAGGGATGATGTAAGAGAATATTTGAAGTAGAAACAGCTCAGGAAATTAGTGATGCCAAAGTAAGCAGGGGAGGGTACAAAGAAGAGAAGCTCGAGGGCCTCGTCCTAGGTGCACAGTGTAGAAACACACTTACCAGAATAGGTGGCGGGGTTGCTGGAGGACTTGAGCTTTGGGTGTTCCAACCTAGGTCTTCAGTTTGGGGAAGGAAAACGCCTCTCACTGAAGAAAAAACAGTTTTCAAGAACATTTTTAATTGAGACGCTATTGTACTTGAGGTTCAAGGACAACCAAACACCAACTTCTTCCTTTTTACAGTTTAGATTTGGGCAGAACAGATGAGGTAGACTTACTTAGAAAATGCTTGCTACTTTATTCAGATATTTTACTTATATTAGCACCATGACTCTAACATAAAGATTCTTCCCATGATTACATTTAGTGCACTCCTATATTATTTCCTCTCCTTTCTCAAGCAATTTTTAGTCTTTTCAAGATTCCTGTGAAGCAGTTGTTTTTTTTTTTTTTTTTAACTTTATTTATCTTTAGAGGAGAAAGGAAGGATAGAGGGAGAGAAATATCAATGTGTGGTTGCTTCTCATGCATCCCCTGCTGGGAAATGGCCTGCAACACAGGCATGTGCCCTCACTGGGAATCGAACCTCAATCCTTTGGTTCGCAGGCCCGCATTCAATCCACTGAGCTAGACCAGCCAGGGCAGCAGTTGTTTTTAAAATTAATTTTTTTCATTTTAATAAGAAAATGAATGGATGTTCCAACGCATGTGGTCAACACTAACAATGGAGAAAATTATGCAAAATGGTTGTCTTTCTGGCAGAAAATATCTTTGAAAAATGGGCTATGACACCAGACGGTTTGTCACTGTACCAACATTAAAGAGCACTAAAGTTAAAGGAGTAGTAGATTGTACAATTTAATTCAATAAAAATTTACTGAATCCTTCCTAGTTACTACAGACTTAGATGCAACTGAGGCTATAGACATTAATAAAGCCAAGTTTCTCCCGTGGAAGCATTTCATATGTCAGAGAGGTAAATATGAATTATAAAGTGATATAAGGGGCATATTTCAAATGTATGGAAACTCAGACAAAGGAGAAATCAATTTTGCCTAAAGGGGTGAAGGAATCAAAAGAAACAAAAGGAAGGGGTTGCCAGGAGGGTGAGCTGGTGTGTAAACCAAAAGCAGAGGCAGAATCTCTCGTCATTCACCTGTTCTTACTGGACTGACCTAGAGGAATCTGTCAGAAGCCAAAAACCCTATTTGGTTTTAAGTATTTTCCAAAACTCTTTTTCAGTTTTGTATATAGTTATCTTGTCTTCTCTGGAAAACACACAGTAAGAGATCAAGAGGAACATATCTTTTGAGAGGATGTGCCTAGAAAGTTACAGCTATTCAGAACTCTGAAGTTGGCATGGCAATAGAAATAGATTTTAGAGACAAAATTCTGAGTAATTGAAATGTGCATCTAATGAAAGACCCAAACACCTGAATTAGTCTGTACTGAAATCCTAAAGTTTTTGTTGAACTTGCATGGAAATTCTGAGAGGGTGTCGACCTCCTTTTGAGGGCTCCTTCTAGGAGGAAGCTCCACATCCAGGCTCCACACAAAAGGAAGACCCTGCTGTGTTGTTTGTGGATTTAGTTTCCTAAACAACCTCACTTTACTTATTGCACAGCATAATCTTCACAGTATTCTTCTACCAGCCTGACCTTGGTGTTTGCACCTTCTACTCGGTTTAGGTTCTCATATCCCTCAGATCATGACCTCTCAGCTATATCTTTCCTCTAATCCCAGTACCCAGATTCCTGGGACCTTCTATCTATATGCTATCTCCATAAGTAGTCCCCAGCTAGTCCATATTATCTTTGCCAAAAGGACGTCAGCAATTTCAGATTACAACAAGCCTCTTCTCTTTTCACTATTTTATCTTACTTATTTTATGTATTCTAAAAAAAGGAACTGAGCCCAGGGTACTCACACTGCTCTAAAATACAAAGGTTCCCTAGTGTTTTAGAAGTGATGGCTTAATATCACTACCTCCACTGAAGAGAGAGATTCTCCACTTTAAATTCCTATATAACTAATACAAAATCCAGGCTAATCTATGGCTCTGTATCAGCACACTGTTACATTAAAGAGACATCAGATGTTCAGCAGCCAAAATAACTGAAAAGTAATTCAAAGTTTTAGCTTAGCCCTCCAAAAATATCTTATTTAGGACGTAAGAACTTATCATAGTAAAATTTTGTTAAAATTTTTTCTCTTTTGAGTTCTGGCCAAGATGGTGGTGTAGGTACAAATCCTTCGCTTCCTCGCACAAACAAAAGGAGGATAACAACCAATCTAAAAACAATAAATAACAGAAGTGCCAGAAAATCAAACTGCATGGAACTCCAATAGCCAAGGAATTAAAGAAACACCCAACTAGACTGACGTGCTGAGACAAAGAAATATGGCCCAAATGAAAGAACAGAACAAAATTCCAGAGAAAGAGCTAAGCGATAAGGAGACAGACAACCTATTTGAGGTGGAATTCAAAACATTGGTAATCAAGATGCTCACAGAACTGACTGAGCTTGGTTGAAAAATGAAAGAACAAATGAAGGGTACTCAAAGTGAAACAAAGCAAAATATTCAGGAAACCAACAGTTACAGGAAGGAAACCAGGACTCAAATCAACAATTTGGAACAAAAGGAAAAAAATAAATATCCAACCAGAACAGAATGAAGACACAAGAATTCAAAAAAATGAGGAGAGGCTTAGGAACCTCTGGGACAACTTTAAATGTTCCAAACTCTGGATCATATGGGTGCCAGAAGGAGAAGAGGAAGACCAAGAAATTGAAAACTTATTTGAACAAATAATGAAGGAGAACTTTCCCAATCTGGCAAAGGAAATAGACTTTCAGGAAGTCCAGGAAGCTCAGAGAGTCCCAATGAAGTTGAACCCAAAGAGGAACACACCAAGGCACATCATTATGTTACCCAAGATTAAAAATAAAGAGAGAATCTTGAAAGCAGCAAGAGAAAGGGAGAGAGTTACCTACAAAGGAGTTCCCATAAGACTATCAGCCGATTTCTCAAAAGAAAGCTTACAGGCAAGAAGGGGCTGGAAAGAAGTATTTGAAATCATGAAAGGCAAGGACCTACATCCAAGTTGACTCTATCCAGCAAAGCTTTCATTTAGAATGGAAGGGCAGATAAAGTGCTTCCCAGATAAGATCAAGTTAAAGGAGTTCATCATCACCAAGCCCTTATTATATGAAATGTTAGAGGGCAATAAACTCACAACTATCAACAACTGAACCTAAAACAAC
>CM052539.1:119806596-119824382 GCA_028533065.1 Trachops cirrhosus
AATAAAATATACTTAAATTTTTTTCTCTTTTCTTTCTCTCTTGTATCTACTTTTGTTTATATATACATACACACACACACACACCTATGTATACACACACACACACACACACACACACACACACAGCCTAGGCAGTAGCTGCCTAAAAATAAAGAGGCTCCTCTTCCCTTCAAGATGTGTAGCAGTTGGAGAGGCTATAAAAATGTATCATTGTTAGTATTGCCTCCCACTTGTGGATTTTCCTCCTTGGCAGCTGGTACTTCTCCTATGTGGTCACTTCAGTAAAATATACTCTGGACATTTTAAAAGTTAAACTACTGAGTGAAGAAACTGTGGAGAAGTAACCCTGGCTGGGTGGCTCAGTTGGTTGGAGCATTGTCCCATACAAAAAAAGGTTGCAGGTTCAATTCCAGGTCAGGGCATACACCTAGCTTATAGGTTCAATCCCCAGTTGGGGGTGCATACGGCAGGCAAATGATCAATGTTTCTCTCTCACATAGATGTCTGTCTCTCTCCTTCCTTTCCTCTCTCTCAAAGATCAATGAAAATATCCTGGGGTGAGGAAAAAAGAAAGAAAGAAAGGAAGGGAGGGAGGGAGGGAGGGAGGGGAAGAGGAGGGAAAGAGAAAGAAAGGAAGGAGGGAGGGAGGGAGGATAGAAAGATATTGTGGACAAGTAAACATGAAGTAGCAATTAATTAACAGGACCCCATGTTTCTAATGAGTTCCGCTCTTGCACACGGGTGATCAGACGCAGCAAACTTTAGTCCCAGGCTGACTAGGTCACTCTTTAGCCTCCAAATTCAGAGCAGTCAGCCTCTCCTTGCTGATCCCAGATCCACATGTTGATCTTGGATCATAACTGGGTCTCTATAGCTATCTGCATTCAAACTTAGTATTGGATTCTCTGGGATTCTGCCCAGCACCCAGTATCAGTTCTTTGACCATGGTCTTCCATGAGCTTTCCTGAGCTGCTCCTTCTCCTGCTCTCTGTCTGGTTTTTAAGTCTTTCTCAGCTGACTTGCCTCTGGAGAGTTATTGTCTTGGTTGCTGGGGCAGCACTACAGCCTGTTTCCAGTCATACTTCCAGGTACTCCTCTAATTTTTCTAATACTTTGCTTCCATATCTCTAAACTATTTCTAGTTATCATGCTGCTCTCTGCAAAGAGTGGCCTCCTGTCTGCAAGTATTCCAGAGAGCCCTTGATTAATCTATCCCAAATAGCTGCATGACTAGCATTCCATTCGTCTCAGGATGGCTCCTATCTCATGCAGTCTAGAGAATGCTCAGAACCACATGTATTCAGGGAAATTAGTTTCTGCCAGAGCATGCGTGAAAAGGAACTAAAATTATGTAAGGACTTCATGATCGATATCAAACTCACCACTGATAAGCTGTAGGGAGTCAGGATCTAGATTCAAAGAGGAGTTCCTCAGCAAAAAGTTTTGATGCAGAGTCTCAGCAATATAATCTCTGAAGTTACTAATTGTATAAGCAGCAGTGGGCTTATCATCCAATTCCACAAGACCGTGGTTTTCCACCTTGTTGGAGTGAAGACTGATCAGGTCCCAGGTGGTATTGCTGATGGCCTCACCATTGAAGGTAACTTCATAGTGAACATCTGTGCCACTATGGATGGAAAGAGGGAACAGCTTAGGCCCTGCTAAGGAAGCACAAAGGAAGGAGCTATGAACCCAGGGAGAACAAACATTAGACCTAGAGGGAGAGTCTCAAAGAGCATGGTTTCCACCACCATCCTGTAGGAGCAAAATGGTTCTCAAACCTAAGCATAAAGATAAATTAAGTACTCCTTCCTCTGAACTTATTTATATATTCTTATATATTCCTTGATTATAGGCTTTGTTGTTTTGTAAAAAAAGATTTCATTTATGGTGACTGCCTTTCAGTTTCTTCTTCAGTTTCTATCCCTAATGTTCAGCTTGGTATCTGGGACTGAGGGGTACTCAGTACCTATTAAATGAACAGAAATCTATACTTACCTGAATATAAAAAGAAAATCACAGCCTAATGAAGCTATTCACATACCTAAAGAAAAAAGTATCAACATAATGACAATGGTCTCATGAGGTCTAGGAAAAATGTGGAATCCTTCTCACCAGTGTATTGTGGCTTCCTCATAAGACAGATTCCTCAACTGTGGATAGCTATGTCATGGCTTGATGATACTGGCCACTAAAATCACCAACTTCCTTTTTCTGATTTCAGGTTTGCAAAGGGCACTTTTGATTAAAACTACATACAGATTTTCCTATGGGAAAAGGATGCATGAGCCAGCTAATGTGATAATTGGTCAATTGGCAGGTATATTTCTAGCTTTAAATAGATCAATTGGCAACCTAGAGAATGCAGTGTATTTTGTGGTTTGGCAAGCCACAAAACTGACCTTAAGAGACCTCTCCCAGTGCTGGACCTGCCCTGGGCCTGCTTGCTGCAGATCGCACCCTGGACTACAGGGAACACCATGAAGGTGACATCCTTCACCTGCCATTCAAGCAGCCAGGCCTCTTTGAATTTCCTGCCTCACTCTGAGTAATTTCAGTACAGTTTTCCCCCAAGATCTGATAAGCTTCCACTTCCAATGGGGTGGTTTGGGCACTCTAAAATGGTAACCGAGCATTTTGACACCTGCTGGTGTAAATGGTAAGACATCTGCTTGTCATTAGTAATGTCCCTCAACCACTTAATTTTTCATGTCAGCATATGTTGATTCATGCGTAATTCCTGATATTTTTTGTAGAGAAATAAATTCAGTAAAATATGCTAAAATAACCAAATGATGGTTCCAACATGGAATAAAACAGTAAGAGGGCCACCTACTGGTCAAAACTCGCTACACCAGATGTGTCCACAGCATCTAGCACAATGCCTGGCTCACAGCAGTTCAATAAATATATTTGAAAATGTTGAAAAAACAAATGGTTGATTTTATTCACTAATACAGGCAGATAAGAAAACTGAGTTTATACCACTTAAATGACAGTATGTGATATTCCTTACTTAATCCAAAGGATTTTAGTCTCTAAATATGAGAGAGTAATTTTTTACCCTAAAAAGTATACATATTTTCTTCATACAATTGCGTCTTCTGAGTAATCACGTAGAGGCATGGCGTCATAGCCTGAACACAACCCTGTGCACATGTGCATGTTCTTCCCAAGCTCTGTGGAATGGACCATGCCTGTATCCGCAGAAAGGTGGACTCCTCCTGGGGTCTTCGCACAACATATTAGCATGTTACCATGGCTCCACAACAGGAAACAGCCACATGGAAACACTGGAGAAGAAAAGGCTGTACCAGTTAGCACCTGAGTGGGCTTCTGGGCCATGAGAAAATCAGAGAAGGAGAGGCAAGCCTTCACTGGGAGCCTATGATGTGCCTTGCCTGACTTGTAAATACACAGAGAAGATCAAGAGAAATATTCGTGGATCAACAAATCTATGCAAATCAGGCACTCTGGGTTAGATTACTGGCCTTACTTTTTATTGGCAAAATAAAATTTGTCTCCCAAACCTTTCCCTTGAACATTTAAAAATGACATTTCTATTATGATCTACCTTGTCTAGTGAGATAAATTAAAGAAGATAAAAATCTTCAGAGAGATGCTGCAATTTATTACCTTTTTTGAACAGTTTTTTTTTAAAGATTTTATTTATTTATTTTTACAGAGGGGGAAAGGGAGAGAAACATCAGTGTGCCAGAGATACATGGATTGGTTGCCTTTCTCACACCCTCAACTAGGGACATGGCCCACAACCCAGGCATGTGCCCTGACCCTTGGGTTTGCAGGCCAGCATTCAATCCACTGAGCCACACCAGCCAGAGCACCATGTTTTTATCCTGGAAAGAGAACTCAAAGAAATATTTGAAGTATCAGGAAACCATCTATTCTCAGAGCCAAGCACTTTACTGTGACTCAGAACAGACTGAGCTCTGGCATGACAAATGGGGTACAGAGATGGCAACAGAATAGAAGAGAGCCAGGAGGCCCAGGGAGTGCCTAAGAAGCCGAAGCACGCTGGCAGACAACCATGATCTGACTGGAGAGCTGTGCGGGCTCTCTGCACTGACAAGTCCAAGGTAACCCACCAGCACGCACCATCTGTCATCTTTCATCTTCCAAACTAGACTGAAACAGCTGCTTTAAAGAGGACAGTTTCTCTGTCTGACAGCTATTTCCAGAGATTTCAATCACATGGAGGTGAAATTTACCCTATCTCATTCTCTCACCTCAAATGCTGTTGTTGGCTGTTTGACATGTGCAGATTTTAAATAGAAAAAAACAATGCAACCTTATCTCATTAAGATTAATCAAAATGAAGATATTTCAGAGAAACTCAGATATCCCTTCTTCTATGAAACATCTATGAGGAAAAAGAGACACACTTACAAAGTCTGGAGCTGAATTTTTGAAGTGTGTATACCAGGCAAATATGTTGTTGATTCACTTCAATGAGCCCTACTAACTTAAAATAATGTGTGCATCTTGAAAGGGGTACAAAGCAAACAGAAGATTTCATATGCATATAAATGTTTATGTCTGTAATATTTTGTTATGTTTATAACATGTAATGTTTATAAATCTCTAGAAAGAGATTATGTATCATATAAATAGACTATTTTTGTACTACACACTCATTTATACACAGCTCAGAACAAAAGTATACCAAGAAGTTATGAAGAAATTTCACCAACTGCCCAGTACCGGACAATACTGAACAGTTTTGGAAACTGTACCTAGAAGATCTAATGGCTTCATATCGAATTGTTGTCTGTGTCCCAGAGAGGACTTAGCACTCAGCAACCAGATACTCTTCTTTCGACCATGGGTAGGGGCTGACTTTGGGTGGTTGTACATGTTGACAAAGGGGCAGCAGTCAAACAGTCAGGCTTGTTGGCCGAGTAGACAGGGACACATACGCCTGCAGTATACACACACAGAGCACTTCACACACACTCAGAGCACGGAAACCCAAATTCTGATCGCCTCGGCCAATACATCGCATACCTTCCAGTCACAGGACTTAGAGCAAATTAATTTGCCTCTCTGAGGCAAAATTTCCTCACCACCAAAATAGAATGAATATTAATTCTCATTTTCACTATCCCACAGGAACATAAAAAAGGAAAATGAAAAAACAAAAAAAATCCAGCACTTTGACATATCTCTGAAAGAATTTTTCATTGGACTGGGTTCCTAGACAATGGATGCCAACAGTTACTAATTTCTGTAGACACAGGATCGGCCTAATTAGCAGGCATTCAGTAAATACTTGCTAAAATGATATAAATGAAATGAAGAAGTCAGAAAGCCTTTTCCAAATATAAGGTAAACATGCCCATAGTTAGCCTATGAATACACTCCATAAATTCTATATTATATCTATTGATCTTCCAAAAGAAAGTAAAGTTTCAATAAATTTGGAATCCAAAGGCAAAAAAAATGACAAGCAACCATCACCAGGGGTATTGACTCTGATTTTCTATTGACTGTGCTTCCTGTAAAAAATTCTGGAGATTAGCTATTTCTGCAAATGAACTCTTAAAAAGATCAGCTTTCTTCCCTTCATTTACCACTTCAAGTGACTTTGATTATATCACTGAATGCATAGCATGCTTGAAAGTGTTCACATTAATGCAAGTTTTTATTCCTATTTTAAATTGAGTGTGACTCAATACAGGTGGGGCAAAAGTAGGTTTACAGTCGTTTTTATGGAAATAATACAATAATTAGTAAATAACACAAGAGTGAACTCTGTTTTGCATACTCACAGCTGTAAACCAACATTTGCCCCACCCCCAACTTAAGAGAACTTGTCCGTTACCAGTCTGTAACAGAGGTCTGTGCACCACTGCCCATGAGCTAAATCCAGCCTGCTGTCACGGAGTGATGGATTTTATGTTTTTGAATGGTTGAAAAAAGTCTAAAGAAAAACATTCTGGGATGTTGGGAACCGCCCTGCCTGGTTTCAGAAGCTGTAACCCCCCCATGGCTAAGGCTGAGTGATCGACCTTCAGACCATAAGCCACTGGCAGGGGCTCTGCTTCTGCTCCTTTTACTTCACCCTGCCTGGCCCCAGTGCTTGATTGGTTAGCCAATGACAGGTTAGGTTTCCCAAGGAGGGGAAAGACAGGCTCAATCACAGGGAGGCTCCAGGGAAGAACTTGGGGGGCTATAGCAAAAGGGGGTGATGGACCCTTACCCCTTGGCTTTGACATAGCAGAAGTCTTCATTCTGTCTTGGAGAAGTCTCCTAATCTCTTGGTTGCCTTACTTCCCCTGCCTGACTTAAGCCTGAAACAATGCCTTAAGCCTGAAACAATGCCGGTGGTAGGTGCAGCCTGTGCTAGAAAGGGCGGGTTCCCTAGGGAAATCAGGCATAAGAAAGAATGCATAAAATCCTAAGAAACCTGCTTTGTTTAGAATGTTCTCAATTAAATGATAAGGGTCCAAGCAAGAAGTGAGTTTGTTCCTCAAAGTTTTATGGCTCTTTAGCTATCTGACCCTGACTCAAAATAGGCCCTCAGAGTTCTTTGTATGTTATCTATTGTTTGATCCTTACTGCCTGACAATGATTAATGAGCTTCACCTGTATTCCTGAGCAAAACCAACCCAATAAAAGCCCATTGAGGAAAAGGCTCTTGGCCCTTCTCCTTTGAGAGATCGGCCACCTTTCCTCCCCAAGAAGATCATGTCTTGGTAGACTTATTCTCATCCGTGGTGGCTGGTGGGGCTCTGCGAGCAGAGCTCCCCTCACACTGTGACATGTGAAAATTATATGAAATTTATATTTCAGTGTCCATAATAAGATTTATTCAAACACTGCCACATTCATTTGTTTTCAATGCATTGCCTGTATCCACTTTCATCCGAGAGTGGCTGAGTTGAGTAGCTGCAACAGAGACCACACAGCCTGAAAAGTTTAAATATCTACTATCCAACCCTTAACAGAAAAATTCTATCAACCCCCAATCTGTACCAAGATGGTTACTGATGTTGGAAGTGAGAAAGGACTGAGACAGGCTCCCTTGAACCTAGGTCTACCACCTTTTCTAAACTAACTGCTCATTCATTGGATAGCATAGAAAGTAGTAAAAAGTACTGTACCTGCCATTTTCCTTGGGGAACCTGAAAATAAAAATTGAAAGTGTTAAGCAGAACTCAAAACAGTTATATTTGCCACACAATTCATCAAAGTACAACTTCTTAATACATTTCCTTTGAAATGTTTCTTTAAATGAAAATGTGTGCATAGTATCAGAAGCTGTCAAATCCCTTTGGGTTTCAGGAATTGAGCAAAGGTGGAGAACATACTCTATTTTAAAATAGTCTTTACTATCTTTAAACTTTATTAAAATACTTTTAAAAGAATTCATATAAGTTTATCTTTATAAATAAACTTTTTCAGTAAGTCAGCAGGGGACTCCAGTAGTTGGCATTAACAAAATTGGGAACACTTTTGGGGAGATACACTGTTATGTAGTATTGAAATAAATGAAAAATCAGGTAATATACAATAAAGTTCTAAGGGGCTGGGAAAGGCCAGGACTGACTAACCTATAGGATATTGCATAACCATTAATATTTATTTATTAATAAACAAAGAGCTATAAAGTCAGCCACTTTGTTTCAAACTTATAAGCTAATTTACAGGCTCTCTGACTCTGGGCTCAAACTTCATCCCTTTAAACCTGTTTGCTTCTCTTTGAAATGAGTAATAATAATAATATTTATTCTGAGAGTACTGGAGATTAAGTGAGCTCAGGAATGTGAAGGGCCTAATGCACAATATTCACTCAATCAATGTTCTCAGGTATTATACAGCCTGTCTTAAGCAGGGAAGAAATGCCTTCAAAAGAGGTCTCTGATTTACTAAGAACTATTATGTTAGAAGAGAAGGTGAACACAGAGTTGCCTTACATCAGGACCTCCAAGTCACCTCAATGGAACATTGACAAGCTTCAGCAGGCCTCTAAGTCACACCTAATCTGACTACAGGCACTGCTCAGTGCCAAATAACAGCAGTGTAACATGCCGGCAGCAAGGTGGAGACATAAATTCCTAAGTTCTTACGCTGGCCCCACTGCAAATCCAGTATGCATTATTGTACTATTAGATATACAGGGTCCGGCAGAAATAAGGCCTGCTTGAGTGCAGTCGGTAGGGTAATAGTATAGGTGCGGTAATTTACAGTTTTAGTTCAAGCACTTCATCTAAAATGTCATATGGTGTGCTTCAGTGTGATACTGTTACGTTACAGAATTACATGCTTATGATTTTGTAATAAAAGATTCTGTAATAAAGATGGGGTATTATTTGTGCTATATCCTGTAGTATACATTATTATTATTATTATTATTATTCAGATTTAGTACACAAATCTTGAATACATTATCTTGCCTTTTGGTGACTTAGTTTTCTCACTTGAAATACTAGCATTAGGAATGTAAATTTACCAGTAGTAGCATTAAAATACAGCATTCAAATGACTTTGAATTATTGTTGTATATATAATGTATACTAAAGGATATTGCAATTGATATGAACAATGCTACTAAACATGCACTTTTAGAGGAAGTCTGTTTACCTGAAGTCAAGTACGCGGATGTCCTTGTAGCCTGGTAACCCAGTAAATGCTTGTTCAACCTGTTAAAAATAAAAATAAAATTTATAACTATGTAGAAATATGGAAAAGGATATAGAAAATAATGCTTTGAGAAATAGAATACAAAGTGCACTGTTCACAACTCTTAGAATCTTGACTACGTACACAGAGTACACATGGATCCAAAAGTTAATAAGAACATTCTAATAATCACAATGTTAGAAAATGTTAGATAATATGTCTAATAATTACAATGTTAGAATACAATACAATGTTAGAATAGAATAGAATAGAATGCTAGAATTACAATAATGTCTAATAATTACAATGTTAGAAAATGTTAGATTACAATGTCTAAATGTTAGAAAATAGTGTTTACCACAACACTGATACAGTTTTTTGTTTTGTCTTTTAAGTGTCTAATATGCTTTAATATTAGTTTTTGTTCAAATTATAAAAAGCATACTTCTTATTGGCAATGAACTGTTTTTTTCCCTTACATGATGAAATGTGAAAAAAAGCATTATTTTCAAAAGAAGCTATAATAGTATTTTTAAATGCCATAGTTTGGATTAGAAATCAGGCTTCAACACACACAGTAACAAACAGTCGGGTGTTCATTTCTTAAAAGTTGTGTTGTGGTGTCTGTCTCTTGTTCCTACAATATAAGGGAACTGTGGACACAGTCAACATGAGGAAGAAATCTGGCCCGTGCCAGAGTGGCTCAGTTGGTTGGAGCACTGTCCCGTACACCAAAAGGTTGGGGGTTCACTACTCGGTTGGGGAGCACTTGGGAGTAACCAATCAATACTTCTCTCACATTCTCTCTCACATTCTCTCTCTCTCTCTCTTTCCTTCCTCTCTCTTTCAAATCAATAAACATATTTTTTTTAATTTTCTCAAAAATCTGTAGGCCTGGATTAAGCCCCCAGGAGAGAGGCCCTGTTCACTGGTTGTCACAAAGGAGATTCTGAATCAGTGACTGGCTAACTTCACTGGTCGAAAGATCCGTTCATGAGCACCTCATCTGCAGGAACTAGTTTCATTACTGAATCTTTACCATCCCACCAAGTAAATCAGTATCTGCTTAGTGACAGGAGCAGGAAAAAAGGAATTCTAGTCTGTACTAAATATCTAAAAATAATCGTGTTATGCACAAATGCCAAATGTTTAACAGAATTTAACATTTAGTTCACCATATTCCAGAAGATTTGATCCAGATAAGTCCTCTGAGCCAACAGCAGAAGAAGGGAAGCAAGGTGTTAGTGGACTTTGGGAACTATTAGTGGAGCTTTAGGCAACTGCTTTTACAACCAAGCCCTCATGTAATCAGGAGAGTGTGATTTTTAAAAAGTCTTGGTTTAAAACAAAACATAAAGTCATAGATACAGAGAACGTTTTGATGGTTGCCAAACGGGAGGTGGGTTTGGTGGGTATGAAAAAGGTGAAGGGATTAACAAGTACAAATTTGTTGTTACAGAACAGTCACGGGGATGTAAAGCACAGCATGGGGAATATAGTCAACAATATTGTAAGAACTACGTATGGTGCCAAGTGGGTACTACGTTTATTGGGGTGATCACTTTGTAAATTATGTAAATGTCTAACCACTATGCTGTAGAGCTGAAATTAATATAATGTTGAATGCCACTATAATTGAAATAAATAAACAATCAAACAAATAAATTTTGGTTCACTGAATATCTTCATGCCTTAAGAATAAAGAATCCAAACACATGCAACTTTCTGACTATAATAATTTACCTTGCTTATTCTCTGAGAAGAAAGAGTCGTGCTATAATTCTTAAAGGGTGGGGGTGGGGATGGGACCCTCAGGACAAGGAATCTGAAGACTGAGGGATAAAGTCCCAGCTGCTTTTGCTGGGAAAGGGGCCGTGCATGTCTCTTTTATAAAACTAATGCTGCCCTGCTCACCAACCACATTAGCTTTTGTAAGATTAAAATGAATGTAGCTGAAAGTACTCCATTAACTGCAAAATGTTGTATAATTGCATGTTATTATTATTACTAAATTCATCTTTCTTTAAGTTTTGCCACCTCTTGAGTCTAAACACAGATATTCTAATCCATCATATCCAGTTAGTTACTACACAGGTGTTCGGTTGTAAGAAGTCATTTCACTTTACTAACATCAAGATTAATAACAGGTATCATGTATCAAGTGACTGCTATGTGCTTAGTCCTTTTCAGTGTTACTTCCAATCCTGGCAACAATCCCAAGAGAGATACATGTTTTCCGGATTTTATAGATGAGAAAACTGAGACTCTCATATGTCAACTAGCTTGCCTCCCAGTAATGCATTAGGTAAGTGACTGAATCAGAATTTATTTAATCGAAATCTCTCTAACACCGAATTCTGTATTTTTCTCATTGAATCACATGCCTCTTCCTCTTTCCCCTGACACACAGTAAATGCAGTTGAGAACTAGAACCAGGACTGAGAAAACGGTGAGGCCCACCACAACTTCTCACCTGAGTTAGGGTGAAGGGGGCTCTGTACGATGTAAAGAAAGGAACACTCTGAAAAGAAGGTGGAGACCTGATTTCCCCTTCCACTCCTAGAAGCTGAAATGACCATGAACTAGTTACTTAATCTCCTGGGCCTCATGTGTGTGACGGAAACACGCGCCCACATGGCTGCCATCAGCCAGCAGGACACCCAGCAGCCTACAGAACACGAAGCAGTACGCCAGGACCCTGTCTGTGTTCAGACTGTGGCCGGCTTCAAGCCTGAACTTTCCCTCTCTGATGTCACACTTGGCGTTGTCCCAAGCTTATCTTATTCTTACTCTTCACCTCATGAAAAGAAGAAGAAAGAAGGAGGAGGAGCAAAAGAAGAAGGAAGAAGAAGGAAGGAGGGGCGGGGTAGGAGGAGCTCCTGAGCCTCAACGCCCCAGGCAGGCTTTGTTTTTCTCTGTGTGTCTTCCAACATTACCTGAGCAATAATGTTGAAGGGACAATCCCTGGGACTGTGTCCTGAAGGGAGAGAGCTCGAGGGCCCCCTTATGTTGGTAGTAAACAGGGAGAGAGGACCTTTCAGTGACTCGCCCCCAGACGCTGCTGCTCCACACAAAGATGGGCCACACTGACAGACATTTGGTTCCAGGTGAAGGGAAAGGGGATGTAGAGACAGGCCAGGGAAGGGAACTGTTTCAAGGTAGGCCCAGACTCTTCACTACCCTCAAACCACCTCAAGCCAACAGCTACCTACCTCCTAGAGTCCCCACTGGAGATGTTTTTCAGAGTGTTTATTGGATGACCTCTAAATATGCAGTACATTTGTTTACCCAAACACTGAGCTTGTTAACAGTTCTTTAATCCAAGGACAGAGAAAGCCAGACAGCTGATCTAAGACACTGTCTGATGCCAGGTGGCCACTGGCCTGGCTGACATTTCTTCCACATTCCATACACCTCACAACTTGGCCACACAGCTAGGAAAATTAATCATCTGGCCTACACGCCAGTGTCTGATGGCTACAGTGATGCTGCGTGGCTGGGAGGTGCATATTTTTATTTCTCATCTAGACACAGTGTCTAGGGAAGGAAATTAGTCCAAGGCAATGGAATTGAAAAATGTGGCCAAGAAGAACCCCCTCAAGAGGGAATGGAAGAAATAAACAGGAAGGAATGTTGTGTCCTGTAATTGGGCAGGGAGGGAAGATGGGCACTCAGTGCCTTACAGCAAGGGACGTGTCTCCTTACAGCAAGGAGACAAGTGTGGTCATTTTTGACTGAATGAACCTTGAGTTCAAGCCCTATATAGAATTCCTCCAGAAAGGAAAGTTGTGGGCTAGTCTAATTTAATGTTTCCTAAAGAAACCACTACATTGTATGTAGTTTCTCAAAGACGCTCATTTCTCCAAATACTGTTAAGTTAAAACCATGCCATGGAACACATTTTTCCTTGGCTTTGCAGCAAAAGTTGGAAATAGCATTTATTTGTTAGATGGTGAATGTATAAAGCTTTTGTTTCAATGAAATGACTCATCTGTCTTGCTGTGAATTTTTCACAGAGCTTTCTGAAGAAATGGCTAAGTCACCACCCCTGAATCAAGCAGATGGAGAGCTTGAGTCCTAAACACACCTTTCAGCGATGTTATGAATATGGGAAATTTACAACCCAAGAAAACTGTCTTACTTTTCAAAAAAAACAATAAAAACAAACCAAAATCACCCACCTCTGAAATAAACTCTTCTACAAGGCTGTGGTGGTGGAAGCTAGAGGGATCCTGTAGTTCTTCCTTGTACTGCTCCCCTAAAAGGTGGATACTGAATTCTGCAATCTGCTCCGCTGCTGGTTTTGTAGACTCTTCTATCACAGTCTCAATTTCATTGCTAATCTGAATTTTTAGGGAAAGAAAAATAAATGTTAATGTTTACTTATTCAGTCAACAAATATATATTGATTGCCTATTATATGCCTGATGGTATGCCAAAGACAACTTCTGATGATCATCTTTTATACAGTGTTTGACTTTGGTACTAACTGGGTGGACTTAAACATAGGTTAAGTTAAGACGTAGGTTAACATTAAAATTATGGTACATTTGTACATTCCTTTGAACACACAATGATCAGTTCAGGGAAAGAAAAAATTTTTCAAAAATAACCACCAAATTTGACCATCTGTGAGTTAAAATTGAGTTGACCACGCTAAAATTATCATCTAAAAATAACCTAGAAACATGATTCTCAACACTGTCTATATTTTTACAAATTCTTTGATGTATTAGTTAATGGATGACGGCTGGGTTCTCAAATCTGCTTCTGCATTAATCGGTTTCAATATGTCACTGTAGTTTAAGTATGTGAAGAAAATCTAGCCATAGAGAAATGTATTGCAGAAGAGAGGAATATATTAACAGCCTTTTCAGGTAACTGGATTTCTTTTTAGGTACTACACCAAGTTCAACAGGAACAGGAGGTAGTTTCTGAATGCTTTGCTGCTACGTGGAATCTGAAAGCTCATCAGCAAATTTTTGTACTGTGATATTATTAGAATCCACGTCTTCTAGTGGCCAAAGCTGGCATAATCAGAGCAACAAAATGAATACTGAATTATAATCCAAAGATTAAAATAAACATCCATGTATTCGTACTAATATGATTTAATAAACAAATATATAAGAAGTGACAATAGTTCCTCATTAAAGAATTCCAATTAGTAAATGTTGAAGGAATGAGGGAAATAAAACATCACTACTAGAACATACAGTAATAACTGCTGCATGCAAGATACTCCTGAGTTCATCTATTCCCAGGAATCCAGAATAGAATATAAATCACCAAGGGGATCATTTGAATTACAGTGTTCTCATGTTCCCATATTGCTCAGGATAAAGATTTTAAAACACGTAAATTTTGCTAAATTAAATACACATTATAACATAGTATAACTACAAACAAAATGGAAATAAAATATATGATTTCTAAAATGGTAGGTGGAAAAATGTACTAGGAAAAACCAAAATGTAAAATTGTATCTTGGGCTTTATTTTGAACTAATTCTTAATTTTGAACTAGGCAACCTAATTCTTATTAGGTATCTCAATAGTGTTTTGTTCTATAAATTGGCTTCAAATCATCCTTTCTGTTTTGAACATTAATGTTCCAATTGATTACACACAATTCCTTCATTTCCACTACAGTGAATTTGGTCTCATTCTACAAATGTTTCCAGACCTAAATCATAATTATTTCTCCTCAAGTTCAGAAGTATAGTATCACTTTTTATTCACTAATTCATTCACAAATATTTATCAAATGGTGATATTTTTAGCACCATGAACTTTGGAGACAGTGGTACTGAAGGTAAAAGTACTGAGTTGGGCATCGACACAGAAATCCCAGCTATTAACAGCCTTCTTCAGTGATAGGGAGGGTGGTGGGGCAGAGTGGTTGACTTATTCTGATTTCACGAAAGATGAAATGTTCAAGTTTGGGAAGAGAAAGTGCCAGGTAACTGAGTTTGCTGTATATTAAGTAATCAAGGATTTATGAAGCTCAAAATTTTAAAAATACATATTGAACAAAACTTCTTACAAAATGTTTCTATCTTCTTGGGCATGTGTATTTTTTAAAAATCTGAATGTGACAGAGAGTCCATGTTGTATAGTGTGGCCAGGTTACTATTAATAATGATGTATTTGAAAAGCATGGTGCTTCTTGATTTTTAAACTCATAAAATCTATATCCTTTCCCACTGAAGAAGAGGAAGCTATTACACTCGATTATATGGGGGATATTAGGGATATAAGAATGTAGGCAAAAATCCCCATAGTAGACCTGGCTGGTGTGGCTCAGTGGACTGAGTGCCAGCCAGCGAACGAAAGGGTTGCCAGTTTGATTCCCAGTCAGGACACAGGCGTGGGTTGCAGGCCAGGTCCCCAGTGGGGCATGTGAGAGGCAACCACACATTGATGTTTCTGTCCCTCTCTTTCTCCCTCCCTTCCCCTTTGTCTAAAATTAAATAAACAAAATCTTTTTTAAAAAATCCCCATAGTAAATTATGTCACAGAGCCCACAAGAGACAGTGAGTGGGATTACCATAATGACAACTCCCAAGACCCCAAGTCATTTCATTTACAATTTGAAGCCCTTTCTTGCAAAAAGCGTGACTCTCCAATGAATCTGATTCTTTTTAAAGTACTGGTTTTGGAATCCAAATATTTCCATAAGGGAATGACAGGAAGTTTTGTGTACTCTTGCAATGGAATAATTATCTCTCCTAACCCTATTCTCCATGTTGGAAGCAAAATAAAACAGAGCATCACTCACACTCTCCTCCAGCCTCTCCAAGCCACTCTCTGAGGTACCTTCATAAGAGGTCACCCCTGGATATGGAACACTGAGGACAGCGCCTAAGTAGAAAAGGAAAGACAAGTGCATGAATCCAGTCCCTGACTAAGTTAGAATTCATATTAGAAAATAAGGAATTGTCTATAAAACCATTCCATAAGGCAACTGCTTTTTCATTCTGGAAATTCTAGGCATTCTAACCCTATGAAACATTTGCATAAAGTCTTCCCAGAATAAGAAATAATTATGATTCATTCATTCATACAACAAGCATTTACTGAACGCCCAGTATATGTCAAACTTCATGCAAGATGCTAGGGACACAGGCACAGTTCCTATCCTTAAAGCTTCATTTGTCCCTCCAGCAACAGGGACAAACACTGAATGAAGTCACACTGCTAGTGAGGGGAAGTGGGAGAAGGCTGGAGACTAACCATGAATCAATCATTGTTGACGCTGGGCCTCAGTGCGCTATTTTCATTTTTGCATATGTGTGAAATTTCCAATACAGAGAAGCTTTTAAAAATTGATAATAAAAAAGGCAACTACCAATTTACAGGAAATAGAGAAGTCAAAGGAACACGCTCAAGTACACCACAGAACGCAAGCACAGAAACCCTTACTCTGGGAAACTGCACGAGACAAATGACAAGTGGTGGACCTGAAGGTTCCCCCTGCTGACATGAGCAGTGGTGACGGAGTGTTTGCCTCACAATAATTCCTTAGGTTGTGCATTTGTTTTCAGCCGTTTTCTGATTTGTATCATATTCATTAATTAAAGATTTTTAAGTGCCCACAACATAATGCCATAAGTTTGTTTTTAAATTGCTTTTTCTTGAGGCCCATAAACAACATACATGAACAGAGAAACACAGTACCTTTTAAATGTGAGCTGAAAAACAAATGCTAGCAAGATTGTGTCAAACCATAAGTAATTTTAAAAGAAAAGTATGTAAAGGCACAAAAGCACACCTCCCAGTGTGGAAGTCTCACCAACAGGAACGAGAGATGACAATTCAAGGCTAGGGAAAAAAATGGTTGGAATTAATAAAATGATAGAAATGTGAGGGTTTACTCGTTTTTTTTTCTTCCGAAAAGGAATTCAATAGATATTCATCATTTATTTATTTTACATTTATTGACTCGTACTCATCTAGAATCACACTATACAAAGCATTCCTGTACTTACTATACCTTTTCTCCCGGTTTTATTTCTTCTCAGTTCTTATCACTATGTGAAATTACTTTGTTCATTTATTATCTATTTCTTTATCTCTGTCTCCAACCCCTTAATCCTCTAGAACGACATTGTCTAATATGGTAGTCACTACACTTAGTTAGTGATTTAATTAACTAAAATTAAATAAACTTTAACTGTCAGTTCTTCATTCACACCAGTCACGTGTCTAGTACTCAGCAGTCCCTGGGACCAACGGCTGCCACACAGAACAGCACAGTGAAGAACACCCTGCCACACGGAGAGTGCTGTTGGACGGCCCTGCCTTACCAGTCTTAACTCCACGCCACCAGGGACTTTGCCTGCCCTGTTCGTGCTCTTTCTCCAGACTAAATAGGACCCGCTATTCAGCAGACATTAAATAGATATTTTCGAATGAATGAATAAATAAATACTATTGACAATGCAGGGTAGAAGACGTGTGTCATACAGTTGTGAACAAAACTGGTCATAGACCCATGGTCTATGAAAGTCAGAGTCTTATAGGAAACGGACACCGAATAAATGATTATCAATACAACAAGTAGTACAGACTGGAAAGTGCTGGCTTCTAAGAGGAACATACAAGCACAAATCTTATCTCATTTGCAAGATCATAGAAATCACGCAATGTTTTTATATAAAGAAAGTCAAGCTTGGAGAAACAGCTCGCTGCGGGCCCCACTGCCAGCAGACCTCAGGCCTCCCGGCTGTCCTTCAGCCACAGAGCTGCAAGCAAAGGCCAAACCGTAATCTGAGAAAGTCCCCACTTTAAAGGAAAGAAAGTGGGTTTCTGCCACTCCAAATTTCCACATACTCAAAAATATAAAAATTGAGTTATAGTGTAATTTGGGGAAGTTTTAGAACTTTAAAGTTCCTTACATGCCCTGAGGGGAACAGGCTGCTCCGTGTCTCTTTTGCAAAGGAGCCGGATGGTGATGACACCGGTTTTCAACCCAGAGCCACTGAAACTCCTTCCAACTTAGCACAAGTCAGCCTCCTAAGGTGATTCAATCACAGTCGGAAAAGTCTCCCCCACAGACTTGCCAGCGTGCCAGCGAGTCCCATCTTCAGAACAACTGCTTTAGACTGCCCCGCTCTAAATTAGCTCACTGAGTGGTGGGGC
>CM052539.1:119824482-119853721 GCA_028533065.1 Trachops cirrhosus
TCAATGTGTGTGAGATACACAACCAGATGGGGACCTGGCCCACAACCCAGGCATGTGCCCTGACTGGGAACTGAACCAGTGACCCTTTGATTCGCAGGCTGGCACTCAATCCATTGAACCACACCAGCCAGGGCGCTTACTGATTTCAGAGAGGAGAAGGGAGGGAGAAAGAGAGACAGAGAGAAATATCGATGTGAGAGAGAAAGATTGATCGGTTGCTTCCTGCACACCCCCTGACCAGGGACCGAACCCACAACCTAGGCACATGCCTTGACCAGGAATCAAACCCACAGTCTTTTGGCTTAGGCAACAACACTCCAAACAGCTGAGCCACACTGGCCAGGGCCATGGCAACATCATGAAACTGCAATTTCACTTGGAGCATAGGCAGCTGGGGAGCTAAGAAACAACTGATACGTAATTTAAAATAATACTTTTAGAAATGTGGCCATATTATGGACAGTATATGAAGTTTAAATGAATATCACATAACATATGGTTCAGAGACTTTACATGCCTGGGACTGGAGCGGGGCAAGTCAACTACAGCTACGATCCCTAAACCTCCAGGCTTTGGCAGAAAATTTAAAAAACACAAGTTCGGTTTGTTTTTTTAAAATCTTACCATAATGATGCTTCTGGTTTTTAAAAATGCAATTGTAACAGGGAATAAAAACTTTATACTCCTCTGACCTACCATGAAATGGAATTAGAACAAGATATACTAACAAACTGATAAAAAGAACCCACATACCAGCAGCTTCTTTGTAAGCACACTGCACTGCCAGCAGTTCCAGTTGCTGCTTGTACAAGAAACAGCCGTGACCATGACTTTGGGTGATGCAGATCGCCCAACTCCAGGGACTTGCCTGGCACTGACCTGCTCCAGGATGCTGACATTAAAGATCCATATTGGGACCAGCAAGGACACCGCCTGCATGTCCACAGACTCTCCCCCTGGTGTCTTTGTTCTCCTCGTCCCTCTCCCTCCTTACAAAACCCCTGCCTGCACTGAGATATGGACATGGGCTTTGAGACAAGAGTCCCCATCTTCCAGGTTGCCGGCACCTGAATAAAACCTCTTGTCTCTCTATCAGCACCTGCCTCTCCAGTATTGGCTTTCAAAGCCGCAGGCAGTCAGATCTGCATTCGGTTACACTGTCTGAAAAATAACACACAGGGTCTGGCAGAAGTAAGGCTTGCCTGAGTGTGACTGGCAGAGTACATGAATGTCTTGCATGATATGGACAGCAATTTGAACATTTCACCTAAAATGTCACATGGTGTGTTTGAGTGTGATATTGTTATGTTACAGAATTGCATGCTTATGATTTCATAATAAAAGATTTTGTAATAAAAAAGGGGCATTGTTTGTGCTGGACCCTGTGTTAAACCATTACACCAAACGTATCACTATAGGTTATTCATAGAGCATTTGTAGGAAACTGTTACTAAGGGAGCTGTCATCTAGGAGAACCTAAAAAACTACGTCATCAGGATGAGTCATCATGCTGTGTGATGAGCAGAGGAAGGCCTGGGTGATGAGAAGCATCAGGAGGCTTCTTGGGTTACGAGAAGTGGATCTAACAAAATGGGATTCGGATGCATTTGAAACAGACATTCAGGCCTGAATAGGGTCTACTGATTGTCCACAAGGCAGAATTCCTTCCCACATCCTCATTTGTTAAATGAAAAAATGAGGCCCGAATGGGTAAAGCCATTTTCTCAGGGTCACACAATAATGCACTATAACCCAAGGTCATACCTAAAACTACTAACTGTATCCAGTTCCCTTTTCAATAATAATAACAGCAAGAATGATTACAACTAAATTTACTAAGTCCTATTACCTAGCACCATGCTAAGTACTTTATCTTAGATAACTCAGTCTTCGGAGGAAAATACTCTTATCCCGATTTATACAGATGAGGAAACTAATGCAAGAAGTGGTTAAGGATTTGCCCATGGTCACACAGCTGACCAATGGCAGAGCTATAATGTAAAATGAGCCCCTGATTTCAGAAACCTCATTCTTACCCACTCGAATTCCTCACAACATGGCTTTTTTGTGACCCACAGTCTGTAGAAGGGCGGCCACGGTGGTTTCGCCTTATCTCAGCGAGAGTGGCCTACATAAACTAAACAACCTAAAAGTCAAAGTGTGCAAGGTCCCAGAGAAAGGAAGGGAAACCCAGTCAGAGTGGGAGAGCTATGGAGAGCAGCCCGGTACGAAGAGCAAAGGGGTCAAAGGAAGACAAAATCTCCAGAGCACAGCACAGTAACTGCAACAAGAAGTTGGAAGGACCAGAGAAACCAGACTTTACCTGGAGTTAGTCAAATTGTCCCCACATCAAAATCAAATTTATGCTAATTCTCTAAGTAAGCAATCACAGTGGAGAAGTTTGCTTACCTCAGTAAAGTTAGATTTCACTTACTGAATTCAAAATAACATTTTTTAATGATGGTAGGTGGGCAACTCTCAGTAATTCAGATCACTTTTCTAACACTCCAACACTTAGTCCCTCACCCTCCCACTTTCTTTTCAAAATACAGTAAAGAACATTTAACAATAAGAATCCTTTCACATATTCCCATTAGGTAGGCCTCCTGCAGAGTTCCTCTAAAATGTCACTCAAAATGAACTAAGACACAGAGTTGTGTTGAGTTTGGAGACAGAAATGCTACTTCATTTCTAGGCCAAACCACAAATTTGAAGTTGTTCAGCTAAGACCTTTAGTTTAATTTCTGCAGCAAACAAACCCCTATGGGTCTCATTTCCTCAGCTCTTCCAGCACGTAATTTATTTCTCACTGCTACAGCCTAATCACGTCAATGGAATTCAGATGGGATTGTGTCACAAACTATCATAGCCACGCGGAACAGAAGTTTAAAAATACAGTGAGCCCCGGCCAAGCATCTCAGTTGGTTACAGCGTCATCCTGATAGGTCAAAGTTGTGTGTTCAATTCCCAGTCAGGGCACCTACAAGAATCAACCAATGGTCCTGGTTGGTGTAGCTTAGTGGATTGAGCATTGGTCTGCAAACCAAAGGGTTCCTGGTTCAATTCCCAGTCAGGGCACATGCCTGGGTTGCAGGCCAGGTCCCCAGTAGGGGGCGTATTAGAGACAACCACACATTGATGTTTCTCTCCCTCTCTCCCTCCATTCCCCTCTCTCTAAAAATAAATAAAATCTTTTTTAAAAAAGATGAAAAAAAATCAACCAATGAATGCATAAATAAGTGAATGACAAATCGATGGCACACTCTCCACCCTCTCCTCTCTCTCTAAAATCAATAAATAAGTACATTAAAAAAATAGTGAAACAAGTCAAGCATACTCTCCTGTCTAGATTACTACTACCCTTGACAAGTTTCTATGCTTTGCTGTGTTTTGTTCTTAACTCTGGGCACTGTAATTAGCATGTGATGACAAAAGAACTCAAGACACAGAGCCAGGAACCCTGGGTGCTGGCCCCAGATGTGTCATTAACTTCATGTATGAGGAAAAATATCTCAGTTGCTCTGGGCCTGAAGAACCTCATCTCCAAAACAGAACCACCTTCCTGCCCCATCTATTTCACAAAGGTATTGATGGAAACTAAACAAAATATTAAGTGCAGAAGCATTATGAAAAGTATGGAATGCTAAGCAAATCTAGGAGAAAATGGGGTGTACTGAAGCAGTGGCATGTGTCATCCCACACAGAATTAAAAAAATGTATATTTGCCTTTGTGCTATATGTACCCTCAACTACAAATGTAAGTTCATTGAGGTACCAAAAAAGAAAAAAAATCCCAAAGAACAATCCTTGCACTGAGACTATCGCCACAGGCCATCTCAGACTTGGGTAACTGGGCAGAAATTCAGTTAATTCATTTGAAGTATTTAATGGGCACATATCCCAGGTCAAGCGTTATACTGGTTGTTGAGGATACAACAGTAAGACCAGATAGCAGGGGTTAAGCAGCAACTGGAGCTAAGTGGAGATGCTTTCTGGTTGTAAGATGTCTGGTTGTAATGGAGACAAGTGTTGGAGGGAAGGCCATTTGTAAACAGGGAACATAGCAGAGACTTGAGCATGTTTAAATATTAATGGGAATGAGTTACTAAAAGGACAAGCTGAAGACCCAGGAGAAAGAGAGAAACAATGACAGGCAGAGATTTCTAAAAGGTAAGATTGGTTATAAGGTCCTGAGTAAGGAAGGAAATAGTTTGGGGTTTTTGTTGTTGTTTTTGTTGTTTTTAAGAGTTAGCAGATGACAGTAGGGTGAGCTTAAAACAGCACATAGCTGAGTATTTGGTGTAAGTCATATGCCAGCAGATGGATAAGAATTCCCATAGAATAAGCAATTTAAATTACAGGAAGAATTGTGGGAGGCGGAACAGTGGCCTCCCAAACACATCCACATCCCGATCCCCAGAGCCAGTGAATAATGTTACTCACAGGGGAATCGTAGTTGAAATTAACATTGCTAATCATTTGGCCTTAAGGTAGGGAAAAAAGATACTGGTTTCTATAGGCAGGTGTTGGGAATCGCCCTGCCTGGTTTCAGAAGCTGTAACCCCACCATGGCTAAGGCTGAGTGAGCATAAGCCACCTTCAGACCATAAGCCACTAAGGAGACAAAGCTTATCTCCCTGGCAGGGGCTCTGCTTCTACTCCTTTTACTTCACCCTGCCTGGCCCCCAATGCTTGATTGGTTAGCCAGTGACGGGTAAGAGTCCTCAAGGGAGGGATGACGTAGAACAGGCATGGGGCGCCCCCAGGGAAGGACTTGGGGGCTATAGAAAAAGGGGCTGATGGGCCCTCGCCCCTTGGCTTTGACATAGCCTGGGTTCTCATTCAGTCTTCAAGAAGTCTCCTAATCTCTTAGCTGCCTTACTTCCCCTGCCTGATTTAAGCCTGAAACAATGCCTTAAGCCTGAAACAATGCTGGAGGTGGGTGCAGCTCTGCGCTGGAAAGGGCGGGTTCCCTAGGGCTATCAGGCCTAAGAAAGAATGCATAAAATCCTATGAAACCTTCTTTGCTAATACCCTCAATTTAAATAATAAGGGACCAAGCAGGAAGCGAGTTTGTTTCCCCAAAATTTTATGGCCCTTTAACTATCTGACCCTGACAGAGAATAAGCCCTCAGAGTTCTTTGAATGTTATCTATTGTTTAATCATTTCTGCCGGAAAATTATTGATGAGCTCTATTCCTGTGCAAATTGAAGCCAATAAAAGCTTGTCAAGGCAAGGGTCAGGGTGCTCTCCCCTTGAGAGAGTAGCCATGCCATCCCTTTTCCTCCACAGGACTTGGTAGTCCATGTGAATAAATGTATCTCGTCTCATCCATAACACCGCGGACACTGCAGGCCAGTGTCTGCATCAGGCGGGCCCAGTGTAACCATAAGAAGCCCTAAATGCAGAGGAGGGAGACAGGAGAGTGTCAGAGTGATGGACTGTGAAGAAGACTCAACCAGCCATTGCTGGCTTTGAAGATGGAGGGGGGTCTGAAGGCAACCAATATGGTCGGCCTCTAGAAGCTGCAAAAGGCAAGGAAACAGAGTCTTCCCTAGGAGCCTCCAGAAAGGAACACAGGTGTGCTAATGCCTTAAGACCTGCATCAGGCTTTTAAACTGGAACTGTAAGATGAATTGTTCTTTTAAACTGCCAAAGTTTGTGGTAAAGTTTTACAGCAGCAACAGAAAACTAATACAAGAGTCTCTTAACAAAGAGAGTATGAAAATGGTTTCCAAAAATCATAAAAATAAATCTGAATGTTAAAACACGATAGGCAAATTAAGGGTTTTTAAGGGATCACTATAGTACTCAAGTCAAAGAAAGATGGGCTTGGTGAATCCTTAGCCCTCTCCCATGTTACCTAACTTCAGGGTCGCCCCAGATCCGCAGCTTCTGCCCTGACCCAACCTGGTCTGCTCTAGTCTCATGGGAAGGACACAAACTTTCAAATTCTCAGATTTTAATTATCTATCTATCTATACACACACGTATTTTTTAAATCATGACATACAGTCTTTTGTATCTGGTGTCTGATGATGTCTTTTCCTTAGCATAATGCTTTTGAGGTTCACTGTGTTGTTATCAGTCATACAAAGTACTTGTATCTGTCATTCATTCCTTTTTTATTGTTCAAGAGCATTCTTTTGTATGAAAAAAATCAGTTACATTTTAACTCAGATGTACTGTTAATTTTATATATGCCTTATTTTCTAAGGATAGTGAACAATACTTTGAGTCTCCTCTTATACCTCATACAGACAGTGCTTTATCAATAAAAATATGAGATACCATCTGTTCTGCAATGATGCTTATTTGTGAATGCATTCCAATGTGATTAATATACTAGGAAATAATTGAGCATAATGCAAATTTCTCCTTTGTGTATACACAATTTTGCTGCAAGAAACACTGGTGAATGCAGAAAACAGCGCCCAGTTAAAGTGAGCGACACACGCAACGCACATGCGCACATGCACACCGCACCTCACACGCCTCTCGGCTACCTCAGTGCACTCCACGCGCCGGGAACCGCACCCACCCTCCAACACCGTCACGACTTCCCATCCTACGTCAGATAACCCTCCCTCCACCACCCTGCCATTGCCCACAAGCTACGATCTTTCCAATGTCCACTTCCACAAGCAAACTTCAGGGCTTCTTCCAGATTAAGAGCCATATTTATTCGGTATTTATGGACCTCTTAACCACATGACATCTGTAAAATGGGGATCATTTTTATCAGGTACAACCATGAAGATCACTGGCCCTGGCAGGACTCACCAGATTATTTAGTGCTCTGCCTGCGTGTTGCAATGGCAACCACAAGGAAGCCCTGAGCTCTGCCTCCCAGTGGTGACTCGAGAAACCACACCTAAGTAGGTGCTCAGTCTCAGGCCCCAGCCTAGACTCAGTGACAATATTGGCTGTATGAATAAGTGAGACCAACAAGAGGCCTATTATCCTCCTATTTCCTCCTGTTCGATTTGAAACGTGCATACACCATGCTACCACCCACATGTACACCCCAACTATGCCTTGGCCTGGACTCTGCTGCCTAGGCTGCATCTCTGGATATTGACATACCTGCTTGATTTTTCAATGTTCTTCCCTGTAATTTGAGGCAAACTCCAGGACCCCTACCTGGATTTCATGCCCTACCTGTGCTTTTCTAAATAATCCTCCATATGCTGGCATAATCTAGATATTCTGACTATGGATAGAACCAGAAATCTTTAGCCCCTGTAGGCTCAGAGTCTCTCACCTTTCATGACCTATTTGTCCTGATACTGCTCAGGAGCCAGAAATGACCTTAACTCTAAACATAAAGGTCAATGAAGTCAAAATTCCTAACACTGGAGGATTGATTCATCAAGGCTGTGCTATTCCTAGACTTCAAAATCATAGTCATCATTCTGCAATAAAGTGATCCACACCACCACCCATGATTTAATGAACTATCCTCCACTAAGTGGTACCATTTCAGAGCCATGTTATCATTAGCCTGTAAGTCTCCACAACAGTAGATCATCCCATATGCCATTTCCTGACACCTAATTCTTCACCCAAGAGACAGGAACAAGTCTGCCTCCTGGTGAGGTGGGACAGTCAACAAGCACAGTGGCTGTTTGGTGGTCTGGGAAGGGAGTGGCCTCGGATGAGGAAAAGCATTTGGACTTACCCACAGGCCTGGTCATTGCAGGAACTGGCAAGAAAATAGAAAGGGACCGTTACATTGTGGGTGAGTCTCAGGGTAGGTATGATACATTCCTGTTGCCAAATGTTTATTTACGGGAAAAAAAACACTTACCCGCTTACAGTTTCCTTTGTGTATGCCAGTTTCTAAGGAAAACAAAGATAATTAAAAAAAAAAAAGACTATGAGCTAATGACAGTAAATAAGCTATAAATATTATAAAACTTGTTGCATAGAGAACACTAATGTCCTAATGCTATAGAATCTATGTTATTATTCTCTATAGCTAGGCAAATAGGTAAAGCAAAGCACTAATGATGCCAAGTTTGTTCTGTGACTGTGAGAACATCCCTACGTGTAATCTCTGTCTATGTGCCCAAAAGTTCCTATGCTCTCTTTTAATGGGCAGAGATTAATAGATGTTACCTGCTAATCATTCCAAAATAGTCTACAAATTAGAGATTGGTAGTTTCACATTAACCTTCCATGAACTTGGAATCAAAGTATTTTGTGATGTAACATAATTATAGTAACTCTCATCCTAGAATAATATAAACACGTAGATAAAATGGCAAATCTGCTTCTCCAAAATTCATACAAAAAGACAAATTGTATTAATTATTGGATTATGCCTCTGTCACATTCCAAAGCAAATTGTGCCCAAATTCCCTCTAAGTTAGTAGTTTTCTGTTGAGACCAATATGATAAAAATAACTCTAATAACTAGGAGTCAGAAGACCTAGTTTCAAGTCCCACAGAGGCAAATCCCCAAATCTCTCCGATGTTAGGCCTCAAGTTCCTCATATGTAAAATGGAGAGACTATTATTCTAAATGACTCACTGCTCTTCTTACTCTACAGATTCTGCTAGAACAATCTCAGCCACTCTCATGGTTATAATTACCACCTCAAGGCTGGTGATTCCTGTCACTATATTTATAACCACTGTCCATATCTTTATACTTAAATACCAAACAATTCACATTTCATAGATGGCTCAAATCAACACTTTCGAAAGTGGACTCATTCTCCATCCACCCACCACCCACAAAGCTGCTTCCCTGCCTGAGTTCTTGGTTTTAGTCATCCAAGCTAGAAACCGGGAGCATCCTTGGGCCACTCTCACGAATCCATGACTTCAACCAAACAAGACTGGACGTGAGTAATCTTGTTTCCCACTGATGTCTCTCATGCTCTCTTTGTCGAGCTCATGGTCTAGTTAGCTCTCGCATCACCTCGGGCCTGGAGTGCTGAAGCAGCATCCAACCTGGTCTCTGAGCTAGTCTTGTCCCCTGTATTCCATCCTATGGTGTACAGAAATCATAATGACTTTTTTAAAATTGAAAACTATCAGCCACTGTGACTCACCTACTTAAAACCCTTCAACAGTTTCCTATTTTCTAGAGTGTTAAATACAAACTCGTTATATTATCCATCTTTCCAGTCTGATCTCCTTTTACTTTTGATATATTGGCCCAAGTCATTCCCTACAAACACTTGGCTCATGTTGTCCCCTCTGTCCAGAATGTCCATCCCTTCAATCTCCTTCTCCTCTACCTAATCTGTATTCATTATTTAAGATGCAATCCAGATAACGCGCTATACCTTTGTCTGAATGTTCTACTACATAATTATTGAAAGTAATTATGCCTTTATAATGCTTTTATAACTAAACTTACTAAAATTTCTACTTGTAAGAAACTGTACTTCAGGCAGAAGCTGACCCTGAACTGTCTGCCTGCACTATGTTCTTGCCATCTGAACCAGCCTTTATAAAGGAGTTCCTGGAATGCTATTTCAACCAATACGATTGAAACTTTCCCCATCCAATCAGAACTGCACAGCTATATCCCCATCAGTTTCTTCACCAGCCAATCAGAGCATCTCCATTCTAACCAAATGGGACAGTGCCTTTTAGGCCAATCTAACTGCAAAAGGATTTGGAGGCCTCATCTGCATGAGGACAAACCAATCAGGAACCGGGGCAGGGACTTCTGTCTATATAAGTCAGCTCCCCAATGGCTCTGGGAGCATTCCTTTTCCACTGAAGACTGTGTATCCTCTGCTGAGCTGAAACACTGAAGATACCTCATTCAAGCAGAATGGACCAGACTTAGAGTAGGGCTTAGAGCAGAGCAGAACAGACCAGTGAGGAGCCAAATGGAGCTGTCTAGCTGGAGAGGGGCCTGGCCCCAGTGCCACCTGGCTCCAGGTGGCCACAGAGCCGTGCAGTTTTTACACTGTTCACACAGCTTTATATCACAATTGAACTGTTTTACACTGAATAAAGTTTTCTTCTTTACCACACCCCAAACTGGGGGTTCCTGCATTGAATTGACACCAATGAAGACCATCGGTTGAGTCAATGTAATACCACAAGAGGCTATTATTATGGGATAATAATTGTACATCATATATATCTGCTGCTCCATCAATTGATTCTGTATCAGGAACACAATGAAATGGACAGTGCTGATATAAATGTGTATGTGTATATATTTCTTTCATTCATTGAACAGCGATTCTATTTTAGCCACTGCAAGGTGCAAAACTGGTAATGATGGAGAAGGGGGCCCACTAGTTTAAGGAAAAAAACATGGACTTTGGAAAAGAGAGCTGGGTTTGGGTTTTAGCTTCAGCCTACCTGGTTTTGTGATATAGGATAAGAAATTTAGTAACTCTCGGAGATTTACATTCTTAGCCTAAATCTTTGCTGAGTACTATTTCCAAATATTTGTATTTATAAAGAAGGCTAAGGCTCTGGACTTTCAGCCAAGATGGAGGCATAGGTAGACACACTTTGCCTCCTCACACAACCAAAAGGACAACAACAAATTTAAAAACAAAAAATAACCAGACAGCCGGAAAATCGAACTGTATGAAAGTCCGACAACCAAGGAGTTAAAGAAGAAACAGTCATCCAGACTGGTAGGAGGGGCAGAGATAGGCAGCTGGGATGGAAAGGACTCAGACTCGCAGCAAGGCGGCAGCTGGAGGACTGGGCATTCCCACATTTGCCTAGAGATAAACTGGGAGGAACAACTTGGGAGCTACACAGACCATGCAACCCAGGGTGCCAGCATCAGAAAATAAAGCCTCAAAAACTCTGACGGTAAAAACCTGTGGGAGTTGTGGCAGTGGGAGAAACTCCCAGTCTCACAGGAGAGTTTGTTAGAGAGATCCATAGGGTCCTAGAATGCACACAAACCACCCACCCAGGAATCAGCACCAAAAGGGCCCAATTTGCTTGTGGGTAGCAGGGGAAGTGACTGAAAGACGGCAGAGAGCGGAGCAAGAGCCACTGTTCCCTCTCAGACCCCTCCCCCACATAGAGCACCACAACACAGAGAAGATGTTTGCCCTGCCCCAGCAAATATGTAAGGCTCTGCCCATTACTACATACGTAACAGGCACACCGAGACAAAAAAATATGGCCCAAATAAAAGACCAGATCAAAGCTCCAAAAATAAAACTAAGCAATGAAGAGATAGCCAACTTATTAGATGCAGAGTTCAAAACACTGGTAATCAGGATACTCACAGAAATGATGAAGTATGGTCACAAAATGAAGGAAGAAATGGAAGCTATAGAAAGTAAAATAAAGAAAAATATACAGGGGACTCAAAGTGAAGGGAAGGAAGACCCTCCCTCAAATCAACAATTTGAAGCAGAAGGAAGAAATAAACATTTAACCAGAACAGAATGAAGACACAAAAAATGAGGAGAGGCTTAGGAACCTCTGGGACAACTTTAAACATTCCAACATCTGAATCATAGGGGTGCCCAAAGGAGAAGAGGAAGAGCAAGAAATTGAAAACTTATTTGAAAACATAATGCTTCCCTAATCTGGCAAAGGAAATAAACTTCCAGGTAGTCCAGGAAGCTCAGAGAGTCCCAAAGAATTTGGACCCAAAGAAGCACAAACCAAGACACATCATAATTACATTGCCCATCATTAAAGATAAGGAAAGACTCTTAAAAGCAGCAAGAGAAAGGGAGACAGTTATCTACAACGGAGTTCCCATAAGACTATCAGCTGATTTCTCAAAAGAAAGCTTACAGGCAAGAAGGAGCTGGAAAGAAGTATTTGAAATCATGAAAGGCAAGGACCTACATCCAAGGTGACTCTATCCAGTAAAGCTTTCATTTAGAATGGAAGGGCAGATAAAGTGCTTCCCAGATAAGGTCAAGTTAAAGGAGTTCATCATCACCAATGCCTTATTATATGAAATGTTTAAGGGATTTATCTAAGAAAAAGAAGAGGATCTAAAATATGAACAGTAAAATGACAACAAACACAACGATCAACAACTGAATCCAAAACAAAAACAAAAATAAACTAAGCAAACAAGAACAGAATCACAGAAATGGAGATCACAGGGAGGGTTATCAGCAGGGAGAGGGAGGGTGGAGAATGGGGGAAAAGGTACAGGGAATAAGAAGTATAAATGGTAGGCAGAAAATAGACAGGGGGAGGTTAAGAATAGTATGGGAAATGGAGATGTCAAAAACTTATATGTATGACCCATGGACATAAACTAAAGGTGGGGAATGCTGGTGGGACAGGGGTTTCAGGGTGGAGGGACATAAAGGGGGAAAAATGGGACAACTGTAATAGCATAATCAATAAAATATATGTTAAAAAATAGAAAAATGCTATTTGCATATCAGTCTTGGTGTGGGCGTATTTTCACATTTGTTCTTGGGTCAATACCTAAGATTGGGATTGCTGGGTCATAAGGCACATGTATTTTTACTGTGTAGGACACCATCAAACTGTTTCCTATGTGTCCATACCATTTCTCCATCTCATTTACAATGTACTGGAGTTCACGTTTGCCTTTTCCCTTTTAACAGCTGGAGTGTAATTGCTGTACGAAAAGAACAATAAAGCAAATGTAACAAATGTTAATAATTGATGAATCTGACAAAGAGTGTATAGGTTTTCATTTTACTACTCTTTTTGTTTATTTTTAAATTAAAAAAAATTTCAAATAAAAAGCTTGGAGAAAAACAACAACAAAAAAAAGCCGAGGCTCTTACTGGACTCACAGTGTTTATTATAATGGCCAGAGTGAAGGTTGCAAAGATGACACCATGCCCAATGGCAGCTCACTCGAATGGCCTAATTCAATCAATAAGAGTAACCCAGGGATTTGCTGCTTGTTCTTTTTTCCTTTAGGCCCTAGCTATATATACACACTCTGACAATAGTCCAGCAATTCCTTCCCTTGTTACCACACTTACCTTCATAATTAAGCTTGTATGTTCCACAGACTGACTAAAATTTGTGCCCATTTCAAATATAGTTGTGATTCCACCCTCACACAAATCCATCCAGTAACGATATTCCTCATGCCCAGGAAGTCGATCCCAAAAAGTCCTGAAAGCTTCCCAGACAGCTTCTTGACACACTGAAAAAGAGACAGAGGGACATTTTAATAAAAAATTAACACACTTTGGGGTTCTCACAGTGAGCAGGGACCTATTTATGCATCTTCCTAAGACACTTTTACCCGCACTGTCCTTTCTGGAGGAACATGGGAATGATTCCCAGTCAAAGCCCTTCTGTAGCTGCATGCCTGCTTAAACTTTGCAGTTCTGAAGAGAATTTTTATTCCCCATTCCTTTCCCCTGCAAAGGAGATTGATTCACCTCTTAGTAGGCAAGGAGGTTTCTCTCCATCTCTTGAAAGGAAAATCCATGTTTATGTTTTACAAAAGTGGAGCTGATGTTGACCATACTTCAGTAGGTGCATGGATAAACAAACCGTGGCAGAACCATATGATGAAATATTATCCAGCAATAAAAAGAAATGAGATTTCAAGCCATGAGAAGACATGGAAAAGTGAAAGAAGCCCATCTGAATGTATGATTCCAACTATGCAATATTCTGGAAAAGGCAGAACTGTGGAAACTGGAAATAGGCCAGCAGTTGCCAGGGGCTTGCGGGTAGGGAGAAACGACTAGATAGAGCACAGCAGATTTTTAGGGCAGCACAACTGTTCTATATAATAGTGTAATTGTGAGTATATGTCATTAATCATCTGTCAAAACCCACATAATGTACAACAGAAACAGTAAACCCTAACGTAAATTGTGAACTTTGGTGAAGAGCACGTGTCAGTACTGGCCCAGCCACTGCAACCCACGTGACACTGGCACAAGGTGTGAATAAGAAGCGAAAGTGGTGGGGGGGGGGGCAGCGTAGGTAACTCCCTGGACTTTCTGCTGGATATTTCTGAAAACCTAAAACTTCCCTAAAAATAAAATCTGTTAATTTAAAAAAGACATGAGAACTAAGAAGAACAGAAAAATGCTATTCAGGAGAAATGCCCTACAGTAGTAAAATAAAAACTAACTGAATCTATCTGCTAAGTTGTTCCATAGCAGGAAATCCAAAAGGATGCTAAGCAGGCCATCTGCACATTCTGTATATCACTCCATGTCCTGCTATCCTGTAACCATTTCAGTGGCCAGATGCAGGACACTGGGCAATAGACAGATTGGGATAGGAGGGAAGAGGGGAGTAATAAGAGAGAAAGAAGGGTATAAATGGACAGAGATTAAAGAAATTATTTTTCATCTCAAGAAGGCAGAATTCTTATCCCGCAGCATACTGAAATGGAGCCCCTAAACTCCCAGACTCAGAAGATCTAAATTCTAGCCCTAGGTTGGCCACATACTAGCTTGATAACCATGGGTAAATTACTTAGCCAGTCAATGCTTTGACATATTCATCTATCTTTTTTATGCTACAAATAATTACTACCCTACTTGCCTTATCTGTGAAAGTAATTGATAAACCGCATAATGCTACATGAACATCAGATGTTACTACAATGTTGCTTTCTGGTTTTCTGACAGTTACGCGACGCAAGAAGAGCGTCTGAGACAAAAAATCAACTTTTAAGCTTTAACAGAGTGAAATATTTGAGTATTGTAGGTATCTCTATCAGCTGGTTTTTCAGGGTTGAACTGAAGCTTGGGCTGCAAACTTAATTTCTCTTCCAGTGAAAACTATATACTTATTACTACTCTTCAGAACTTTTGACCCTACAACATACAGAACAGTCCAGCAGGGCCTGACTGAGGCAGCGCTGATCACTTGTAGAGTCATAGCTGTTCCCTTCCTCTTCTTAAATCTTCTAAATGAAAATTCAGTAAACACCAGAAGACAATGCAAAAGCGAAAGTCAGGAGTGGTAAAAACAGACAAAAAAGTGAATGTCTATAACATCTGGTTATAAAATGAGGTGATTCAGAGAAAGTACAAAAAATATTATGAGACCAAATAACTATATATCTGTAAAGAAAAAAAAATAAATCTCAATAACTTCTTCACAATATGCAGAAAAAATAATTTAAAATAGGAAAGCTAAGACTATGAAGGTCCAAAAGAAAACACAGAAGAGTATCCACATGGTTTAAGTATAGGTAAAGATTCTGTAGACAGGACACAGAAAGCAACAGCTAAAAAAGAAAAAAATTAAATTAGAACTCACCAAAACTAAAAACTTCTACTCATCAAAGACACTATTAATAAAAATGAATAAGCAAGCCATACCTCTGGCATAAAATATTCAAAATATATATATCTGACACAGAACTGGATTTATGATACTTAAAGGATTCCTGCCCTGGCTGGTACGACTCAGTGGACTGAATGCCGTGACAACCTGCAAACCAAAGGGTCACTGGTTCGATTCCCAGTCAGGGTACATGCCTGGGTTGTGGGCCAGGTCCCCAGTAGGAGGAACCACACAGTGATGTGATGTTTCTCTTCCTCTTTCTCCCCAGCTCGCCCTCTAAAAATAAATAAATAAAATCTTATTAAAAAATAAAAAAGAATTCCTACAACCCACTAATTTAAAAAAGAAAAAAAATTTCTATTTTAAAAATAGGCAAAAGACTGGAACTGACACATCACAAAGGAAGAGATACAAACAGCCAGTGACTGTGGGAAAAAGGAATCTGTCTTCAAATGTAAATTAAAGCATCAGCACATGAACCAGAATGACTAAAATTTCTTACAAGAACACCACCAAATTTTGGCAGTGATGTGAAGCAACCAGAATCTTCATTTTTGGCAAGAGTGTAAAATACGCCCTGGCTGGTGTGGCTCGGTGGATTGAGCACTGGCCTGCGAACTGAAGGGTCGCGGGCTCGGTTCCCAGTCGGGGCACATGCCTGGGTTGCAGGCCAATGTTTCTCTCCCTTTCTTAAAGAGGAAAAAAAAAAAAAAGAGTGTAAAATACTACAACTCTTTTGGAAAAAAATATAGGTAATTTCTTATATAAGTAAATATAACCAAAACTATGACCCAAAAATATTCCCCCCCAGGTATTCCTTCAGGATACAAGAGGTAAGAATATATCCACAGAAAGACTATGTTGAATACCAGAGCAATGTTGTTAATAATAACTTAAAAATGGAAACAACCCAGGTATCCATCAACAAGAGAACAAACAAAAGCTCACACGATGGAATCCAAAGAAACAGGTTACTAATTAATGTGACCACATGGGGGAATCTCCAAAGGCGAATGAAAGAAGCTTTACACAAGAGTAATACTGTTCTATCTAAATAAAGACCTAGACAGTTGAAACGAAGCTGTGGTTTAAAAAAAATTAGAAGACTCTTTGCCTTGTGGATGGGGAATTGAGGGATGCTTGTCTGGGAAAGAGAATAGGGGAGTTTTCCGGTGTGATACTGTCCTAAAGTTTAAGAGTTTTGGGTTATACCTGTGTGTACATTAGTCAAAACTGCATGGTATGCTTAAGATTTATGCATTGCACCTTTAAAAAAGCAAACAGATATTAAGCTCTAGTTAATGATACTCATGCTATTGTGTCTAGGGGAAAATGTATTGTTGTCTTTAACTTATGAAATACATCCAAGAAATAAGATGATTGGATAGATAAATATATGATTAAGCAAATATAATAAAATTAAGTATAGAGCGAAGTGGTAAGAACATGGTGTTTAGTATATTATTCTTTCAACTATTCTGTATGTTTACAATATTTCATAAAATCTTAGCAAAACATTATTATATGATGAATAAATGCAGTTGGAGCATCCAGAAGTGATATGAATCATACCAAGTTTCGCAGCAGGCCTGCTCGTGCTCTCTTTCATGGATTCACAGAACAGCATAAGCTGTCTCTAACAAATGATGCTTCAGGGGATGTCACCCACCTCCTACAAAAAAGCCCTCAGCAATAAATGCTGGGCCTAAAATATCTCCACCAGAAATTCATTCTTTTAACTCAAGCTTAACCATTTTATACCTAGTCTATTAAAATACAAATCCCAGAATTCTATTTCTAACACCAGAGCGTGAAAAGCTACATGGACCTACTTCCCAGCAAAACTGCTAAAAATTATTTAAAAACTAACCATTCAAAATGTCTAGAAATGGTCCTACAGGCATACAAGTGAATAAACACTTATTCAGGAAAATCTACTAAACTTTGGTAAGAAAAACAGAAGTCAGTGGTTCAAGCCAGGGCAATTAGGTAAGAAAAGGAAACAAAGAATATCAAATGACCAGAGGGGAGAGGGGAGGGAATTTCAGGGGAAATGGAGAAGGGTTTACAGAAACAATTATAAAAGACACATGGAAAAAAAATAGGGGGGTTAAAATGGGAGGGAGATGGGGAGCACTGGGGGGGGTGGGCTGGGATGGGAGTAAAAGACAGAAAACTGTACTTGAACAACAATTTAAAAAATAAATAAATAAATTCTTTAAAAAAAGAATATCAAATGCAGAAAGAAAAAAGTAACACTATATTTGCAGATGGCATGAGCTTGAATAGAGGACATCTATTTCTTCTTAAATAGAAGAAATCTACTTAAAAACTAAGAGAGCTAATTAATGAGTTCATCAAGGTTTCAGGACATAACGTCAGTATACAAAAACCAGCCATGTGTCTATGCACTGGCAATGAACAAACCAAAAATGAGCATAAGAAAACAATTCCATTTCAAAAGCATAAAACAAAACAAAATAAAATAAAATACTTGGGAATAAATTTAACAAATGAAGTAAAAAATTAATATGCTGAAAACCAATAAAATTTCTTGAAAATCTAAAATAAATGGAAAACCTTCCCATTTTCATGGATTGTAAGACTTAACACTATTAAAATGGCAATATCTACAAACTAATCTATCAAACATTGGCTGAATTCTTTATAGAAATTGAAAAACTAATTCTAAAACTCAAAAGGAGTTCCAAAAGACCCAGAATAGCCAAAACAATTTTGAAAAGGAAGAATAAATAAATTGAAAGTCATCAAAATTAAAAAAAAATTTGACCATGAAGAACACCGTCAAGAAAGTGAAGGCAGCCTTGGCACTGTGAGGTGTTGGGTGCTGGCAGGTAGCACCCGGTCTGCAGAGCTGGTGCTGCCCACTGTGGGGAGGCCGAGCTGGGAGGGGCGGAGAGAGGTGGGAGCCAGTCAGGGTGCTGGGAGAAGGAGGAGGTGGCCGTGAATCCCTATAAATGGTACTGAAGCAAGACTCAAAACCCTAAATTCCAGGAGGGTGAGCGAGTACTGTCCTTTCACAGGCCTCTTCTTTATGAAGCGAAGTGTGCCGTTTGCCATAAAGGACAAACAAGTGAAATACTTTATACATGACAGTACTTGGAATAAAAATTGGGATGAACAGGTTCCAGAGAGCAGAGAATTCAAATACATGGACACTGACTGCAGAAACAGTGAGAACTTCAAAGAAGCCTATCAGGAGCAGTGTGCAGAAAGGAAGATAAGAGGGGCTGCCCTGGGAAATAAGACATCTGGTCTGCAACAGAAAAATGTTGAAGTGAAAACAAAAAAGAACAAACAGGAAACACCTGGAAATGAAGATGGTGGCAGTACCGGTGAGACAGACATCTCAACTTCCTCACAGGAAAAGAGCCCAAGCGGATCCTACAGTTCAAAACTGGGAAGCATTCTTGAAAGGAATTGAAGGTAAAGACACCTGAAGAACTAAAACCATGGCTTGTTGATGACTGGGACTTAACCGGCAGAAACAGCTCTTTTATCTCCCTGCAAAGAAGAATGTGGATCCATTCTGGAGGATTCTGCACATTGCAAGAAACCTCTAGGAAACACAGAATAAGGAGTATGCTGTTAATGAAGTTGGGACAAAGGAAGCAGGTATAAAGGAATACTTCAATGTACTGTGGCACTCAGCTACTCTACAAATTTGAGAGACCACAGTATGCTGAAATCCTCGCAGACCACCCTGATACACCCAGGTGCATGGGCTGCCACGTCTACTGAGATTATTTATAAGGTGGGAGTGATGTAGGCCTGTACGCCTTTGATGAAAAGGGCCTTGTTTCATTACTGCATTATCTTCGTGATTTCCTAAAATACCTGACAAAGAATTCTGCAGCTTTGTTTCATGTCAATGATTATGAAGTGGCTCCTCCTGAGTACTGCTGGAAAGCTGTGTGAGGCACTTACTTACAGTTATGTTTGGATATCTGTAACACATTTCTGTTCTTAGTCCTTCTCTTGTAAAAATGATGTACTTTGAAAATGTTAGTGTGTAACAGAATCAATGTTTATTTTCTATTTGATTTTAAATAGAGAAAATAAAAGGGGTTTTAGCTCCTTTTTCTTTTTTCATTTCAATGTTGCTATCAGTGTATTGATGGACAATGAAGAGACACACTGTAGAGTGTTCTAAACATAATGTAGAGTTTTCTATTGCCTAGTAACAAAGCTACTTTTGAATGCTGATGCATTTTTATAGCGTAATATGTGTTAATGCTATATGACACAATGCTCTGATTCCTAGTGCCAAAAGTTCAATTCAGTGAATGTAACTAAACGTACTCATCTATTTCTGCTCCTTTTTTTAAAATTGGCACTTAAAATAAATAACCCATCCTTTGCAAATCATCCATGTTGGTCCTTAGGCATTTCACCTTTGCTCGGATTGTTGAAGAGTGGTAGCTTGTTTTATGGTTTTTGTATTTGTGTCTAATGCGTGTTTTAACATGACAGATGCAATGCATTGTATAGCTACAGTTTCCCGGAAAAGTCAATCTTTTAGGAATTTTTTTTAGCTCTTCAAAAAATTTTTTCTTTAAATTAAAAAAAAAGTGAAAGGACAACCCAATTTAAAAATGGGGAAAGGATCTTAAGTTATTTTCAAAAGAAAATACTCAAGTGATCAAAAAGCATATAAAAAGACCCTCACCATTATTAGTCATTATAGAAATGCAAATCAAAACCACGAGACACTTCACACTATAAATCATAGTGCTGGCAAAGACATGGAGAAATCAGAAGCCTCATACACTGTGGGTAGGAATGTGAAATGGTTCCCCTACTTTGGAAAACAATCTGGCAGTTCCTCATACCACCCAGACAGTCTACTCCTAAGTATATACCCAAGAGAAATTAAAACAACCCAAATGCCCATCAAATGACAAATGGATGCACTAAATGTGGTATATCCATGCAATAAACTATTAGCCATAGAAAGAACAAACTACTGATTCATGCTACACCACAGATGAACCTTAAAAAACAGTATGCTAAGTGAAAGAGGCCAAAGAGACCACATGTTATATTATCTCACTTATATGACTTATCCAGAATAGGCAATTCTGAAGAGATGGAAAGTAGATTGTGTTGCGGTTGCTTAGGTCTGGGGAGAGGAGTTGGGAAGAAAAAAGAATAAGAGAGTGATAGCCAAAGGGTATGGGGTTTCTTTTTAAAATGATGAAATGCTCTTAAATTGAATGTGGTGATGATTACAGGTTTCTATGAATATACTAGAAAAATATTGAATTCTATATTTGAAATGGGTGAATTGTATGGTATGTGAATTATAGCTCAACAAAACTGTAAAAAAATACAATTCCCTCTGGAAAGCTAATACATTCTTAATCTACCCAATGTCTTTTCAACTGGGAGCTATCTGACAAGGAAGTCCAATGAACTAATTTGGAACAACAGAATTCGGACTACGTTATTTCAATAGAGGATAGTGGAGAGGTGGGTGTGGGTGAGTCTGCAGCATTCATGCAGCTCCGAGAGAGTAAACCAGATAGGACACTGCAGGCAGTAGAGAGAAGAGCAAAATCTGCACGATTCCAGGAAAAGATATTAAGGAAGGCAAAACTTCACCGAATGCCGCACATTTCACTACCTGGCCTGGAAGTGGACCTGTTCAGAAGTCCTGTCCTTATCAAGCAATTTTCACGTAGGCTTTACTTCTTTTTTTCAGAAAATAACTAACCTACAAATGCCTATCTTGTAGCAAGGAAAATCTGCCCTGGAAAGGGTGAGAGAAGAGAAAATGGGGTGACAATACTCGTATTCTGAAGAAGGAAATGCCAGTGTTTAATCTGCATGTAACCCTGTTCGGGCTCAGGCTGTGCATCTTACCCAGTACACAGAAATCTAGTATAGAACAAAGCCTTTCTTTGGAAAATATACTTTCCTTTCATAATTGTGGAGCCCAAAGCCTGTGGAACAGTCAGTTTGGTGCAATAAGGCAAGAAAAAAAAGTAAAACACATACAAATTGGGAGATAAGAAGTAAAACTATCTTTATCTGAAGATGAAATAATCATCTAGTATGTGAAAACCTTAAGGAATTTAACAAAAAAGCTACTAGAACTAATATGTGAATTTAGTAAACTTGTAGGATAAAAAGGTCAATATATAAAAATCAGTTGTATGTGCCAACAAGGAACAATTGGAATTTTTTTAAATACCATTAACAATAGCATGAAAAAAGTGAAATAGATAAATCTGATTTCAAAAGGTAAGACATACAGACTGAAATTACTAAATAGTGTTGAGACCAACTGAAGAAAATCTAAATAAATGGAGGCACATATCATGTTCATTGATCAGAAGACTCAATATTGTTAAAATGGCAATTCTTCCCAAATTGGCTGATAGACTCAACATAATCCTAATCGCAATCCCAGCAGCCTTGTTTGTGGACATTGGCAAGCGATTCTAATATTTATATGAAAGACAAAGGACCTTGCATAACTGAATTTGAAAAAGAAAAATAAAGTGGAAGAACTTACACTCTGTGACTCAAAGACTTATTATAACACTTACAGTAACCAAAACAGTATGGTATTGGCATAAAAATTGGCAAACAGATCAAAGAGAATAAAGAGTAAAAAAACAGGTCCACCACATACAGAAGACTAATTTTAACATAAATACAAAGGCAAGAAAGGATAATCTTTTAAATAAATGGTGCTGGAATCATTGATCATGCATATGCAAAAAATTTAACTATGATCCACATATGGTATGTCATGTGCAAAAATTAACTCAAAGTAGATTATAGACCTACATGTAATATCTAAAAACTATAAAACTTCTACAGGAAGTAGGAGAAACTCTTTGTAACTTTGGGACCGGCAAATTTAGATCCAACATCAAAATCACAATCAAAAACATGTCAAACTGAACTTTATCAAAATTTAAAACTTCTGTTCCTCAAAAGACATCATTAAGAAAATAGACTAGCCACACATTGGGAGAAAATGCATATAAAACACATCCCTCACAAAGAACTTATATTTAGAATACATTAAGAACTCTTACAACTCAGTAAGATAAACAACTCAAGTTATTTTTTTAATGGGCAAAATATATGAGTATACTTTTCACCAAAAAAATTATATTAATGGCAAATGAGCATGTGAAAAGGTGCTCAATGTCATTAATTACTAAGAAAATGCAATTAAACCCACAAATCATCACTTCATATCCACTGGAATGGTTACAGTTAACAAAGACGGACTCCACCAAGTGTCGTAAGGATGTGGAGAAACCGGAACCCTAACACACTGCGGGTAAGTACAGCCATCTTGGAAAACAGTGTGGCAACTTCTTAAGAAGTTAAACAACATCCGTATCATGTGACCCACCCATGCCACTCCTATTACCCAAAGGAAATGAAAGTATATGTTCATACAGAAACTGGTACATAAATGTCCATGACAGCTTTCTTTGTAATCACCAACAACTGAAAACAAACCCAAAACCCCAAGATGCAGTATATTCATAAACAAGAATACCACCCATCCAACAATAAAAGGTAACAAATTATTGATATACAAAAAAATAATGGATGAGTTTCAAAATAATTACACTGAGTAGTGCTCTGGCTGGTGTGGCTCAGTGGATTGAGCGCTGGCCTGTAAACTGAAAGGTTGCCAGGTCGATTCCCAGTCAGGGCACATGCCTGGCTTGCCTGTTCGTCGCAAGTCGGAGCATGTAGAGAAGTCAGCCGATGGATGTTTGTCTTTCACATCGATGTGTGTGCCTCTCTTTCCCTCCCTTCCTCCCTCTCCCTTCCTCTCTCTAAAATCAATAAATATATCCTCAGGTGAGGATTAAAAAAAAGCATAATAATCACAATCCTTAAATGATTGGTTATTTCTTCTTTACTATTTAACAAGAGCTATCTAGTTATTCTGATCAATTTTTAAGTAATATTTTTAAAAATCCAGGAAGTAAGATCATATTTTGATAAATTACAAGCTGTCATTCTCATTCATCTTTAGTTCCTTTATTCTCTTCTTAGTCTCTGGAATTGGCTGTTTCTGGCATATGCCCTATACACAAAAGGCCAGGTCAATGAATTTCCATCAAAAAAGAAAAAGGGAAGCTTATTGCTTAATAATGTTTGATAGCCACCCCACACAATTAAGAGATATAAATATACTCCAAAAAAGGTACTAATACATTGTGCCACTTTAACAAACAAAAATCAAATATATAAATACTGTGTAATATCTGTTATTTAACTTTTTTTACACTCACTTTAGTAAGGGAGGGACAAAACGGAGGAAAATAAAACAAAGTAGCAGCTCAGACTGAACGTTACAGCCCTGTGCCTAAAAACTAGCAAGTGCTAAACATTTGTTGAATATACACACATGAATGAACAAGCCTGATTTCACTATCACCCACCATCTGTCTCCACTTGTCTCCTAGCATCACAACCGTATTATGGCTTTTTATTGGCTCTTGAGGGGCAAAAAACAAAGTTTGGGAGTCCTCCATATATCTAAGGGATATATTATGATCAATTAAGCAACTGGGTTAGTAAATATAGGAAATAGAGAATGAATTCACATAATAAAAAGGTATTATGTCAAGGATAACACTGTCTGAATAAAAATAAAATAAAGTCCTAGTTTTGTTGTGTTAGGGTCCATTCTGAGAAATGCCATCATTTTAGACATCAAAGTTTCGTGTGTCCCACTGGAGAATGACCGGCATGTCCACAGAATGTCTACACCATGAAATGTTGAAATTATACTTTTATGTATATAAAACAACCAATTAGCCAAACAGGTTAAGTACAGCTTGGTACATATATTTTGTGCATATATTTGGGCAAATTCCTGTAATGAGGAAGTAAAACTTATATTGTTGTATTATTAAAACTTATTATGTTGTATTCCACAACATAAACTGGCATTTTTGAAATGCTTAAAAAAGATTTAAACCATTTCCTCTCTTAAAGCAATGTCACCTTTCCTCTGGAGGTGTATAACTACTGTATTCTTAGCAAGTCCCTTTTTTATAGCTAGGAGAAAGATATTTGGCTCAGACCCTGTCTAAATTATCACACATTTTGAATTATAAAGAGATACAACAAATATGATAAAAACCATGTTTGAATTTCATTAGAGCCCAAGGGTTTGGATGTTTGCTTACCTCGGACTTGAAAATACTTCACATGGTTTGCCACAGCCTCTGTGACACTTTCATCCGGGCAGATTTTTACTCCACTAGGAAATAGAGTAGATCGCCGTCTTCTGAGCAACCACTGTCTCTCAGCCTCTCTGTGGTCCAGAGGCCGTTTCTTGTCACTAGACAGAGAAGGGTCTGCAGATTCTGAGTCAGCCAGCAGGAAAGAAACGGCACTCTTGGGTTCCTGGATTTCTTCTAAAGATAGGTAGCTTTGTGCTAGAGTGAAAGCATAAACAAGGCCTCTGATAAATGAAGATACAGTACAAAAGGGAACAAAGAAAAATGACATTTGTGCCACATTAGGACTTTTTGAAGTCAATCTCAGATTATAGACATATGTGCCTAAGGAGAAGAGTGAAGCATTCAACCTTTTCTCCATTTAATTCCTACCTCTTCATTTCAAGATTGTTAGTTATTGAAGTCAAGTATACATCCAATTTCAAAGTATACGTCTAACTTCAACACAAGAAATAAAAGGAAGTAAGGTTTGAATCAGTAAATACTAATGAAGAGGAAAACCAAAATTATTGGAGACATTTTAAAACAGTTTAAATGAAGTGATATTAAAGACTAATAAAGCAGTATTTGATTCAATTTCTTATAGCAGTCTCATCACATATTATTTTTAGAGAGAATATAATACAGATATAAAAAAGATAAAAACAATGTCAATTTTTAAATACCTGTTAATGATGGAAGATTTTCTTCTATCAGGACAAATATCAAAATACCCAAAGAAATCTTCCCAAAATGAGGAAACATAATCATCTGGCCAAAACTAAAGGGATGAGGAAAGGCCAAAATCCTTAACCGAGCATCCGAAGCCTTGAAACTTCCAATAACAAATTGTTACAGGAAAGGTCTAACACTTAAAAGTTTATGTTTGAGAACTGACAAACATTCCAAAACCATTATAAATTAACTTAAATACAAATGGTGTCCTTTCAAAGTACCTCTCACTTCTTTTCTGAAATAATCAGCAAGCTACAAAAGCAGGAGAGATAAGCTAATTAGGACAGATGGGGAGAGACAATTTCTTTAATCTAGCCAGCTAAGCTCTTTACTAACACTCTCTTTGCCCTTAACGAGCAGTTCATTTAAAAATGTTTCATATGTATTTCACGAATTTTTATGAACCTATTAGTTGAACCTCATACATTCACATATTCTCTGGGTTCTTCCAGGACCTGTATTTATAAGCATAAAATGACCAGACTGACTATTCCTGAGAAGCACAGACACACACAGAACAAAATCAGAGTCCTTGGAGCCGTTTCTCTTTGTAATAGCTACTGCCCTTAAATTTCCCACCTTAATAAAAAAATTTGAACATCTTGCACTACAACCACTCACTGTCTCCTTCCTTATCTATAACATGGGATAGTAGTAGTACAGCTACCACATGATAGAGCTATTGGGAGGGCTGAATTAGGTAATGTACAGAAAATGCTCAGAATAGTGCCTGGTGCATACTATACACACAATATAAATGACAACTATGTGATAATAACTTTGTTTCTCAATTTGTTATTATACATTAGGCCCAGTGTGTCATCCTTTACCCAACAAGAACAAATAAAGTTCTTTTGTGTTAGGACAGTTATTTTTGTCAAACAAGTCTGGTAGAAAGCAACTGAGTTAGTTTAAAATACTTATGGAAACTAGAATTTACTATCAAATACCAATGAATTTACCTTATGTCATGTACCTCTGGAGAAGTTTTCATTTAAAAAAATGTTTTTAAAGATCTAAAACACATTTCTCTGGAGAATCCTAAACTAACTGTGCTAGCTAAATCATCCTGTTCTATGCTTTATGAAAAGCTCACCGAACATTTTTTAACACAAACTCATACAATCCACATTTTCAGCTCTTATATACACTAACAAATCTAAATGACCACTAAATATGTGTGTAGAAGTATTTGCAATATATTGGTAAGAACTTTATTTGCCAAACTTTGTTGATTGGGAGGAAAAAGTTGAAAATTTTACTAAGCGAAAATTTAAAATACAAAGAAAAGCTTCATGTTGACAATTCAGACCAAGGGAGAACTTTAAGGTAACAAGCATTAGTTGGAAATTCTTTGTAAGGGCCTACTCCAACAAGCCAGGAAATCTTCTGAGACTCAAGAGTATTCTGGAAATATTTCTATACTTAGCATGAGAAAAATCCGGGGCAACACTGGGCTCAACTTCTGTTTTTACCACTTAATATTTGATTTTGTTAAACCTAAACTCTTTGAACTGGTTTACTCACCAAAGAAATAAGGCATCATAATCTCTGTCTATATCACAGGTTGCTAGGAAAATTAGGAAATGTAGAATTTCTTTTGTTTTTTTTTTAAGATTTTATTTATTTTTAGAGAAGGGAGTGAGAAAGAGAGAAAGAAAAATCACTTTGCGGTTGCCACTCAAGCACCCCCTACTGGGTACCTGGCCCACAACCCAGGTATGTGTCCTGACTGGGAATCGAACCAAACACCCTTTGGTTCACAGTCCAGTGCTCAGTCCACTGAGCCACACCAGCCAGGGCAAACTGTGGAAGTTCTTTGTAAACTAATGTATACAACTATTTGTCTTTTACTACAAGTGTTCATAACATTTAAAGAGGTTTCAAACAGAATTTCCCCTAATTATATCACAAGTACTTATGCAAGAACTCTATAAATGGTTATTATATTCCATAAGATATAGTTTGTAAGATTTCAGAAAACTGTACTTAAAAAAATAATAGCATGAAAATTTCAGCTCGGTTCATCTGCTTCTAAATAGGTTTGGCATTTTATAAATTTATTTTAACTTCACATGTAACATAACTCTTAACTACAACATTCTCAGAGTAACTCTATCTGTGATACAAGGCAATAAGTAGGTGATGACTACCATGAGGTTGTGCCATGGGAACCCAGAAGGAAGGTTAATTCCAACTGGAAACCTGAAAGGGAGTTATTGGAGAAGGTAACATTTTGGGTAGGCCTTGAATGGTCTGGTGTGGGCAGAGGTGAGAGGGTTAATGGGAAGGAATGGGAGTTAGGAAAGAAACTCCTGGTCATGATCAATAAGGCAGAAAAATTTACTGTCTGTATAGAAAATAGGAAGACATTTGCTAGAGCAGGAACAGTCACATAGGGTAAATAGGTTGGGAATGAAGGCTGAAAATGCTGAGGCAGATTATGAAAGATCTTCAAAGTCTTACCAAGAATGTGGTAATTTTCCTATAGATGAAAAGATTATCTAGTGTTTCATTACTCAGAAAAAATATTTCTTGAGTTTTTATTGAGATTCTTTTTAAGAAATATTTCAAAATCTCATCTGTTGGTCCCTCATGCTTTAAGAAATGTCCCCAAATTTATAAGCTGATTTTAAAAAAAAGCTGAACATAAAACTCTGCTTAGAAATAACAAGTACCAGGTTCTTTGCATCCATTCCCTAATTCCAACTGAGTTGAGAATCACTTATTGACTCAACAAAATGTTTTGTTTACTCTATGCCACTAACATACTAAAATATATACGATATACAAAGTGTCTTTTCAGAGCTTGTAGTTTAAAGGGAAAAAACATGTCAACAAATAATGAAGTAAAACTGATGAGAATATTTTTAAAAATCACTATGGGGAAACAGGATAGGTAATGAATTATTCTGTTTGAGCAAGTGTGAGGGTGATGACATTTGAGCCAGATTTTTAAAAAAAATAAAGTTGACAAGAAGGAGTGAAAGGGTGTTTTAGGAAGAGGGAATAGGATGTGCAAGGCCTGAGGTGTGGCGGTACAATGCTGCAATGCCTATTCCAAACAGCCACCTATAATCTTGGGTTCAAAGTGACATTCACACTCACAGGACACTAGTCCATAACCTAGCTCCTTTAATTTGGATGAAAATACGCCTAGAAAACAGTGTATCAAATAAAGCACATCTTTAACTGGAGACTTTATAGATAGGAGTCCTGACCCTGATATGTCCAGCCCCCAAAAGGGATGCACTCAGCTGTAAGAGAAGAGATGACCTTATGCGGCCTACATCAGCATTAGGAAGCCTCACCCTCACACAACCATGTCCTTAAACTGCCCAGTGGCAAAGTTTCCAAACTTTCACCAGCACAAGCCCAGTTATAAGAGACTCTGCAGAGGGAAGTAGAGGCCTAAGTTTTCCAGCTGGGTTCTACACAGTCTGGTCAAGTGGGCCTTCCAAGTATGCACGTCCACCCACACTTCCCCAGTCCTGTCACAGTTAACAATTAAAGGTCTTTTTCACCACTTAAAAAAATGTTGAATATAGCTCACACTTCACATTTATTTTAGCTTAGTACACTTCCAAAGAAACAATCTTGAAAGGAAGAAAAGCCAAGATAATTTCCTATGAATAGAAGGCTTAAGCTTGGTGTTAAGCCAAAAGTAATTAAAGTATACATTAATAATTTTATATGACTAAAAAGTAGGTAATAGTGGAAAGATGAAGATAGAATATAGATTAAAACCAGATTAGAAAGGGCTCTGTATGACAAGTCTAGACCTATTTTCCCCTAACAAAAAAGAAAAGCTGATTTAATCAATTCACTTTAATAAACATTTTCTAAGTTGGATATGACATTTTTTAAAAAGCTCTTACTTTTAATTCCAAAAGCTGTGAATTAAAAACAATATCATTATCACTAGCTATCAGAGAGATGCAAATTAAAACCACAATGAGGTACCACTTCACACCAGTCAGAATGGCCATCATAAATAAAACAACAGACAACAAGTGTTGGAGAGGTTGTGGAGAAAAAGGGGCCC
>CM052539.1:119854221-119917996 GCA_028533065.1 Trachops cirrhosus
GTTCTGGGCCTTTCAATTCTTCTTCTGTTTGAGCCATCTTTTTGCTGTTTTTTTTGTTTTTGTTTTCTTTGTTGTTGTTTTTTGGTCTTGTCCAGCTCCTATAGTGAGGGGCGGGGCCTTAGGAGTTCACCAGGGCGGGGCACCCCAGTTGCTGGGTTGTGACACTGTATGTGGGGGTGGGGTCCGAGGAGGAACAATGGTGCTTGCTCTGCTCTCAGTAGGATCCCAGATCCTTCCGCCTCTTTCCGAAAGCCAACTGGGCCCCTCTGGCACCAATTCCGGTGTGGGTGGGCCTGTGCACCCCACAGGACCTTCCTTTTCAGTCAGTGACCCGAAGCTCTATTTCCTGGTGCTGGGACCCTGAGTTGTGTGCAGTGCCTTGCTTCTCAATGGCCGCCTCGCTGGGTCTGCGGGTCACCACCCCCTGGCCGGGGCCCACCAGCCACTGCCGCTTGTGCGCCTAGGGTCTGCCTGCTGCGGACTGGCACCGCCCCAGTTGCTCTGTGCTCCGCTCTGCATCCCTCGCCTGGCCGACTCCACCCCTCCTACCGGTCTGGATGAATGCGTCTATTTTTAAATCTTTGGGTGTCTGTCTTCCATACACTTCAATTCTCTGCCAGTTCTGGTTGTTATTTTGCTTTTATATTGTTGTTGTCCCTATCTTGGTTGTGAGAGGAGGCACAGTGCATCTACCTATGCCTCCATCTTGGCCGGAAGTCTCTGAATTTACTTTTGATAGAACCACTGAGAAATATTTATACTTAATGTTAACACATAATAGGGGATATATATTTTTTTATCAGATTCATAGGCCTCATCTAAATACATAATAAAATATAATTCTGATAGAGTCTTGTAATTCTTTATTTTTAAGATTTTATTTATTTATTTTTTAGAGAGCGGATGGGAGACAGAAAGAGAGGGAGAGAAACATCACTGTGTGGTTGCTTCTCACGTGCCTCCTACTGGGGACCTGGCCCACAACTGAAGCACATGCCCTGACTGGGAATCTAACCGGAGACCCTTTGGTTCACAGGACAGCACTCAATCACTGAGCCACACGAGCCAAGGCTAGTCTAGTAATTCTTAAGGTAGCTTTAAAATTGAGATTTGTAGATAACAGAGTGAAGAGGTAAATTGTCATTACTTACTCTCGTAAATTCTGAACTGTGTTTTGTATAGAAGCAGCTTTCAAGGAGTCTAATATGAGAATGCATGGCCTGTAAAGGGCAAAAGAAGAAATCAAGACATAAACATGTGTATATGAAGTGAACCCAAATATCTGAAAATATGGTTACACTGTGTACCTACCTTTTACATATTTTCTTTGGTATTGACATATTCGTCTCAGTACTCTGAAATAACATGAATTTTTATAACTTTGCAATTAAAGCTAGTTTGAGTAAATTAACATTCAGTTACTCTCTAAATTAGAAAGTTTTAAACAACTTTGAAATTAAAATTTCAAATAAGAGTTTTTTCATCATCTATTTATTTTCCTATACTGGTGAAACAGTAGTTTATACAGTTGTACATCTGGCCCCAATAAGTTATGGACCTTTAATACATCCTAAATAACAACCTGGAAGTTTAATTACTTCTATTCAGTTATCATCTTAAGCAAAGATAAACAAGTTAATTGAATCTATGCTTCCATACATTCTCTGCCTCAATAAGTGTCAGTAGAGACATTTCTTCCCTCTGAACACAAAAAGCAGAGTATTGATGTATATTAAGGGAAAAGGAAGGGATGGGCATTTTGTTGATAAATCTGAGAAACAATAGGTCAAACTTAAACATTTCTTTAACGGAGAACTTCTCAGTATCTTTACTATTCCAATTTAATAGGGAAACTCTAAGATAGGAATAGCAAACAGGCTTACCCAACTTAACTGACCTTAGAATCTTTTTTAATCATAAATCAAGTCTTAAAACAAGTATTCCGAGGAACCCAATGAGAAACCTGGCTTCAGAGCCAGAAGGACTCCCCAATCCTGCCCTGTGACTACAGGAAAGGAGACCACCTTCTTCTGCCTACCCTATATAGCATGACAGTAAAGACACAGGCCCACGCTAAGGAGGCTGCTGCTATCCATCCATACAAAAAAAAAAATCATTAGATGGCTATCTGGACCATGTATACTAGTCCAGAGGCCCTTATATAGAAAAGTTAATGGTAACTATCTTAGTCTCAGGAGTCATGTGCATTGACCTCCAGTCTATTCTGAATAATTTTTATCAACAATTCAAAATAGAAAGTAGAATATTAAAAAAAGTAGAACAAAAAATATGCTTGCTTAGCTTATTAATTACACTAAGTTCAAAGAACTGCTGACATAAAAAATAAAAGTAGATCTGATCCACAGAAGTTAGAAAAGTAGTCAATGAAGGTGATCAGATAAAATTAAATAAACAAACCTAGGGAGTTAAAAATAAACCAACCAGATGCATAAAGAATGATAATTTCTCATGTTTTCTTTTCTACCCCCACAAAAATCCACTGAAGAATCATAAAACAGCAAAACTTAATTATGGGCCACTGCAGTCCATCACAGCCCACCTAGCACTGCTGTGTTTTACAGACGCCTTTGTTTTCCTTCCTTCACATCTATAAAGAACAAACTCACTTGGGAATCTGCTGTACCCAAGGACAGTGCTGAAGCAGTATGTGGATCCTCATCTAGATAGAAATCACAAAGCAGTTATGAGTCTTTATGTCTAAAGTATTTAGACAGGCTTAAAGTCTAATTTGTATGCACATAGTATTGAAAGGGAAAAAATATCAGCAAACTACTTGATTTTTTTCATGGTTAATGTTACAAACAAAAATCAGTCAACAGATAAAACTGATCATGGTCACCTATTATCAGACAACACGTAAACCCCAAAGCCAAAACCTAAAATCCCAGTTAGCTGGGCGAGTTTCCTATAAAAAGACAACCTTCAAAGATGGATCTCTAATCAAAATGTCTGCTGTTTTAATGTGGAGAATGTTAATTTGCCCAGTAACACTTCATTTACCCTATGATCACAGAGTGTTGCATAGGTACACTTTGGAAGCAGAGGATGATTAGAGAAAATTGGATATAATCAGTTGCTTTATCAGATACCCCCTCCCCAGGTTTTGGTCAGTATTGATGAAAATGGCTATCATGAATTCTGCTTGCTGCTTAGGCTACAGAGGTAAAACACACAATTTTGATTTTTCTTCTTCAAAGAAAGTAGGTTTATTTGCTTGCTTAATTAACATTAGTGTTGTAACATAAGAAAAACCATGGAAGAATTATAAGAAACCCAATATTAACTAGCCAAATTAGTTACTAGTGTACTAATGTACTAGTGTACTTGTAGTGTACACTACAAGTAATGTACATTACTCGTGTAATGTACTAGTGTACTTGGTGACTAGTGTCACCAAGAATTTTGTTACTTTCATTAAGAAAAAATGGAGATTTTAAGCTATGCCTGCAGATTTCAGGCTATGGCATGGATTCTTAGTTATGTCAGCAACATTATTCTATAAAAAGTGCTATGATGAAACTTGATATATGGTATAACTCAAGAATTATATTTTATTAAACATGAGTCTGGGCATTTATCATAAAAATTTCAGACTTATTCTTCTAATATGTTTAATGATAATAAATAATTATGCCATCTTTTAACATCATACTGTTTCCAATAACCATTTCACTGTTTTCATCATCATTAAAAACACCATTCACATCACCTTTATCACCTATTGTTTTGTTATCATGTTCAGCTTGCTGAGCCTGGGCTTGCTGGGGTATGGTCTGTGGAAAATCTTCATACACAGCTTCTTCTAACCATGGAAAACAAATGACTGCAAGATACCAGTGAGACCTGTTGAAAAAGAAATGCCCTCTTAATAACACAGTATCTAAACAATGCAGAAGAATACTTCTACAGCTACAGATAAGAAAGTGTGTGTGACAAACTATGTATCAATTTTGAAGTCAACTATAATATGTGATATAATATACAGAACACATTCCAAAACTAATTAAGAAGGAAGACTACTTTGGAAAAAGCTGAATAATTCAAACTTATTTACTTTAATATCATCAGGGTTCCTGTTAATAAATTGCTTTAGAGATTTCCTGTCAAGATGGAGATGTAGATAGATAAACTATGCCTCCTCACACAACCAAAAGAAGGACAACAACAAATTTAAAAACAAAAAATAACCAGTACTGCCAGAAAATCAAGCTATGTGGAAGTCTGACAACCAAGTAGTTGAAGAAGAAACATAATTCAGACTGGTAGGAGGGGTGGAAAGGGGCAGCCAGGATGCAGAGGACATGCAGCAAGGCACTGGCTTGAGGACCAGCACAGCAAGGCAGTGGCTGGCACAGCGGGGCAGTCCCAAATTTGTGTGCAGGTAAACTGGGAGGAACAACTGAGAAGTGAGACAGAACTTGCAACCCATGCTTCCAGCACAGGAAAAGAAAGCCTCAAAACCTCTGGTGGTAAAAACCTGTGGGGGGTGAGGCAGCAGAAGAAACTCCCAGCCTAACATGAAGGTTCACTGGAGAGACCCACAGGGTCCTAGAATGTACATAAACCCACCCACACAGGAATCAGCACCAGAAGAGTCCAATTTGTTTGTGGGTAGCAGAGGAAGTGACTGAAAGCTGGCCAAGAGCCAAGCAAGCAGCATTGTTCTCTCTCAGACCCTACCCCCACAGGGAGTACTACAATGCAGCAAAGGAAGTTGTCCCGCCCTGGCAAATACCTAAAGCTCAGCCCCTTGTAACATCACAAGTGCACTGACACAAAGAAATATGGCCCAAATGAAAGAACAGATCAAAACTCCAGAAACAGAACTAAGCGATGAGGAGATAGCCAATCTATGAGATGCAGAGTTCAAAACACTGCTAATCAGGATGCTCACAGAAATGGTTGAGTATGGTCACAAAATAGTAGCAGAAGTGAAGGCTATACAAAGTGAAATAAAGAAAAATATACAGGGAACCAACTGTGAAGGGAAGGAAACCAAAACTCAAGTCAACGATTTGGAACAAAAGGAAGAAATAAGCATCCAACCAGAACAGAATGAAGAAACAAGAATTCAAAAAATGAGACTTAGGAACCTCTGGGATAACTTTAAACATTCCAACATCCGAATCATAGGGGTGCCAGAAGGAGAAGAGGAAGAGCAAGGAATTGAAAACTTATTTGAACAAATAATGAAGAACTTCCCCAATCTGGTGAAGGAAATAGACTTCCAGGAAGTCCAGGAAACTCAGAGAGCCCCAAAGAAGTTCGACCCAAGGAGGAACACACCAAGGCACATCATAATTATGTTACCCAAGATTAAAGAGGAGAGAATCCTACAAGAAGCAAGAGGAAAGGAGAGTTACCTACAAAGGAGTTCCCATCAGACTGTCAGCTGATTTCCCAAAAGAAACCTTACAGGCAAGAAGGGACTGGAAAGAAGTATTCCACATCATGAAAGGCAAGGACCTACATCCAAGATGACTCTATCCAGCAAAGCTATCATTTAGAATGGAAGGGAAGATCAAGTGCTTCTCAGACAATGTCAAGTTAAAGAGTTCATCACTACCAACCCCTTATTATACGAAATGTTAAAGGAATTTGTCTAAGTTCCGGCCAAGATGGAGGCACAGGTAGAAACCCTTCACTTCCTCACACAACCAAAAGGAGGATAACAACCAATCTAAAATCAATAAACAACCAGAAGAGCCAGAAAATCAAACTGCATGGAAGTCCAACAACCAAGGAATTAAAGAAAAATTCAGTCAGAACAACCAGACGAGTAAGGTGATGGACCACAAGGGCCAGCCAGTGGAGGAAAAAACGCAGCGAGTCCATGGACCTTGGGGTGGGGCTGGCTGCGGTGTGGCAAAAGGCTGCGCAGGAGGGGCTGACTTAAGGGCAAACTGAGACTCAGAGTGGATACACGGTTGCTGCATTGGAAGTTAACTCCCCGTCTCACACAAGAGTCCATGGACAGTACGATCAAGACAAGCAGCTGAGCTGCATTGTTCCCTCTCTGGCGCCTCTCCCAAAAGCAGAGCAGCAAAGAGGGAACTGCCCTCTTTGAGAATTGCCCTGCCCAGGTGAATACCTAAGGCCCACCCCCTTGCAACTTATCAGGTGCACCAAGGCAAACAAATAGGGCCCAAATGAAAGAAGAGAGTATAACCTCAAAAAGAGAACTAAATGATGAGGATGTAGCCAACCTATCTGATGGAGAATTTGAAGCCCTGATATCAAAATGCTCACAGATCTAATTTAGCTTGGTCGAAAAATGAAAAAACAAATGAAAGATACCCAAAATGAAATAAAGCAAAATATTCAGGGAACCAACAGTGACAGGAAGGAAACCAGGACTCAAATCAATGATTCGGAACAAAAGGAAAAAAATAAACATCCAACCAGAACAGAATGAAGAAACAGGAATCCAAAAAAGTGAAGAGAGTCTTACAAACCTCCGGGACAACCTGAAATGCTCCAACATCCAAATCGTAGGGGTGTCAGAAGGAGAAAAACAGCAGCAACAAACTAAAAACTTATTTGAACAAATAATGAAGGACAGCTTCCCCAATCTGGGGAAGGAAATAAGACGCCAAGGAAGTCCAGGAAGCTCAGAGAGTCCCAAAGAACTTATACCCAAAAAGGAGCACACCAAGGCAAATCATCATTAAGTTACCCAAGATTAAAAATAAAGAGAAATCCAAAAGAAGCAAGAGGAAAGGAGAGAGTTATCTACAAAGGAGTGGCCATTAGGCTATCAGCTGATTTCTCAAAAGCAAACTTGCAGGCAAGCAGGGACTGGAAAGAAGTATTCCAAGTCATGAAAAGCAAGGACCTCCATCCAAGAATACTCTATCCAGCAAAGCTTTCATTTAGAATGGAAGGGCAGATAAAGTGCTTCCCAGATAAGGTCAAGTTAAAGGAGTTCATCATCACCAAGCCATTATTATATGAAATGTTAAAGGGGCTTATCTAAGGAAAAGATCAAAACTATGAACAGTAAGATGACAACAAACTCACAACTATCAACAAATGAACCTAAAAGAAAAACAACAAAAACTAAGCAAACAACTAGAATGGGAACAGAATCAAGAAATGAACATCACATGGAGGGATTTCAGTGGGGAGTAGCAAGGAAGGAATAGGGGGAAAAGGTACAGGGAAGAAAAAGCATAATTAGTAGGCATAAAATAAATGGAGGAGAGACAAAAAGTGGTATAGGAAACAGAGGACTCAAAGAACTTATATGTTCAACCCATGGACATGAACTAAGGGGGGCATGCTGGAGGTCTGGCGGGGCAGGGTGGAGAGGGGATAAAGGGAGAAAAAATTGGGAAAACTGTAATGGCATAATCAATAAAAAATACTTAAAAAAGGAGAAATGAATTTCAAATGCAAGTTGTAAGTTAGAATGCTTTTAGTTGCAAGTGAAAGAATTCCCAAACTATTTGATAAAATTCTGTGCCCCCAGAGGGCTCACTCTAAGTTCTGTAATACACAGAGTTGCTCTTGGAATAAAACCTTTGATGACTTCATAAAAAAAAAGGACTTTTCTAATAAATAGAAGATGATCAAAAATATGAACAGTAAAATGACAACAAACTCACAACTACCAACAACTGAACCTTAAAGAAAAAAAAAGAAAGAAAAGCAAACAACTAGAACAGGAACAGAACCAGAGAAATGGAGATCACATGGAGGTTATCAGCAGGGAGAGGGAAGGGGAAAATGGGGGTAGATGGGTACAGGGAATATGAAACATAAATGGTAGGTACAAAATAGACAGGGGGAGGTTATGAATAGTATAGAAAATTGAAAAGCCAAAGAACTTAAATGTACAACCCCTTGACATGAACTAAGAGGCGGGGGCTAGAGGAGTGCAGAATGCTGGTGGGAGGGGAGTGAAGGGCGGAGGGGAACAAAGAGGAGAGAAATAGGGACAACTGTAATAGCATAATCAGTAAAATATACCTTAAAAAGAAAAATAATCTGCATTAACAGGCTCATAGCATTGCCTTTTTTTCTATTAGCGCTTAAAGAGCTTATTCTCAAATCTTTGAAGATTCACCCTAAAAATCTTTTAATCTTTTATTTATAAAATCTTTTCTTGAGTCCAAAAAAATTCAAAGTCTCAGTCATTACAGTCTCAGGTTGATTTGTCATTTTTCTTTTCACTATACTTACAGTATAACCACTATCAAACCAAAATCCAAAAAAAATGACTCATTGTTTTAGCTACTTCTTTAGAAAAAGATTTAAAGTAATACCTACAATTTATGTACCCAAACTTCTTACTGATTATTAATTTCAATATGCACCATCCCCAATTTGTTTTATAATAATCTAAAATACTCACGACTCATTCACAGGCACAAAGATGTAATCTTTATTGAAGATGTTTATGTTGCGAGTCCATGTTCTCACCCTTTTATGTCTTTTTTGTGCCATTCTGGGAATGTGAAAGATAGATACAGTTGATATATAAAAAATTAAAAGCTTAAAGATTTCAAGAGTCATTTTTATAACTGAAAATTGGTAGATTTGATTTATTTAATGATTCTTTTCGAGATATATAACACACTAGAAAATTATTTCCTTTTATTAACTCCCGGGTATTCTTAAATCTGATCACTATTTATAAATAATTTAATAGAAGAAAGGTAATAATTTATTAAATGTTTTATAGATTAAAAAAGTGGCACAACAATTGAATATAAATGACTATGCCTATTTATTATTTTTAGTTCCATCTGGGCGTGATACAAACTATTGTTATTAGCCTTAATAGAATTGTCTACATGTTATAACTGTGAATACGGAGGTATTTTAAAACATAATGTAAGAGGAGGAAGGAGACAACGTTCTTAGATTTTTAAAGATGAAATTCATCTCTCTTCATTTTATATATAAAGAAGCTATAGGACAATGAGTTAAGCATAGCCACTGTTCATCCATCTTCCATTTTATTTCTTCAACAATATCTTTTGGGTTCCTACGAACAAGTAATGAAAATCACCCACACTGCCGTAAAGGAATTTATTTTAAAATGAGGGTGGAAAAAAAAACCACAACAAATAAGTAATCTAAGTGTCATAAGGAATTATATTACAGCATCTAGGAAAGCCACCTATAAAAGGACTAGGACACACAAACAAAATAATTCCTTTTCTTTATATCATCAGGAAAGTTAAGGAAGAAAATAGCAAACCAAGTTTGGATGTCAAAAAAGAATTTTAGGAAGGGGCCGGCATTTAACAGTGGCATAAAGGAGGTGGTATGTGACTTCTATCTAGATCAGGGATCAGTCTCTTGAAGAATCTTTTTTTATGCAGGGAATTAAACAAAGCATTAAGTTCTTACAGATTTACATACCAAGTGATACAGGAGACAGACATCTTTGCTCAATCCCTGTACATCTGACAAACTAACCAAACTCAGAGCACTAGACATGATGAGTAAGATGGGATCCAGAATAGGCTAAAAGATGTGGTAGGAATTAACACCATGTGGAAAACTAACTTCATAAAATAATCAGGAGTCATGTGTACCGAATTGTCTTATTTCAGAATGACCCAACTATTACAAGATTATACACAATTGTTTTCCACTAGGATATAGTCTGTGAACTTTCCATTTGCAGATCAAAAGAATAGATACCTACTTTTCTATTTTGTTATGTTTGGTGTTTGGTAGATTTCCTGATGATGCTAACTTTATTTGATTGGGAACATATTACACATAGGATGGGGCAAGGAGGACAGAAGAGAACATGGGAGCCAGGATTTAATCTTATTTTCAGTCCCTAACTGTGTAGAACAACTGCAATTAACATCTAACTGTTCTCTCCCCGTTCAATAGTATACATTATTATTTATCTTTCACTTTGAGTTCCTAGTATGTTCCAAGCACTGAGCAAAAGGCACTAAGGATGGAGTAGAAAATAAGACAGATGAAGTTCCTGACCCCACAGAGTACATACTTTAGGATGAGAAACTACCAGAATTATTGCCCAAGGCAGAAGTTAAGCAAGAAATAACCTCACCTCTTCCTTCCTTACCTTCCAACTTCCAGTGTCCCCCAAAGGACATGTAATTGGAAATGCAGCCTGCAAGAGCTAGCCTCCCTATGACAGGGAACAGTACCACAGAAGGGTGAGAAATGTCTCACAGAGCAAAAAGACCCAGGACCTACACGAGTGGTAATACTGCTCACTCTAGAGCATACTATATGAAATTACTTCATTAGGAACATGAAAATGGTATATTTGCCTCTCAAAACTTAAGTACACTGGAACATGGACTTACGAAAGATCTGGATTATCTTCTGTTAAGTTACTTTCCTTTCTCGTCAAGCATTTATAGAAAAAGCTACTAAAAATGTGACTTCGTTCAACAAGTTCATTTGATGCTTTCTCCAAAAGAAGATACCTGGTAAAATAGCAACACCATAAAATTAAGTTATTTTCAAATTTTACCTGGTTTCCCTCCAATTATATTTTTAAGTATATTTTATTGACTGATTATGCTATTACAGTTGTCCCAATTTTTCCCCCCTTTGTTCCCCTCCACCCTGTACTCCCCTACCCTCAGCATCCCCTACCCTTTAGTTCATGCCCATGGGTTGCACATATAAGTTCTTTGGCTTCTCTATTTCCTATACTCTTCTTAACCTCCCCCCTGTCTATTTTATGCCTACCAATTATACTTCTTATTTCCTGTACCTTTCCCCCATCCTCCCCCCACCACTGTTATCTCCATTTCTCTGGTTCTGTTCCTGTTCTACTTGTTTGCTTAGTTTGTTTTTGTTTTTTTGTCTTTGTTTTCTAGTTTCAGTTGTTGATAGTTGTGAGTTTGTTCTCATTTTACTGTTCATGAGTCTCTTTAACATTTCATATAATAAGGGCTTGGTGATGATGAACTCCTCTAAGTTGATCTTATCTGGGAAGCACTTATCTGCCCTTCCATTCTAAATGATAGCTTTGTGGGATAGAGTCATCTTGAATGTAGGTCCTTTGCCTTTCATGACTTGGAATATTTCTTGCCAGCCCCTTCTTGCCTGTAAGCCTTCTTTGGAGAAATCAGCTAATGGTCTTATGGGCACTGCTTTGTAGGTAACTGTCTCCCTTCCTCTTGCTGACTTTAAGATTCTCTCCTCTTTACTCTTGAGCAATTTAATTATGATGTGTCTTGGTATGTTTCTTCTTGGATCCAATTTCTTTGGGACTCTCTGAGTTTCCTGCACTTGCAATATCTATTTCCTTCCCCAGACTGGGGAAGTTTTCCTTCATTATTTTTTCACATACGTTTTCAATTTCTTGCTCTTCCTCTTCTCCTTCTGGCACCCATATGATCCAGAGTTTGGAACATTTAAAGTTGTCCCAGAGGTTCCTAAGCCTCTTCTCATTTTTTTGAATTCTTGTTTCTTCATTCTGTTCTGGTTGGATGCTTATTTCTTCCTTTGTTCCAAATCACTGATTTGAGTTTTGGTTTCCTTCCCTTCACTGTTGGTTTCCTGTATATTTTATTTCACTTTGTACAGCCTTCCTTTTTTCCTTCATTTTGCAAACGAATTCAATCATTTCTGTAAGCATCCTTATTACCAGTGTTTTGAACTCTGCATCTGACAGGTTGTCCATCTCCTCATTGCTTAGTTCTGTTTCTGGAGTTTTGATCTGTTCTTTCATTTGGGCTGTATTTGTTTGTCTCAGAGCACCTATTATGTTGTAAGGGGCAGAACCTTAGATATTCCCAGGGTGGGGCAACTCTCTTTGCTGCACTGTGGCCCTATGGGGGCGGGGAGGTCAGAGAGGGAACAATGCCACTTATTTGCTTGACTCTAGCCCCACTTTCCATCACTTCCCTTGCTTCCCACAAGCAGATAATGCCCTTTCAGGTGCTGATTTCCACGTGGGTGGGTTTGTGTATATTCTAGAACCCTGTGGGTCTCTCCAACAAACTCTCCTGTGAGACTAGGAGTTTCTCCCACCTTTACAACCCCCACAGGATTTTACAGCTAGAGATTATGAGCCTTGAGGTTCCCAGTCGGCCAGCCCCTGCCTCACCCACGAGATCTGCCGCCTTGCCATGGGTTCTCTCTGCCCCTCCTACTCATCTGGATGAATGTTTCTTCAACACCTTGGTTGTGGGAGTCCATGAAGTTTGATTTTCTGGCAGTTCTGGTTTTTTATTGTTTTTAAATTGGTTGGTATCCTTCTTTTGGTTATGTGAGGAAGTGAAGCATTTCTACCTGTGGCTCCATCTTGGCCAGAACTCCCCCCAGTTATCTTATGTGTTCTGGAAATCTTCATCTTTATATCCAATTAGATTCAAAGTTATATTGCAATTGGCTCTGATTTTGGTTATTTTTTTCTTTAGTTACCTCACCTACATCAAGACTGTTTAAAAGCAGAAGTTGCTCACTGATTCATTTATTTAGTTAACAAATATTTATCAAATTCCTAACATGTGTCCATCATCATTTTTACACCAAAGACACAAAAGAAGAGGAGGAAAAAAGTACCTCCCCCACAGAACTTACAGTCCAGAGGAATGAGAATAGAAGAAAATATTAACCAAATAATTACACAATCAAATATGAAACTGAAATTGACAATCCTAAATAAATCTAGAAAAAATTTAATAACTCGGACACCCGCCTAATCTCCAAATTCTCAGTCCACTTCTATACTAAAAATTCTTCAACCTAACATTACAATTCAATCATTTTAAAATTAACCCCTTCCTGATTAGAGAACTCTGCTATTCTTAATGTTTACTCAGGTTTGAAAATAACCTTGTAATTGCTTTTTCTAAAAGCATAAAAAACAAAGACAACTTGAAGATTTTTCATAATGTGGTTATAGGGAGGACATAGGAGGAGACACAAAGAATGCTTAACCTAATTAATGATTACATGGGTGCATGCATATGTGAACATTCATTAGCTGTACACTTTATTATTTGCAAGTTATTCATCAATTTAAAAAATAAAGTAGTTTAAAAATAAAGTTAGAATTCCCTCTGAAAACAAGGAACAGAGATGTGGGCGGTTCTGTGAAAAGGAAGTATAGAAAGATACAGTTACTATTGAATTAAAAATAAAATTGTAAGTTAATTCCAATAAAACATATTAAAATTAATGCCAAAAATGATCCAATTCATCTCACAAAATATAAATGTGATACTATTATAGGGATACAGAAATTAGTAAAATTCAAGAAGCTAAACCTTTAAAGGGAGATTGATCATAAAACCAGCAAATAACTTTAAAATAAGGCAAAATATTACTAAGTACCATAAAAGAGATGCAAATAAAGTCCTATGGTTGTTAATAATATCTGTTTAGAAGATCAGGAAAAATTTCACAAAGGTACAACTTGAGAGGAACTTTGAAAGAGGAATAAAATTTCTACAAATTAAGATAAAGAGATGAGAATTCCAGGAAGCAAGAATAACAGGGCGTTAATACAGCAGCATAAATAGGAATGGGCTTTGTTTAGCAAACTGTTGAAAATTCAATTTTGCTGTACTATGTAATATGTAGGGTTATATTAGCAGACAGCTAAAAAGACAGATTAGTATCTCACTATCAAAACTTCAAATGTCAGACTGTGTTTGAACTGATTTTGATAGGTTATAAGATATTACTAAAAGTTTCTAAGAAATGCTTTCTTAGTGCAGTTCAAGAAAAATAATGGTTTTAAAAATATACTTGATGGACAGCAAAATAGAGACAAAAGATGTAGAGGGACTACTTAAAGACAGTATAACAATTTCAATAAGATGAGGAGAACTAGAAAAATCATGATGAAAAAAAGAGATTAAATAAATTTGAGAGACAGCATCTACTACAATTGGCAACTGAATATGCAGAGAGGAAAAGGAGGGTGAAGAGTTCATGATAATGGAGATTTTGCTCATAGTCTAGATTGAATAAGGAACAGATTTATCCTCCTGTGTGAAATAGCAAGACATCAAATAAAATATATAAAACAATAGTTTTCAAAACCCTGGACACCAGGCAGCAAAGAACAGTGATCCTTGAGAAATGTGAAACAAACAAGGTGAGCTTCACAAATGTCCCAGCCTACTGCCTTGATAGTTTCCAGGCTGCAGCACAAGGAGTAACCCACTGAAGCCTGGCAGAGTCCCTGAGTTGAAAAGATGATGAGAGTCAGGGAAGACCAAGGCAGCTGGAGTCTGCAGATCTGAATACTGGAAAGAAAAGAACTGTATACATATAGAGAGAACTCCAAACATCTTCAGAAAGTCCTCTTCAAGGAATCAGAAAAATACTGATCACTGTATGGGGTTTAAGGAAAATACCCAAGAAAAGAACTACCTAAAAAATTTGATAGAAGACACTCAGCACTTCCACTGGCTGTGGAAATAATACCTTTTCCTATCAGCCAGGCCAGAAAACCTCATGGTTCATGAGGCATTAGGTAGAATACTCGGAAAGGTCTTTCCTTAGAAGTATGTATTAATTTGTTGGTCTTGGCTAACCAAACATAAAAATCATTCCTCTTAAAAGCATCAAAGTGCTTACAAATAAACTGTTCCAGAACAAAATTCAAGAATATTTATAAATAATACAAAAATACCCAGCACCCAAAATAAAAAATCACCAATCATGCAAAGAAGAAAAACACAAACAAAAGACCCAAATGACCCAGAACTTAAAATAGATATTAGGATAAGTAGAAAAGCATACTGAAGTAGTTATTATAACTATATTCTGAACACTTATCATAACTAAATAGAGACATGGAAGATATGAAAAGACCCAAATCAAACTTCTAGAGATTAAATCTGTATTGTCTATCTAGGATAGAGATTAAATAAGAGTATGATATTTGGGGCCTGAGTGACTAGGATAAGTTTGAATTATCAATCAAACAATGTGGCTTTAAGTAAAATGATAATAAATTTAGTCTGAGAGGGGTCAGTGAAATAATTAGAGAGAGTTCAAAGAAGTGAGCTAAGCTTCTGGGGGGCAATTTCTGTGGTTAGGGGGTTCCCATTGAGAAGTGTGAGGTCTACACCCCAAGCTGGGCTCCCCAGCCTAAACATGAGACCCAGGAAAGGAACCCAGATAATATCCAGCTGTGAAAAGCAGCAGGGGTCCTGTCCACCAGGGAAAGACTGCTAGAGACACAAAGAGCCTCCTAAAGGGCCAATGCACAAAATTTTGTTTGCAACCACTTACCCTGGGCTCTAGCATAGGGAAGGCAGAGTGGACTAGAGATGTGTGAGGAGATTCTGGGGTTGGTGGCTCTGGGCAAAGAGCTAAAGGGTCAGCCTCCAAGATCCCTGTGCTGAGTCACTCCCCATACTGTAGAAACCATCTTTCTCAGACAGAGCACTCCCCTCTATGTGGCATCAGCCTGAAGGGAAGAAATAGCCCCCACCTGCATGAATCCCTCTCTTCCCACCCTATGTAACTTAAGTCAGGCTGCTGAGGAGTACAGCTGGAGGCTATTTCACTGACAAAGCCTAACAAAGTTTGCAGACCAAGGTGGGTCTCTGAGAGCTCTGAGGCTTTAGCTGAACTTCCCCCAAGGCTTGTGCTGGTAAAAGGCAGCCTTGGAGCACAGCTTGAGTCATTCTGCACACAACACGGCCCAGGCCCAGCACAGGGAGCCACAAGATTTGGATCGCTGATAGCTCCAACAGGTTGTCTAAGGCCAAGTACAGGCAGCATGTGTCACAGGCTTGCACCAGGGTCTTTCCAGATCTACCTAATACATAGAAAAAACACAAAGAGGTAGCCGAGATGGGAAAACAAAGAAACAAGCCTGAAATAGAACAAGAAAATGCTCCAGCAGAAGAACTAAATAAAATGGAGACAAGCAATTATCAGATACAGAGTTTAGAGTAATGATTATAAGGATACTCAACAGCATGGAAAAAGACATAGAAACCATAAAAAGAGCCAGCCAGAATTAAAGAATGAAATATCTGAAATAAATAATACAATGGACAGAATAAACAGCAGATGACAGAGAGGATCAAATCAGATTCTGGAAGACAAAGTCATAAAAAACACCCAAGTAAAGTAGCAAAAAGAAAAAAATTTTAAAAATGAGAAGAGCATGAGAAACATTTTGGACAACATGAAGCACACCAACATCCTCATCATGGGAATACTAGAAAGAGAACAGAGTGAGCAAGGGATCAAGAATCCATTTGAAGAAATAATGACCGAAAACTTCCCTAATCTGGTGAAGAAAAAAGACACACTAGTCCTGGAAGCACAGAGAGCCCAAACAAGATGGACCCAAACAGGCCCATACCAAGACACATCATAATTAAAATGGAAAGGCTTAAAGACAAGGAGAGAATCTTAAAAGATGCAAGAGAAAAGCAGTTATCTAGAAGGGAGCTCCCATTAGACTTTCATGTGATTTTACAACAGAAACATTTCAGGCCAGAAGGGAGTGGCATGAAATATTCAAGGTGCTGAAAAGCAAGGGCCCACAACAAAGGCTGCTTTACCCAGCAAGACTATCATTTAAAACTGAAGGAGTAATAAGGAGATCCAAGACAATAAAAAGCAAAAAGAGTTTGTTAACACCAAACCAGCATTGCAACAAATGTTAAAAGGGATTGCTTTAAGAAAAAGTAAAAAAACAAAGTAACTAGTTAAAAAATAAAATGGCAAAAAAGACATATCTAGCCCTGGCTGGTGTAGCTTAGTGGATTAAGCACGGGCCTGTGAACCAAGAGATCGCGGTTCGATTCCCAGTCAGGGCACATGCCTGGGTTGCAGGCCAGTTCCCAGTAGGGAATGCACACGAAGCAACCATACATTGATATTTTTCTCCCTCTCTCCTTCCCTTCCCCTCTGAAGATAAATAAATAAAATCTTTTTTAAAAAAATTAAAAAAAAAAACATATCTATCAATAATCACTTTAAATGTAAATGGCCTAAATGCTCCAATCAAAAGACATAGGGTAGCTGAATGGATAAAAAAAACAACCATACATATACTGTCTACAAGATGCCCACCTCAGAACAAAACATACACACAGATGAAAAGTAAAGAGATGGAAAAATATATTTCATACAAATAGAAACGGAAAAAAAAGTTGGCGTAGCAATACTTATATATGACAAAATAGACTTAAAACCAAGGATATAATAAGAGACAAAGAAGGACATTACATAATGATAAATGAACAATCCATCAAGAGGATATAACCCTAGTAAACATTCATGCGCCCAACATGGGAACACTTAAATATGTAAAATCTTGATGGACAAAAAAGGGAGAGATCGACAGAAATACAGTCAGTATAGGGGATTTTAACACCCCATTGACTTCAATGGATACATCTTCCAGATAGAAAATCAAGGAGACAGCAACCTTAAATTACACAATAGATCAAATGGATATAATTGTTATCTTCTGACCATTTCACCTCAAATCAGCAGAATATTAATTCTTTTCAAGTGCTTATGGAATGCTTTATAGGATAGACCACATGTTAGGACAGAAATCAAATCTCAATAAATTTGAGAAGACTGAACACAAATCAAGTTATTTTCTCTGAACATAATACGATGAACTAGAAATCAATCACAAGAACACTGAAAAATACATAAAGACATGGAAGCTAAATAACATGTTAGTAACTAATGAATGAGTCAACAATGAGATCAAGGATGAAACCAAAAAGAACCTGGAAACATATGAAAATGATAACACAGCCCTGGCCAGGTAGCTCAGTTGGTTAGAGCATTGTTCCAATAAGCCAAGGTTGTGAGTTTGACCCCTGGTCAGGGCACATACAAGAATCAACCAATGAATTAATAAATAAGCGGAACAACAAATTGATCTCTCTCTCTCTCTCTCTCTCTCAAATCAACAAAAAAATCTAAAAAATATATTAAAAAAAAAGAAAATGATAACACAACAATCCAATATCTGTGGGACACAGATACAGCAATCCTAAGCGGTAAATTCATAGCATTACAGGCAGATCTCAAGAAACAGGAAAAAGCTCAAATAACCAATCTAACTTTACACTTAAAGGAACTACAAAATGAACAAAGAAAGCCCAAAGTGAGTAGGAGGAAAGAAGTAATACTGCCTTTTGCCAGGTATAATGCACAGCTTTAGCCCAAATTTTTGAGAGGAAAATAAGGATGCACATTATACACAGGCAGTACTAATTCTGTATCTATATAAATGTTTTTTATTTTATTTTTGCTTACACAATAACAGTGTAATGCTGGAAAGCAATAACAATATTCCTATGCATTATAATACTATGGAATACAATACTCGGATGTATATATAAATAAAAAATTAAATTAAAAAGTTAAAATGAAAGATTTCCTCCTGAAAGTTTGGGCCAAAAATGTGGGTGTGCATTTTACATGGGACAGCATTATGCACAGCAAAATGCAGTAATAAAGATCAGAGCAGAAAAAAGCAAAATAGAATTTTAAAAAAATGATACAAAAAATCAATGAATCCAAGAGCTGGTCTTTGGAAAGATAAACAAGATCGACAAACCTTTAACCAGACTCATCAAGAAAAAAAGAGAGGAATCAAATAAATAAAATCAGAAATGAAAGAGGAGAAACAACAACTGAAACCAAAGAAATACCAAGAATTGCATGAAAATATTATAAACAACTTTATGCTTTGGACAACCTGGATGAAAATGGGTAATTCCTGGTAACATACAGTCTTTCAAAACTAAATCAGGAAGAATCAGAATCTGAATAGGCAGATCACACTTACTTAAATTAAAGCAGCAATGAAAAAACTTCCAACAACCAAAAGCCCTGGACCAGATGGCTTCACAGATAAAGTTTAACAAACATTCCAAGAAAAATTAACACCTCTTCTTCTCAAACCATTCCAAAAAATTCAAGAGGAGGAAAGATTCCCAACCTCATTGCACAAGACCAGAATTATCCTAGTTGTAAAACTAGTTAAGGACACTACAAAAAATGAAAATTATAGGCCAACATCCCTAATGAACTTAGATGCTAAAATCCTCAACAAAATATTAGCAAACCAAATATAGCAATAAAACAAGAAGATCATATACCATGATCAAGTGGGATTTACTCCAGGAATGCAAGGTTGGTGTAACATCTACAAATCAATAAATGTGATTGACCACATAAACAAAATGAAGGATAAAAACCACATGATCATATCAACAGATGCAGAAAAAGCATTTGATAAAATCCATCACCCATTTATGATAAAAACTCTCAGCAAAGTGGGAATAGAGGGAACATACCTAAACATAATAAAGGCCATATATGATAAACCCACAGCCAACATCATACTCAACAGGAAAAAACTGCAAGCATTCCCCTTAAGATCAGGAACAAGACGGGGATGTTCACTTTTACCTCTCAGTCAACACAGTACTGGAAGTCCTGGTCTTAGCAACCAGACAATAAAAAAAAAATAAAAGAATAATTTAAAAGGGAATAAAGACAAATGTTAGACATGAAACCATAAAAATCCTAGAAGAAAACATGGGCAGTAAAATCTCAGACATTACTCATAGCAATATTTTTTATGCTATATCTCCCTAGGCAAGAGAAAGAAAAGGTAAGCAAATGGGACTACAACAAACTAAAAAGTTTTTGCACAGCAAAGGAAACCATCAACAAAATAAAAAGACAACCCACTGAATGGGAGAACATATTCACCAATACATCTGATAAGGAGTTAATATCCAAAATTTAGAAAGAACCAACTCAACACCAAAAAAAAAACCAACCAATCCAATTAAAAATTGGGCAAAGGACCTGAATACACCTTTCTCCTAAGAGGACATACAAATGACAAGTAGATATGAAACGATGTTCACCATCACTAATCCTCAGAGAAATGCAAATTAAAACCACAATGAGATATCACCTCACACTGGTCAGAATGGCTATCATCAATAAATCAATAAACAACAAGTGCTGGCGAGTATATAGAGAAAGGGGAACCCTTTTGCACTGTTGGTGAGAATGCAGACTGATGTAGCCACTGTGGAAAGCAGTATAGAGATACCTCAAAAAATTAAAAATGGAGCTGCCCTATGACCCAGCAATTCCAGTTCTGGGAATATACTTGAAAGAACCCAAAATGCTAACTCTAAAGAACATAAGCACCCCTATGTTCATTGCAGTGTTATTTATAATTGCCAAGATTTTGAAGCTGCCCAAGTGTCCATCAGTAGATGAGTGGATAAAACAACTATGGAACATTTACACAATGGAATATTACTATGCCATAAAAAGAAAATCTTACCCTTTTTGACAGCATGGCTGGACCTGGAGAACATTATGCTAAGTGAAATAAGCCAGTCAGAGAAAGACAAATACTGTATGATTTCACTCATATGTGAAATCTAAAGGACAAACTGAACTTACAAGCAAAATAGAAACAGACTCATAGATAGAGAGCAGGCAGACAGTCCTAGGTGGAGGGGTTGGGAGTGGAAAGAACAATCAGAAAGGAAAAAAGACTCACAGACATGGGCAACAGTGTGGTGATTGCCGTAGGGAAGGGATTTAAGGGGGATAAATGGTAATAAAGAAAAATACAATAAAAATATCACCAATAAACATATGTTCAGATGCAAAAGTAATCAGGGAAAAGCAAAGTGTAATAATGTGATACCAGTTTTTGGCTCATCAGATTGCGAGACAGTAAAAAAATAATAATATCCAGTATTAATGAGAATGCAAATTGATAAAGCCTTTTTAAATACCATTTGGCAGTCTCTAAAAATTGAAAACATGCATGTTCTTAACAAGGAATTCAAGTTCTAAGAAACTATTCATCAGAAACATACACATGAACAGAGATATATATATATATATATATATATATATATATATATATATGAGATCTTCATTGAATCACTGCTTGCAATAGCAATAAAACTGGAAACACCTAAATGTTAACAATGATTGGTTAAATGGACTTTAAACCATGGAACACTATGCAGCAATAAAAGAAAGGGAAGCAAGTTTTTATGTATTAGTATTTCATGATGTCTAAGATATATTATTTGTGAAAAAAGCTAGTTACAGAACTATTACCAAGTTATGTTTTAAACAATTTTTCTAAAGATTCTATATCCCTGTTTTTAAAAAAATGGTGAAGTACGTAACTACACAGAATTGCTTCTTTTCAGTTAGTTCCCAAACTGATTTGTAATTATGTAAGTACTTCTTTCACCAGAGTAAAAGAATAAATCAAAAACTAAAACAAACAAAAAACAGTAGCTCTTCTGAAGTATATAGTATCTATCAGAAGTAAAGGAATCAAACTCAATTAGTCAACTCTAGAAAACCTTAGTAGGCAAAAATTTTTCAAATCTGACATCTTGGCAGGTTACTTTTATCTAGAATTAAATACTTCAGATATAAAAACATTTACTTTCCATCAAAACCTGTAAAACAAATAAGATTATTTAGCACTGTACTTACTTAAGGTAGAAATCAATAATTACATCATTAAGAAATTCCCCTTCTTCTAAGCACTCCAGGTCTTCATTAGTTACTCCTAATCCCCCCTTAGTAGGTGGTGGAGGATATACAATCAACCTTAAAAAGTAAAAATAAAGTTACAGTATATTAGTATTGAAAATTCTAGTATCCAAAAGATTTGTTATATGGTATAGTAATAGGGAAGTAGTATTCAATAACTAAAATATGTAGAGTAAAAAAATTTGACAGGATACAAGCAATTGTATTTTCCTTCCTTTATTTTCACAAGCCCCTTAAAGTACTCTCATTGATCAACTTTTCATTTCCAATCCTGGTCATGTGGGCTAGTCTCAACATCTGTTAAATCAATGGGTTATAGTTATAATACCATTAAGGATGTCTTTCTCCTGCCTATTTTTAACTTTCAACAAACTCATGTAATAAACCATAGAAGATTTTCCTCTGCTCTACTTTCCAACTCTGAGTGAATCCCTATTCAAATTCATAGTTCCTTTCCATTCAGAAAAGCCAGCAGTCAAAAACTATTCTCTACTGGTGGCTAGTCTAACCAGCAGCTGGGTAAGAAAGAAATAACATGGGAGGTGTCGGAGGCAACTTTCTCATAATAAAGTGCTTACAATGTAAAACTAAAGAGAACAAAGGGAAATGAACAATTAGAACACAATAAAAAATAAGTAGAAAACAGATGACAACTAATTAGGCATCTTTCTTCTGGCACCCTCTTGTTCAGAAGTAAGACCAGTTGTGAATTCCTGGCTATAAGTGATACTCATTGCACAAATGCAGTCAATAATAAAGTTATAATATGCACTTTTATCAAGAAGATAAAAGTCAACTGTAATTGATTTAATCTTGATAACCATGGCACCTATATCAAAAAAGAATATGTTTAAATTTTAAATGCTAATATTATGGCTTCTATTTTAATGGCTATTTTTCTACATCATGTTTTCATGCAGCTTTTCCCCCCTAAAACACAGTAAAACAATTACATAGAGGAATAAAATAACCCTCAAATGCACACACCTCCAATTCTGCCTTTTCACCATGAGAAGATAAAGATGAAATATAAACAAAGAAGTCATTTCTGAAAGGGAAATTCTAATAAATTCCAAAGTACCTTAAATTGAGACACACTCTAGTAAACAATTTTGTTTTTCCTATTATATTCAGATATGAAATATATAATCTTAAAAATCATACATTGCTATTCAAATATTTTTAGTAAATGCTTTAATCTCACAAAATTTGACCATTTGGCTGCCATTTCTGTCTTATTAACACAATACTAAATAAAATGGCACCAACTGTTTCCTTAATAACATTTTCTTAACTTTCTCTTAAGTTTTTAAAAAAAACATTTCTGTTATTAGCTGTTACTGTGAAAGTAAAACTCAAAACATTTTAAAAGGTAAACTACTTGAAATCAGCAACATGAATGAAATTTACTAGTGTGCCCACCTATTACAAACAGAACATGACACAGTACATACTTCTGAACAGGTCCAGTGTGCCTGACTTCTCGCCATTCTTCATCTGGGTTAGATGTAATAGAAAGTGAATAGCAACCGCTACTTTGCTTTTGCAGGAAGGTGTAATTAGGTTTGGCTGTATCTATATTTGAGGGCTGACAAGAAATGGCAAAAAAAAGTCTCTTTATAAATACATAAATACATATTGACTCTCAAAAGGACAATCAAAAACCTAGACTTAAAAGAGAATATATGACTAAAAGAAATACAAATCAATGAGTTATATCTATACTTTTATAATATCTGCAAAAATGTAAACATCAAAACAGTATTTTTGATCAAAAGATATTGTAGATACAATGGTCAAAGTTTCACTTGTGTTACAGATCTGGGCCTTATAATTAAAAGAGAATCTGAAAACTGCAGTTTAAAATAAACAAAGGAGGTGATAAAAAAGGGAAAAAATTTGAAAGAGACTGAGTTTATAATAATATAAATTAAGATTCTATAAATAAATGGAAAACGAGAATATAAATCTGCATATACAATGTGGTAACCATGCAAAATTTTTACAACATATATATAAAAAGTACAGAGGTAGTCTCATGCCTTGTCTTCCTCACATGGCTTCCTCTAAGCCTTTTAAATAACGATCCACCCCAGACCAAACTCATGAGTGTGAGCATGTCCAATACATGCACGTACCACAGCAAACTTAACAAACAGCAAAGTTAACACACACTTTTCTTTCTAGAGGTATTTGGCAAAGATACACAAGCCATATGTATATTACCAAACTTGTATTTTAAAAAAACACAACATATTTAAACTTACTATTGTTTCAAAATAATTTTAGACTTATAGAAAAGTTGCAAAAAAACAAACAAGCCTCTCCTAAATTCCATTAATATTAACATCTTACATAACCATAATACAAGTGTTAAAACTAAGAAATTAACCTTAGTTTAATATTATAAACTAAACTACAGACTTTATTCTGATTTCACTAGTTTTTCTGCTAATATCTTTTTTCTGTATCAGGACCCTACTATAATGCTTCAGTCTTCCCTTGTGTTTCATAATGTTGGTATTTCTACTGAGTATCAGTTAGTTATTTTGTAACTGGGTTTTTCTGATTTTTCTCATGGTTAGATTGAGGTTATACATATTGGGAAGAATACCACAGTAGTGATGTACCCTTCCTTCTCAGTGCATGATATGACAGGTACATTATGTTGAAATGTCTTATTACTTGGATCACCTGGGTTAAGGTGCTGTCTGCCAGGACTCTCCATAGCTATTACTTTTTGTAGTAATTGATCAGTATATTGGGGAAGAGATTTTGAGATTATGCACATATCCTGTTTCTCCTTCAGTTTTCACCCATGAAGTTTAGCATCTTTCTGACCTTGCCTACAACAACCTAACTACGGTTTTTCCAAAGTTGGTTTTGTATTTCTCTTACTCTTTTTATATGTATTAATTAGAATACTTTTCCAATACAGAACTGTCCCTTATCCATCATTTATTATTTATATATTCATTAATTAATTCAGTTCTTCATAACAACATAGATTTTACAGTATTCATTTTAATCTTTGTAATAATCACACACTATTATTATTGATTTTGCTGATCAAACTGTTCTAGCTTTGGCAGTGGGAATTCTTTTAGGTTGGCTATCATGTGCTTTTGGCAAAACTGCATTTTGAAATCAGCCTAATTTCAATGAAATAATGTTTACGAAACCTTTTCCCTCCCCCTCATGAATTATATTAGCCATATGCTTACCTGAGAGATTGATTTCATCTTCGTTTCTTCAGTAGTAGCAGCAGGGAAAGAGCAAGTTGAAGCACAGTAATAATGAATAAAAGAACTTTCCTCTGAAGAGAGGTTCTGAAATAAAGGACGTGCCTGAACCCAAGACAATGGATAAGAAAGTTCTAATTCTCCAGTGGTGGTACTTATTTCTGTCATAATATCTTTCAATTTCAATTCTTCTCTTTGTGAAACAGGATTTTGTAGTTCAAGGAAAATGAATTCACTGGACTTTGCTATTAAAAAAAAAACTTTTATCAATATAAAGGATGTTATAATTTAAATAACTTGATTATTAATAACAGTAAGGTTGGTATATAACTACTAACAAAGTAGTAACCCAGGCAAATTAATCACAAAATAGGCCATTAGTAACCTAGAACCAAAATTCAAAATTTTTAGACTCCTACTGCCTTAGAATGGAAGCTCCACAATGGTACTGACCTCTGTATTTCGAGACCTGGCATTTAATAGGTAGTACTAAATATCTGTTACTGAATGAATAAATGAATGATAACTAAGCAATTTATTTTTTTTCTCTACCCTCCTCCATATATCAAATCTATTAATTAAAAAAATATTCCAACTCCAGCTGGTGTGGCTTGGTGGGTTGAATGCCAGACTGCAAACCAAAAGGTCACTGGTTCTATTCCCAGTCAGCACACATGCCTGGGTTGTGATCCAGATCCCTGGTTGGGACAAACAAGAGGCAACCTACTGATGTTTCCCTCTCTCTCTTTCTTCCTCCCTTCCCCTCTGTCTATAAATGAATAAATAAAACCTTTAAAAATATATATATCCAAATCAAACACTTCCTTCAATATCATCTTCTTTAATCAATCATTTCCATAATTGGTCTCAAATGACATTCTCTTCCCCCATAATGATTACAAATGGCTCATTATACATCTCCAACTTCTCTGCTATTTAATCAAGAATTTCCCCCAATTAATTCCAAAGTAATTAGGAGAGCAAAATAACTAACTTTAAATATATATATACATATTTATGTAAGTATTGTGGGAGCATACAGAAAAGTACTCAACCCATTCTTAGAGAAAGAATACACATATAAGTAAATTGATCTTCTCTTTTAGAAACTAAAGAAAACATTTAAGGTAAAGAATTCTGTATTTTATTTAACTGCACATTAGCTCATTCACAGTTCATTACAAAATAAGGGCAAGAAATTCGTAAGAAAGGGAATCAAGGATGGTAACTGATTAAAAGATAAGGTATTCCTTTTATTTTAGAAAATAAGGTCATTTGGTTGAGTAAAGGTATCAGGAAAAATTATGTGAATAAATAATTTGTTATATTAAGGGATAAAAAATTTTAAATCAATGAACTTAATTTCAATTCAATGAAATTACATTTTATTAAATTATTTTAAAAGAAAATTTTATTTACAGGACTTCTCAGGTTATCTTGAAATTTAGAAATCATTTTATACTCACACTGCTGGCTTAACATAGAGTTTTCTAATTGGGTCTGAATCTCCTGAAGATAAGGTGAAGACACCCAGAGGAAAAGAAGAGCATGACTCCTTTTACTGTGATCATCATCTTTACTTTTCCATACACCAAACCTCTTTAAATGTGTGGTATCCACTACCAATAAAACCTCATTCAGGGACACTAAAACAAATAAAATACAACAATAAATTAATCTATTTAGGAATACAACACTTAAGCGCTATCTAACTCTAGCATACTGTATTTCAAAAAATTATTTGCCAATTTTTCCAAAAATATCATTTCCAATACACTTCACTAAACATAGCTGAAATACCCCAAACAATATGGTTAGAGTAAAAAAGATCACATTACAATTAGAAAGGGCTAAATATTTATTAAATAATTAAATGTAGGGAATTTAGTCTCTTACACTATATGATCTGAGTTATATCCAGGAATAGAAAATATGAATACAAATTTCCATAGCATAAAATCTTGTCCAGACAGAGTTCTTACTAAGAGTTCCAATATCACAAGAAGGAGAAGGGGGAGGAGGGGAAGGGGAAGAAGAGGAATTGCATCTTACCAATGCAAAAAAGCATAATATAACAGAAAATTATGTATTCCTATCTTGGTCATTACTATCAACCAAGCTTCCAAATGCTACCATAAGCCATTTTATGCCTATCTTTCTTCTCCCAAAGTATCTGCATTCTACTATACAGATTAGCCACTATTAAAAGATTCTCAAAAATAGTATGAGCTTCTGAGTGGTCTAAGATGGTATTTCTTTTAAAATTCTTACAGGTTTTACTTCTCAGAACTTCTAGGTAATCACTCTGCATTATTACTCTTCCCCCATCTTAATAAGCCCCCCCAAAAAACCCTCCTCTGAGGACTTTTTTTTAAATTCAAAGACATATATAAAACTTGCATAAAGAAGTCCTAAAGGTCATCTGGTACAACTTTAAGAAAACAACTAAACTAGGGATAGAAATATCAGCTAAGTATAAACCCAAGATGGGTACTGACTGGAGACAAATTTTTTAGTACTCCTCCCCTTATCATCTGCTGGCCCTTTGCCACGCAAAATGTATTCCTCAGCCTCTGACACTGGCATCACCTGGGAGCCTGTTAGAACACAGCAAATCAGGCCCCACCCTATATCTACTGAATCAGAATCTTCAGTTTAACAGAAAAGCCCAGGTGATTCACAGGTACATTAAAGTTTAAAAGCATTTTACAATAAGCATTCAAATACTTACTACTTATCCTAATGTTCCCATTCCAGCCATTCTATTTTTTTTACTTTTTCTTATAAATTAATCCATTTTAAACATCTTTCATATTTCCTCCTTTCCTTCCATCATTCTATTTCTCCATGTCTTTTTCTTGCACCCTTTCTATATTCCCATTTATCTTCTGTACCTACTAGCATGCCTGCCTTTCCTCTCTTCCTAGCCTGTCCTATCCTATCCTATCTCCCCTCTTTCTTTTACTCTCTATTTACTGGTTCCTTTCAATAGACTTATCTATCAATCACTCACCTATCTATGACTCTCTATATATTTTATATACCTACCCAACCTTCCTATCTACTTGTCATCCATCTTATATTTTACTGTAATATTTCAACTGATTTCTTTTTAGATTCCTTTCCCCACTGTTCAAAATCATACTTAATTTTCTTAGTAGCTCCTCCTTTTCAAATCCTCACACTCACATCTTTTCTTCTTTTAGATTTTACTCTTCTTTACAGACTCATTAAACTTGTTTCTTTCTTCCCACTTCCTCCCTTTGTATCTTTCTCCTTCCTTCTTTCTTTACAGCCTTTTTCTATATATTTCCTCACTCCATTTTTGTTCCCTGTCCTTTTCTTTCTCTATACATAGCTTGTCTGTGCCCTGCATGCCTGTCTGCCTTTTCTTTCTTCCTCTGTCTTTCCTTCCTTACTTCACTCCTTCCTCCTCCTTTCCTTCATCACTTTTTCTCTCCCTTCTTCTTTTCCTCTTCCATTCCTCCTTCCCTCTCCCCCTTCCCTCCTTCCTTTTTTACTGGCTCTTCCAAGGAAAAACAAACACTATTCTTTTCATCTCTAACTCTTCTCTTTTCACATCTATTTTATAGTCTTTTCTATTGGCTCATACCATTTAAAGTCCATTCTCTCGCTCTTACTCTCTCCCTTCCCAGCTATCCTTCTTTATTTTACTTTACTTTTTTTAATACTGCCTTCCACTTTTTTCCAGCTGATTAAGATTTAACTGACATAAAACATTGTGTAAGTTTACGTATAAACCATGTTGATTTGAGACACTTATCTTCTGCATTGCAATTGGGACAGGCTAGAAAGTCAGGGCAAGTGGGGTAAGGAAGCTGAGACAGAAGCCGTTTGCAGTCATCTACTGAATCCTATCTTCCCTAAACCAAGGTCGCTTAAGTAATGGCTTGCACTTCTTCCCAACCTGAGAAAAAAAACAACTTAAATCCCCCTACTCAGGGAGATTAGCAGAAACCCAGTTAGTGCCATTTGCCAACCCAAGGACAGATGAAGTTAAGGGAATAAATCTTATTTTGGCACATCTGCATAAAGCTGATGAATATTCTATTGTGATCCTCCCTGAGTCCTTCCCTGAACCCCCAGCCTTTAAAACCCCTCAAAATGAAGGTCCCAGCATGCTCTTCCTCCCAGGAGCAAGCCCTCTCCTCTCCTTCCTCCTTCTTCCCCCACAGGCATGTATCTCAACTCTAAGGGACCTCATGAGGCTTGCAACTGGGAGCAATGGGCAGGGGCAGCTCATCCTGAGATAACCCCCTTACACTGTCCCCAAGGCCTCTTTCTCTCTGAATTCTTAGCGAGTCGGAGCAGCCCAGCCTAAACTCATTTCCCCGCCTACTCCCTTTCCTGTTGCTTCTTCTATCCTAGGCCCTTCCTCGTTTCACTAGCTCCAGATTTAATAAACATCCTCTAAAATTACCTGGATTTGCGTTGAGAAAACTTTCCTGCACAAAGTCAAGAACCCACACACTACTGATCAGCCCTAGGCAGACCTGCTCAAGGCCAAGTCCCCCTTCCGGTGACACAATTATCACCATAATGTTAGCTAACACCTCCATCACAGCACATATTACCATTTCATTTTGGAGGTAGGAACATGTAAGATCTGCTCTTAGCTACTTTCAAGTATGTGTTATTAACTACAGTTAACAAGTCTGCACATCAGATCCTCAGAAGTTATTCATCTTATAACTGAATATTTACTCCAACCAACATTCCCAATCCCCACCCCCTAGCTCCTGCCCTGCTAACCACCACTGTAGTCTATGTTTCTGTGAGTTCAGCTTTATTAGATTTCACATACAAGTGAACGATATCATGCAGTATTTTTGTCTTTCTCTGTTTGGCTACTCTCAGTATAATGCCTTCAAGGTCCATCCATGTTGTCCTTCTTTCTCATGGTTGAATAATATGCCAGTGTGTGTGTACCGCATCTTCACCCATCTATTGACAAACACTTAGATTGTTTCCATATCTTGGCTACTGTGAATAATGCTGCAATAAACATGGGGTACAGATATTTCTTCAAGATCCTGTTTTCATTTCTTTCAGAAGTATAACCAGAAGTAAGATTACTGGATCATATAACATTTCCATTTTTTCTGAGGAATCTCCATATTACTTTCCATTTTAGCTACATTAATTTAGATTCCTACCAACTGTGCATACCACCTGTGTGAGGTGATAGATACCTCATTATGGTTTGGGTTTGGATTACCCTGTTGATTAGAGATGTTGAGCATCTTTTCATGTGCCATTTGTATCTTTTCTTTGGAAAATGTCTATTCAGTTCCTCTGCCCATTTTTTAATCAAAAAAATTTTTTACTTTAGTTTTGTTTTGCTATTGAGTTGTATGAGTTCTTTTTACATTTTGAATATTACCCCCAAATCAGATACATGATTTGAAAGCATTTTCTCCCATTTTGTAGGTTGCCTTTTCATTTCATTGTTTCCTTTGGTGTGCAGAATCTTTTAGTTTGATGTGGCTCAACTTGTTTATTTTCACTTTCATATACTATGCTTTGGTGTCAAATCCAAAACAGCATTGCCAAAATGGATGTTAGGGAGCTTACTGCCTATGTTTTCTCCCAGGGGTTTCAGGCCTTATGTTTAGTCTTTAATCTATTTTGAATTGTTTTTTTGTGTATAGTAGAGGTTGGGGTTCAGTTTCATTCTTTTGGATGTGGCTGTCCAGCTTTCCCAACACCATTTATTGAAGTGACTATCCTTTCCCCATTATTTATTCTTGGTTCCTTTGTTGCAAATTAATTGATCAAACATGTGTGGGTTTATTGCTGGTCTCTCAATTCTGGATCGATTTATCTATGTATCTGTTTTTACGCTAATATCATACTTTTTTTGATTACCACAGCTCTGAAATACAGTTTGAAATCAGGAAGTGTGGTGCCCCCAGCTGTGTTTATCTCAGGATTGCTTTGGCTATTTGGGATCTTTCATTGTGCCATGCAAATTTTGGGATTTCTTTTTCCATTTCTGTGAGAAAGACCACTGAATTTTGATAGGGATTACACTAAATCTGTAAATTGCTTTGAATAGGATAGACATTTTAATATTAACTCTTCCAATCCATAAACACTGAAATTCACCCATTCTGAAAACTTCCAGGGAAACTGGCAGCAAAGACAGATTAAATTAAAAGAAAAGAGGAGTGAGAATCTTCAGCAAAACTTCTTCTCAGCATTTCTTCCTCATGCAGCTCATAGCCCCAAATAGTTCATAATATTTCTGTGAAGTCTAGACAATTATAATTAAATCAAATGTTCCAAGCTTTTACTATGAAACGTAAATTTTCTTTGGGAACACTGCTTTTAAATTTTTCTTTTAAAAAAGACTTTAACACCATCATAAGAAATATTTACCTCATTACCAAAATTTCCCCCAGTATTTGGTTTATTCTGTTATAGGACTATGGCACACATTGAAAGTAGGAGTTCTCTATCACTATTCCTACCCACTGATAGAAATTTTACTAACAGAATCCTAATTTTATTTAGGAAGCAAGATACTCAGCTTTTAAAAGTTTTGTTTCTAGCCCTGGCTGGTGTAGCTCAGAGGATTGAGTAGAGGCCTGCAAACCAAAGGGTCATTGGTTCGATTCCCAGTCAGGACACATGCCTGGGTTGTGGGCCAGACCCCTGGTTGGGGGCCAGACCCCTGGTAGGGGGTATGCAAGAGGCAACCACACACTGGTGTTTCTCTCCCTCTTTCTCCTTCCCTTCCCCTCTCTTTAAAAAATAAATAAATATCTAAAAAAATACATATTTAAGTGGAATAAGTGCCAGTATTGAAATGAAATAAAAGAAACTATTTGTAGTTTCCCAAAGCGTTTTCCACAAACGCTAATTCCATTTAGTTAAAGGGGAAAAAAATTGTCAGTCATCGAATAAATTGTGAAATGCTTGGTTTAAATAAACAAATTTTGTTCATCTTAAAAAAAAAAAAAGTTGTTTCTGCCCTGGATGGTATGGCTCAATGGATTGAGCCCTGGCCTGTGCATGGAGAGGGTCACTGGTTTGGTTCTTAGTCAGGGCACATACCTGGGTTGTAGACCAGGTCCCCAGCTGGGGGCAAGGCAACCCATAGATGTATCTCTTACACATTGATGTTTCTCTCTCTCTTTCTTCTTTCCTCCCCCCTCTCTAAAAGTAAATAAATGAAATCTTTTTTTAAAAAAATCTCTATTTCCTAGATACCTTTGCAAATGGATGTGTGATCATACGACTAAGTTCAAGATAAAATATGTAAGTAAAAGATGTTAGGTGGCCTGCACATCTAAAAAGGCTCCTTAAAAGGGCAAGAGTTATGTAGTATGTGTCCTGTTAACCATTTTTCCCTTCCTCATGCTTTCTACCTGGAACACGAACATGATGACTGGTGTATGAGCAGCCAAATGGACCATGAGACAAGCTTGAGGATGAAAGTCATGTATCAGAGATGACAGAGTAGAAAAAAATAAATAAACCCGGGCCCCTGATGACCAAAGAAACACCATATCAGCCCTTTCCAGACTACTTCTGGATTTCTTCATTGTGAGGGAAAAACAAACTATTTTCTTTAAGCCACAGCCAAACATAATTTGCAGCTAATATAAATATGGATAAATCAATTTCCCTTAGCTGTTTTTGAAAAAGAATAAACATTTAGAACCCTGGCTTCTACATCAAAAAAATTATACAGGCATGCCTTGTTTTTAAAAGATTTTTGTATACAGGAACTTATCATAGGCTGAATTTTGGGAAGAAGATAAATATTTTCCTCTTCCATTATAAAATCATAAATTCATTACCACTGAAAGGAGTATTTTTCCAGAATTTTTAATTAAAATCATCTTTTAAAAATATGGGATAGGAAAGTTATAAAAGAAAGCAATATTTAAAACAAAGTATAAATATTAACTATGAAAACCTAAAATATCATTTTTGAGGTTTGTATCACAAAAATCTGAGAGGTAGCCCTGTTAAACGGGCCTTTATAGATTATCGTTAGATGTAGCAGAACTATATCAAACTAAAAAGCTTCTGCACAGCAGAGGAAATCAACAATACAGTAAAAAGAAAACCTACTGAAAAAGAGAAAATACATGCAAATCATATATCTAACAAGGAGTTAATATCCAAAATATATAAAGAACTCATACAACTCACTAGAATAAAAACAAACAATTTAATTAAAAAGTGAGCAGAGAAACTAAATAAATATTTTTACAAAGATGGCCAATGGGTACATGAATAGTGCTCAAATCACTAATATAAAAATGCAAATCAAAACCACAATAACATATTACCTCACACCTATTAGAATAACTATTATCAAAAAGATAAGGCATAAGTATTGGTGAGGATATCAAGAAAAGAGAACACTTGTATACCATTGGTGGGAATGTAAACTGTTGCAGCCACTGTGGAAAACAGCAGGAAGGTTCCTCAAAAACCTAAAAATAGCCCTGGCTGGTGTGGCTCAGTAGATTGAGTGCCGGCCTGCGAACCAAAGGGTCACTAGTTTCATTCCCGGCCTTGGTTGGGGGCCAGGTCCTCAGTTAGGGGTGCACAAGAGGCAACCACATATTGACGTTTCTCTCCCTATCTTTTTCCCTCCATTCCCCTCTCTCTAAAAATAAATCAATAAATAAATCTTTTTAAAAAACTAAAAATAGAACTACCATGTGATCTAGCAATTCCACTCTGGGTATTTATCCAAAGAAAACAAAAACACTAATTCAAAAATTATGTGTATCACCATGTTCACTGCTACATTATTTACAATGTTATGAGAGATAAAGCTGGCTCTTTCTCCCAGGCCCCAGATAACTTCCACATTCTGCTTCTGTACCTTTAGCTTCCACATTCCACCTCTGTGCCCCTTGCTTGCACCGCATAGCCCCTCCCTGCCTTTTCCCGCCTTGCTATGAGAGTATTTAACCACCTATCCGACCCCTCCCCCGCGCCCAGAATTTGGAGTTCGTGAATAAAAAGGCTTACTCCACCACCCTGAATCATGAGAGAGTCCGTTTTTCCGCAACAACAATAGCCAAGATATGGAAATGACCTAAGTGATGCGGACCCGGCTTGGGGTCCGAGACATTGTGGATTAGGCAAGAGAAATTCACACAGACTACCGAATCCTGTGGAGGAAAAGGGACAGCATGGCTTCTCTCTCAAGAGAAAAAAAGGCCTCGGCCCTTGCCTTGACAAGCCTTTACTGCTTTTCTGGTCACATTACATGATGGTCCTCATTTACTATGCACAGGTTCACTTTAGGTGGTTACCTTTTACAGAAAACAAAGGAGAGGATGCTGCTACTCACATCACAGAAGAAGGATATTTGCAAATGCAAAGGGAAAAGTAGTTGAACTGCTTACACTTGTCCTTGGAAGGTTTAGCATGGATTTTAGAAAGTTACTTTAAAGATATGCAGTAAACATTTGCTGCCTCAGTTCAGGGTGAGGGAATTTTAGCAAAAAGCAAGTCTCAAAGCAGCCTAGGTACAATGCAGGCCTGATTCCCCACAGCAGAACCTATCCGTGGGTGTGGGTCCTGTCTGGACCCATGCCACGCAGAACGGTCTCCTATATTTCCCCCCTTGTTTTTAGTTAGGACTGCTACAGATCCCACAATCTTGCTACTTGCTCGTCTCTCACATGACCCTGGGAAAATAATTTGCAAATGTGTCAAAGTACACAGAGCATTATCATAATCAGTAAGCAACCAATGGTTCCAAAGACCCACATTCTCAGATCAAGCCCACCAATCACTGTCAGGCAATAATGATTAAACAATAGATAACATTGAAAGAATTGAGGACTTATTCTGAGTCAGGGTCAAATAGTTAAAGGGCCATAAAATTTTGGGGAAACAAACTCATTTTCAGGCTTGGACCCTTACCATTTAAATTGAGGGTATTAGCAAAGAAGGTTTCATAGGATTTTATGCATTCTTTCTTAGGCCTGATAGCCCTAGGGAACCGCCCTTTCCAGCACAGGGCTGCACCCACCTCCAGCATTGTTTCAGGCTTAAGTCATTATTTCAGGCTTAAGTCAGGGCAGGGGAAGTAAGGCAGCCAAGAGACTAGAAGACTTCTTGCAGACAGAATGTGGACTAAGGCTATGTCAAAGTCGAGGGGCGAGGGCCCATCGACCCCTTTTTCTATAGCCCCCCAAGTCCTTCCCTGGGGGCCCCCGTGATCGTGCCACCTGTCTTACATCATCCCTCCCTTGAGGACTCTTACCCGTCACTGGCTAACCGATCAAGCATTGGGGGCCAAGCAGGGTGAAGTAAAAGGAGCAGAGGCAGTGCCCCTGCCAGGGAGATAAGCTTTGTCTCCTTAGTTGCTTATGGTCTGAAGGTCGCTCACTCAGCCTTAGCCATGGGATTTTTACAGCTCCTGAAACCAGGCAGGGCAGTTCCCAACGCTAAGTATTCACCAATAGATGAATAAATAAAGAAGATATTGTGTGTGTATATATATATGAAATGGAATACTATTTAGCCATAAAAGAGAATGAAATATTGCCATATGTGACAACATGGATGGACCTTGAGGATATTACACTAAGTAAAATATGTCAGACAAAGAAAGACAAATTACCATATAATAGCACTTATTATGCAAATTCTAAAACAACATCAAGCTTATAAATTGAGGTCAGATTGATGGTTCCAAGAAGCAGAAGATAGGGTGGGCAAAACAGATAAAGGGGTCAAAAGGTTCAAACTTCAGTTATAAAATAAATAAATCATGAGGATTTACTACACAACATGGTAACTATAGTTAAAAATACTGTATTGAGCATATCTGAAAGTCGCTAAGAGAGCCCTGACTGACATGGTTCAGTTCACTGGCATTGTCCCACAAGGTGAAGGGTCACTGATTTGATTCCTGGTCAGGGCACATGCCTGGGTTGTGGGCCTGGGCCCTGGTTAGGGTGTGTGTGAGAGGCAACCAATGGATGTTTCTCTCACACATTGATGTTTCTCTCCCTCTTTTTCTCCCTACCTTCTCCACTCTCTAAAATAAATAAATAAAATACATATTTTTTAAAAGTTGCTAAGATAGGATTTCTTAAAAGTCCTAATCATAATGAAAATAAGTCTTTATTACTTAGTGAGGGAATGCATGTTTACTAGATTTACTGTGGTGATCACCATGCAATAGGGTTGACCTTCAAACAACACAAGGCTTAAGGGTGCCAGAGTCTGGGACCTCCTCCCCTATACACACCAAATTCAGTACATGCTCAGGTCCCTTATATAAAATGGCACCAAACAATGCATACAGTAGGCCTTCTGCATCTGAGGAATGCCAACCACAGATGGAAAATACTGTTTTCAATCCACAGCTGGTTGAATCCACAGATGCAAAACCTGGGGATACGTAGGGCCAACAGTGTATTTACTGAAAAATCCATGTGTATGTGGACCAAAGCAGTTCAAATCCACATTGTTCCAGGGTCAACTGTATATACAAACATCAAATTATTATGTTGCACACCTGAAATTAACATAATGTTGTATGTCAGTTATACCTAAGTTAAAAAAGAAAGAATTTGATGTGTAACTCTGTTGCAGTTCTTTAACCATAGCCCTGTATTTTTTGAAATTATTACTTCCTTTTAAAACACAGGTCTTTGTTTCTGCTAAATTGCTATGTTACATTATTCCATAATAACATAAAAATTTCCTAATTAGGACTATCAATGTATTTATCCTGTGCCTTATGTAATGTTACTACTTACAGTAGCTTACTAATTATTAGAATCATTATCATAACATTATATTATCTAATCATTATTAGAATCATATATTTGTGATTTCTGTACATGGGTATTGAGGGAGCCCAATGAATGATATGTTTTTTTTAAGATTTTATTTATTTTTTAAAATATTTTATTTATTTATTTTTAAAGAGAGGGGAAGGGAGCAAGAAAGGGAGGGAGAGAAACATTTCTGTGTGGTTGCCTCTCACATGCCCCCTAACTGGGACCTGGCCTGAAACTCAGGCATGTGCCCTGACTGGGAATCAAACCCACAACCCTTTAGTTTGCAGGCCAGCACTCAATCCACTGAGCAACACCAGCCAGGGCCAATGAAAGATATTTTGATCAAATCTTCAGTCTTGGAACTAAAGCTTCCTATTACCTAGTTCATTTCTGAAATGTTATTTGTGTATATATTTTCCTCTTCATTCCTCTCTCTCACAAGTCATCCTCTATATTTCTTATTATTTTTCTTAGCATCATTATTCATTCTGAAAGGTTTTCAAACAAACAGAGAATGAGAAAATGCCCTGAGTCTCTCCAAGTTGCAAGTATTTCCCAATCTACTTTGCATTATTCAGATAAAAAAATGGTATTTTAAAAAAAACTCTCTTAACCCCTATGCAAAACCATCTTACATGTGTATGTACATTAAAATTTTCCTGCCCTAGCTAGTGCAACTCAGTGCATTGAGTGCCATCCTGCAAACCAAAGGGTCACCACTTTGGTCCCAATAAGGGAACATGCCTAGGTTGCAGACCGGGTCCCCAGTGAGGGACGTGCAAGGGGCAACCACACATGTTTCTCTCCCTCTTTTTCTCCTTCCCTTCCTCTCTCTAAAAATAAATAAATAAAATCTTTTAAAAATAGAGCTTCTGGCCAAGGTAGAGGCACAGGCAGAAAAGCTTTGCTTCTTCCCACAACCAAAAGAAGGACAACAACCAATTTAAAAACAAAGAACAACCCACAACTACCATTTGCATGGAAGTTGAACAACCAAGGAGTTAAAGAAACATTCATTCAGACCAGTAGGAAGAAAGGAGACAGATAGCCAGGGTGCCAGGATGGAAAGGAGCTCGCACAAGGCAAGGCAGTAGACTGGGGTAGGCAAGGCAGTAGCTGGAGGACTGGGTTCAAAGTTCATTAATGGCAAGGACCTAGATCCAAAATTACTATATCCAGCAAAGCTATCATTTAGAATAGAAGGGCAGAGAAAGTGCTTCCCAGATAAGGTGAAGTTAAAGGAGTTTGTCATCACCAAGCCCTTATTATATGAAATGTTAAAGGGACTTAGAAATAGAAGATCAAAACTACGAATAATAAAATGACAACAAACTCACAACCATCAACAACTGAACAACAACAACAAAAAAAACTGAACCTAAAAACCAAAAACAGAAACTAAGCAAACAACAGAACCAGAGAATAGGAACAGAATTACAGAAATGGGGATTACATGGAGGGTTATCAGTGGGGAGGGGTGGGGGACGAATGGGAGGGAAAGGTACAGGGAATAAGAAGCATAAATGGTAGGTAGAAAAATAGACCGGGGGAGGTTAAGAATAGTATTGGAAATGGAGAAGCCAAAAAACTTATATATATGACCCATGGACATGAACTAAGGATAGGAATGCTGGAGAGTGGGGGTGGTACAGGGAGAAGGGGAATAACGGGAAGAAAAACTGTAATAGCATAATCAATAAAATATACTTTAAAAATCTTTAAAAATAAAAAATTTCCTTATGATTCCTTCCTTACAGTTCCTATTGCCTCTATTGTTATACACCAAAACTCTTCTTGCTATCAAAACATTATTTCTGTTAAACCCAAAAAATTATGAGACCCTTTATATTACTTGACTTAAAATCATTAAAATAATAATGTACTATGTTCAGCATTTTTAAACATTTTAACTCCTTTTGAAGATGCTAAAAAAAGTGTTAAGTTGAAAAACATTATTAACTGTGGTTTACTTAAATTCTATATTAGAAAAAGTTATGGAAAGCTTTTTGAAGATTTCAGGATTTTAGCTGGCCAATTATTTTATACTCCAAATTATAGTGAAAATAGGCCATAAGACAATGATAGCTTACCTTGAAATGGGATCTTAACACACTTTGGCGTGAACTAAAGAAAAAATACAAAAGCAAAAAATGAGTTACCACTCAAAATGTTCCATTCAAAATTTTCAAATTTTTTCTTCTTCAAACCAACAAGTATATATTAAAAGTTTACACCAAAAATGCTGAAGCTTTTTTTAACCAATAAGCCAAGAATATGTTTCACTTAATTTTATTGACATTTAAGAATCCCATGCAAGTATTATTTACAATTGGAAACAGCCCAAGTGTCCATCAGTAAGTGAGTGGATGAGAAAGCTGTGGCACATTTACAGAATGGAATACTACTTACTCAGCTGTGAAAAACGAAATCTTAACCTTTGCAACAGCATTGGATGGACCTGGAGAGTATTATGCTAAGTGAAATAAGTCAGTCAGAGAAAGACAAATACCATATGATTCTACTTATATGTGGAATCTAATGAACAAAAACTGATGAACAAAACAGACACAGGGGCATGGATACAGAGAACAGACTAACATCTGTCAGGGGGTAGGGGTAGGAGGACTGGGTAAAAAAGGTGAAAGGATTAAGAAAAAAAACCTCCCTCCTAGACCACAGTATGGTGATTACCAGGGGGAAGGGAGAATGAGGAAAGTAAGAGACAGTAAAGGAGGGATGAATGGTGATGGAAGGAGACTTAACTTGGGGTGGTGGACACAACACAGTGAACAGATGACATGTTATAGAACTGTAACCCTGAAACCTATATAATTTTATCAACCAATGTCACCCCAATAAATTCAATTTAGAAAAGAATTCTGTGCAAATAACTTAATTCTCAGTATGTTCATTTAAAAAACCAAGACTTTGCATAATATATTTTTCAAAATGTCTCTGAATTTTTAAAGAATAAGACAAAGTCCAAAAGAAAATGCTAAGAGATGTCACTGACTTTAATAAATAAACCAACCACAAAACAGGGTTTGATTCCTGGCTTTGTTGACATTCCCAGCATTCATCTTTCTTTGCTCCGTGTTACAAATCCTGTCTGACTGAGGATTCCACAAGGTTCTTGCTGTTTCTGGTCCTTCTGCCTGGACGCTAATTTTCTCTCAGTATCTCTTGTGTACATCAAGTGATCTCAAGTGTTGCTTTTATAATAAACTCTCAAGACTTGGAGAGCACCTATATCTTACACATGCCATCTAAAATAGGCTTGGGCTTTGAATTTTTTTCTATTAATGCTAAATGAATTTATGTTTATTTATTTATTCTTTGGTTAGGTTTTTCTTTTGAGCAACAAATTTGTGAAATGGTTGACCAAATCAGGGGTACATACAGTCTGTGAGCACAGAACAGAATCAAACATGGTCTTAGTACATGGGTACCGAATAAACAAAAAACAATGTTCAGTGAAACCACAGGTTTCCTGTGACTCCATTTTTTTGCCAATTTAAAAATTATTTCATACTGTAGTTTCACAAATACAAAATTCATATTTCATGGTGTAAGTTTGGTGCTAAAGCAAAATTCACACAAAATGGCATAGGAGTTAAAGCTAATAAGCTTGGGTTTCAAATCCTGCCTCTGTTATCTCTACTACTTAAACAAATAGTAAGTAGATAAATCAGATAACTTACTAAACTTCTCTCAGATTTAGATAAGACCCTTAATGAAAGGTAACTATTATCATTAGACTCCAGCATCTGATTAAATATGTTAATGTAAATATTAGTTTAATTTAGTCAAATTCACCTTATTGTTCTGTCATTTTCACACAACCCTATGTATATTTGGGGTATATTTTCCATTGCCAAATTCTTTCTGACATGTTTTACTGGGTCTTTGATCTAAAAGAATACATCTTAGCAAATGAAAATAAAGTTATATGAAATGCATATGAGCATTTGTTTTTAAATTTTTATAGTCATTACTACAAAACTATGAACTAGAAGTAGGGCAGCTCTGTATCTTTAGCCTCTACTTTCTATGTTATTCTCTCATCCTTTCATTGTAAGCATTCTTGCTTTATCAAACCTTTCAGCTTAGAAAGGATCTGATACTCATTCACATCTTTGTATGATGATTAAGCCAATATGTAACCTCTCCGAAAGGCAAAGCCCTATTTCCGGCAAAAATTTAATTCCCAGTTAAGAAAATAAGAAACATGTTTCCTGTGGAAGTAAGGTAAACCAGTTCTATGAAATCATTTCATATCTATTTAAACTTAAAAATAAAGGATGAATATAAGAGCAATTACAATAGCCAGTACAGTTCTCTGAACAATAGGTACTTAATAAATATTTTCCTGCTATCAATAAAGCTGAGATCTAACCAATGGATATGAAATGCTCCAATAGATATGAACATTCTCTATACCACCGATTTTCAACCAGCATGGTATAAGAATTTTTAAACACGTCGTACCTGACTATTTAGTCAGAGGCAGTGACCTCTTCTCCCTTAGATTGTCAAATTTAAAAAATGATTACAGCCTGAACAACAATAGCTATCTGTTGTGAATGCCCTGTTTTGAACCATAAATATATAGATTATATAACAGAGTTACAATTTATTACTCATGTTGCATAATAAGGTTGTATCTGATTGGTCAATTCTTGGTACCAGAAATCCTTATATACAAATATAGGAACCTGATTTTTAAAAAGTCACTTTGGAACAAAAAAGGTAGGTAATTACTATTTTTTCTGTAAATCAATCAAAATTATACCTAATTTTTGGTGTCAGATGGGCAAAAAATATATTTTTTGGTGTGCTGCAGAATTTTAGTAATTAGTTTATGTGTTAAGATGAAAAAGACTGAAAATTGCTGCTCTACACTGCAAAAAAAAGTAATAGTAATTTAAATGTCCAACCATTAAAAAAAATGGGCTCTAATTTATGTAACAGTTTACCACCATAGGCATTTTTCTAGTTCAGCAACATTGTAACTATCATGACAGTGAGAACTGTATCTCTAGTGTCTGCAACAGTACATAGCAGACACTCACTAAGCATCTGGAAAATGACTGAGCTCAATTCTCTAATACATTTACCACTCCACCAAAAGTAAGCTTTTTAATTTCTAAGTTACAGAGTATCATGAACTTTGCCTTAAAAAAAAAACATATATTAAAAGTCTTTTGAAAAACTCAAAGACTTTTTATTTTAATTGAATTATATATTTGTAATTTTTAAAATTGTTTATGTTCTCTCCATCATAACATAACTTCTAATTTTTGCAGAATTCCTCTCAGTCTTTGCTTACATGCATATATTTCACCTGTGTATATTTACTTTGATTTACTAAATCACTTTCTTATAATTAGACATTTAAGTTTTTTACTTTAATTATAAGAAGTGTTCTAACAAACAGACATATTTTTTTAATCCTCACCCAAGGATATGTTTATTGATTTTTTAGAGGGAGATGAAGGGAAACAGAGAGGGGAAAAAAAACATCAGTATGAGAGAGAAACATTGATCAGTTACCTCCCATACGTGCCCTGACAGGGGACTTAACCCTCAACCTAGGCATGTGCCCTGACCTGGGATCAAACCCGCAACCTTCTGGTGTACAGGATGATGTTCCAACCAACTAAGTCACCCAGCCAGAGAAACAGGCATATTTTTTAAGTCCTGCTTTATGTCATTTACTGAATATCTGCAGTCCCCTACTATTTGTAACAGCAAAATAGTTAGAGAACTATTTTTAAAAAGTCACTTTGGAACAAAAAAGTTGCACTGAAATGTGCAACAGTCAGGAATAAAGGACAAAGCAAGTACATGAATTAAATTAGTTTAATATAACTATGGTGAGTTACAAAACAGTATGTATGCCATACACTTTTATTTTAAATAGATATCTATATTTCTAATATGAAGAATATAGAATGATATACACTTTAGAATTAGTGGCAGTTGTCTCCAGATAAGCAAGATTATAGGTGTTCTTATTATTCCTTAATTCATTTGTAGTTTTTTGCTTGGCTTTGTTTTTTGCCCATAACAAGCCCACCTGACTCTGTAATAACACAATTGTTGAATATTTATGTTGGGTTTTCCTCCCCAGCTAATCAATTATTATCATATATTGAAGTTACCCAATTTTGCCATTACAAAGTACTCAAGAAAAAACTGTTTAAACCTAGATTAAAAGCAAAAAGCAAAATGCTGAGGGGGTGATGAACAGTGAACAAAATTCCTTAAAGCACAAGAATTGTAAACTCACCCAAAGCATGCCAAAATCATTATCTGAAAACTAGTGATCAGGGAATATTAATTTCAAACTAAACTGCTCTTGTGCTTTCAATCAAAGCAATTTTAACTATATCACAGTCCTTGTTACTTATAGTTTCCATGGTTTGCTGGACTTATACATAATGTTTACTGAGATTAAGTCTTCCCACAGTGTCACCAAGTAAACATCTATTTTATGTCTTAAATCATGCACTGTCCTCTCTGTAAGTCTTCCCCGCTTCCTCCAGACAGATATAGGTACTCATTCTCATATGCACCCTTTTTGTACATATCTCCTTGTTCATTTTACCGTAATATAAATATCTATTTGCGTGTCTGTCACTTCCATTATATTACAAGTTCCCTAAAAGCAGAGACCATGTCTTATATTCCCTGCTCTACTAATAACACAGCAAAACATTAATAAAACTTCTAGGAAAATACCTGAGTGATAATCTGATGTAGTCAATTCAATTTAACTAAAGTTTATAGGGCCTACTTAAACTTCAGCCATTTAGGAAGGATAAAAGAGAATAAAAGCATAGCTCTTTACCACAAGATGCTTAAGGCTAATGGAGAGGTTCAGGAAAGAATATAAACAATTATAAACATGTAAAACAAATATTATAACACATGTGCAAACAAACTGCTGTAAGTATACAGTAAAAGAAGAAGTTAATTCTGAGTAGGAAGGAGAAATCAAAAAAGGATTCCTGAAGACACATTTGCCTTAAAAGACTACTAGGATTTTAGCAGGCAGGAATGCTGAGAAAATATAGAAAACAAAGTAATATCTAGTCTGCCTTTCATTGACATTATATGAGGAAGAATACTGAAGGAAAAAAAAAGTAGAGAGAGTAGGAATTGTTCTTGGAGATCCTTAAATAACAAGTTTAATGATATGGAGAACTCGGTTTACAAGAATTTAAACCAGCAAAATGAGATTTTTTATTTGTGCTCCCAACTATGCCCTGAATAAAAATATACTTCACTACTAAATTAGCTTTTTAGAACCCAAAGAGTATCAGCACGTAGTTCTTATACATGGTCTCCATTAGAACAGTCAGATCAGAAATATAATTTTAGGACATACCCCTGATTTTAGAAATGCCCCCTAATTAAAAACATGTTTCAAAGTATGTATAACATATTTAAAGTGTCCCAAATAAAATTATTCTCAGTTCTGTTTTCATTTGCACTAAAAAAAGAGAAGACAATCAGAAATGCCTTGTCCAAGATCCAAAACTTAAAAAATAAAATTAAATAAATAAATATACTTACTGTAACACAACCTTTAGAAGCTCCTTTTATTTTACCAATATAAACAGAAGTAAATATAAAATCCAGTTGTAGATCCATCTCATTACTAGGTATCATACAGGAAATGTTTTCCATGACAGGACATAATTCAGATGAAGCCTAAGATGGAAAAAATTGTAAGATGTTTATAACCCTCAATATTTTATCTATATATATATATATATATATATATATATATATATATGCCAACAATGATTTTCCAAAATAAAATACTTTAAATTACTATTAATGAAGCTGAAGGAATTTATACTGTGAATAAATAATTGTCTAGATTATTTTTTCTTAAATAGTACATGATCTACCTTGAGAAAATTACTCTAATAGTCAAATCCTAAATTAATTTAATAAGTCTAAGCTTTAGAAATTATCTCCCTCTGTATCAAAGCCATGATTTCAAACTCAATATTCCCTTTATTAATTTTTAACTCACCAGAAGTAAATTAAGATATAGTGTTTTAATTTAAAATGAGTTTTGAACTATAATCTCTCTTTTAATCACCACAACCACTCCATGAAGTAATATTCTTTTTTCCATTTCTTAAATTAATAGATGTTTAGATTGGTTAAGTAAGGCTGTCCAAAGTAATGTAGTTAGTAAAAAGCAAAGCTAAAATAAAGTCACGTCTCTATCTCCAAGTCAAGCGTCACTTCAACCATATGAAATTGCTTCCATACACCAGGATGATGCTCTCAGCTATTGAGAGTTTACTGAACAATGAAGGGATGTAAGTGCCTAAAAATCATCTGTTACATGAAATCTATGTATGTTACTATATGCTATGTCTGAAGGATAGCCAAACAAGTTGCCTAAAACCTCAAAAACCATACCACTTCCACACAATTACACAACTGTTTTTAAATTACAACAGATGACCAGGCAGAATCAGCAGTAGCTGTTGCCCACAATCTCTCCTGAATTTTACACTGCTTTGAAATGACTTTTCCAACTCCACATACACCTAGCCTTTGCACATTGTCCCCCTTTAACCCTAACATCACAAGTAATCAAATAAATTTTCATTAGAGAAATTAAGCATGTGTACTAACTCTCTACATGCCTCTAGATGAGGTTAGTCCTCATCTGGAACCTAGACAGTACTCATTATTTTTAACCCATTTCATCATGTCAGTTACCTGCTTAATGGAATTTGTCATTCTCATCTTTCATTGCTTACTCAACTGTTCTTATATCCTAAGTAAAAAGGGGAATCAAATCAAGTGGCTCTAATCAGTCACAGAACTGTGTGTGTTTCTGTGTGATAAAATTACAGGGTAGAATAGAAATTTCTTGTTGGGACTCACATTTTGTAAAGACTAAATGCCTCCTGAAAGTAACCAACCCATGTTTCTCATAATTTCATTTAAAACTGGAAACAAGGGAGAATGTGGAAATGTTATGGTATTCTGCTTAAGATTTTATTTCTTTTTAGAGGGAAAGGGAGGAAGAAAAGAGAGGGAGAGAAACATCGATGTGCAACAGAACACCAACTGGTTGCCTCTCACAATTCCCCACCTGGGGACCAGGCCAGCAACCCAGGCATGTGTCCTGACCAGGAATCAAAATAGTGACCTTTTGCTTTACGAGACCATACGCAATCCACTGAGCCATGCCAGTCAGGGCTGCCTTACAGATCTTGGTAGATCTCCACATTATTTGCTGTTTGGTTGTGATCATATTCTGTCAGTTCTACATGAGATGTTTTTTTCTTTTAAGTTTTTTTAATTTATTGATTTTGAAGAAAGCGAAAGAAAAATCAATTTGCTGTTCCACTTATTTATGCATTCATTGGTTGTTTCTTGTACATGCCCTGACAGGAGAACAAACCCGCAATGTTGACTTATCAAGACAATGCTCTAAACAACTGAGCTATACTGCCAGGGCCTGTTATTTCCTTATAATACAATCATTTTATACTGCACTGTAAACTTACACGCTGCCAAAGGAACTGTAAGTCATCTAGAACAGTGATTTCCAACCCATGTGCTGTATATTTTTAAAATATACACTACCTGCCTGACTTTATAGGCACACTAACCTCTTTTCCCTTACATTGTCAAATTAAAAAATGACAATAGCCAACACAATAATAGTCATCCAGTGTGAATAAATCAAAATTATACCTGTTTTCTATCAGATCGGCAAAAAGTTTATTTTTTGGCGTGCCACAGAATTTTAGTAATTAGTTCATATGTGCCGTGAGATGAAAAAGATTGAAAACCACTGATCTAGAAGTCTGAACTCACTGTCAACAATGACACTGCTTTACTTACAAGTACAACTAAGCTATCAATTACACAGTTGGCCCACTGGGCAAGAATGGGTACATTTTAACAAAAACTTAGAACCCAGTTGCTAAGGTGATCTCTGTATGGAGTTCCTAAGGCAATAGAAACACCCGTGAAACTAATCAAAACCTGTTTTCATAAAGCTGACCAAATTCTTCATCACACTCCACAGAATAACAGCCCCTGACATTATTCAAAAACAAACCAAGAGAAATTTACCATAATTCTGTACTCGTAGCCACTGATAATCACTTGTTCAAAATAAGATAATCAGAGGTTCATAATATGAATAAACATTGACAATAAATGACTTGAACCTTACTTTAGAGCTAGCCTCTTCAAAGTGGTATGTCAAAAACACAGTGGCTGACATTAAACAATCAGAAACTACCATTTATTATTTTTCTGTAAGAAAAAAGATACAAAGAACTTAACAAATTGATAGATTTGTGACACTGTTCTAAATCCTTCATATGTTATTTTATTTAATACACAAAATAATTTTGTGAGGCAGGTATCATTATCCTCATTTACAACATGAAGAAAACCAGGCTTAGGGAAATTAAGTGACTGTGCCGAACTGGCAGAGCCAGGACATGAACGCAGACCTGGATATCTCCCTCAGCCATCCTCTTTCCTCTATATTGTACTGTTTTAATAGCACGTGAGGAAAAGGAATAATTCCAAGTAGTTATAGTATTGCAAGGTCAGATAAATATTGGAAGCTGCAATTCTAGAAAATTTTTGATAAAGCACTTAAATGTCTAAAGAGAACCACTGAAAAAGAAAAATATTCAAGGAATAGAATATTCACGCTGAAAAAATATAAATGACCAGAAAAAAATGGTATAATCCCTTCCCTTTGAAATAAGACAATTACCTATTTCTCTGAAACTAACATGAAAGTTGTTTTAAAATTCAAACTAAAATTTTTTAATATTTTTACAAGATTCTCCTTGATGAATCAAAAAATAGTCATTAGCCAATAGTGAATATTTCACTATCTGTGAGAAGGCAGAAATAAATTACCTGTACTGATTCACATGTAATCGTTGGCAGTTCTGACAATGCTGATTCAGAAATATTCTCATTTTCATTAGTGATGCCATGGTCTTGTTTACATTGTAATTTAAGAATTTCTGAACTTTTATGTTCAATGGGTCCTTCTTCATCACTAGAAACAACAACTAAAAAGGAAAAATGTATTTTTTCAAATATGTCTCAATAGTCACGTATCAAAAAGAGAACTTTCTAATTCATGCAATATACCTTTAATAATCCTATTAAACCTAATCATTTATTTTTCTTCAACTTAAAAACTGGCCTATCATTCATTATCTGATTTATACTAGTTATGTACATTGCTTCCAAATCAGTGCTATTATTTAGCAGTTACCTGCAGGTCCAAGGATGAAGACATTTAGAAAGGTATAAAGCCATGTGAAGAACTTCAGACTAAATCCTAGTCCTAATTATGTATTGTGCCATCACTCTAAATTGTACTTTGAATCCTGTTACATTAGTTTTTCCAGGAGGGACAAATGGATGGCTAGGGGAAGATGTGGAAGACTCTTCATCCTTCAGGACCTTTCATGTACCATGTGATAATATCAATATATTTAGAAATTAATTAAATCAAAATTAATGACAATAATTAAATAGCACTTAAACTCTGTGTATTTCAGCTTCATCAACCAAATGATAATAATGGTCCTTATGGAATCTTTTAAAATCTGATGAGGTGAATCACACAACACTAATCTAAAAAAAATTACTTTTGCTTCTAAGTACTCCATTGTTTTTACCTAAATCAATATTGTTAACTTCATAAAGTCCCAAAATCCCAAGACTTTTTTCCAAAAAGTTAGTAAATTCCACGGTAATGTCATAAATCACTTATTGCCTAGCCATGTTTTATGCAAGATGAGAAATAAAATAAGTAGAGCAGAAAAAATTAAGAACCTCCTGTTACTTACTTGGTTCAGCTAAGATCAACGACTGGTTCCCTTCACTGTGTTCACTTAAAACAGGCTTTTCTATTGTGTTCAACTTATCCTCATCCTTCACAGCCTGGGTAGATGTCCCCAAAGTATCAGTGGAAACAGAGCTCTCAGAAGTTTCAGTTATTGAACAGTCAGAGGTGCTCTGGGGGGCAGCACTTGAAGCCAACTCCTGACTACTAAGTGAGGACAGTTTAGTAAAATCGCTTTCTACAGATTCAGGTGTAATTTCTTCATGCAGTTTTGGGTCTTGATAATGATTTTCACTTGACTTTTCAAATTCAGAAGATACTGTTGAGTCATTTTCTTGTTTGTTCTGCACGTAAATAAATGCATACAAAACATCAGCATTATTCAAATTTGGCTAGCATAAAGATACCAAAGTTTACATTCCAAAAGAATATAAAAATAAAAATACTATGGCATTTCTGTAACTACAGGAATAGGAATCTACCCAATTATACTACATTACTCTTGCCAGTGTTTCCCAAGTATAAAAATATAGTTTGGTCTGTCCAATCTGACACCTAAGCATTTTTCCAAAAAGATGGGATTTTTACAAGTGCTTCAGATGGTCTCCCATGATCTAAGTCAACTTTAGAATGAGAGAATTATTTTTACAGTTTTATTTTACTAAAGTAATGAGGCCACACGAAATCATGTGGCTGGTAACAAAAGTAAAAAATTAAAAACTTAAAAGGGGACAACATTATAAAAAATTAAGAATATCAATCACTGCTTTCAAATCTGTTATTGCATAAATCTAAATCATGTTTATATAAACTCAAGGGCACTGCAAGTCCTGAAATGCCCTGTGAATCAGGGAAATCAAAAAGCTGTCTTTATATATTTATATATTTGTTACCCAATACTAAATCTTTGAAAATACAAGGGGGGGACCAAAAAAAAAAACCCAAAATTACCTTCTGAAGGGCAGGGCCCTTGCAGTATAGACTTCCCCAACTAGGTGAGTGTTCTAGGACTTCACTGGCATACCAGTGTACCACCTGGCATTGTGGTGAGAGGCTGCACTCAGCTTCAGTGAATTTTTTTTGAAGACTCTTTCAGTGCATTTGCCCATCTCACAATGGGTGATTTACAAGCCCACCTACCCACAATGCACTGAGTATTCAGCAGTTTTTGAGCAAAAACTGCATGATCCCTGTGCCAACCCTCCATATTCACTGGATCTCGTCCCAGCAACTTTGTTTTGCTTCCCTGGATGAAAGAAGTCCTCAAAGGGAAACATTTTGCTGATGTGGAAGAGGGAAAACAAAAAAACAAGAGAAGCACTAAAATGCATCAAAATTGATGAGTTAAAAACTGTTTTGAGCAGTAGAAAAAATGTCTGATAAGTGTATTGCATCAAGTGGAGAGTACTTTGGAGGTGACTGAAGTTTAAATATGTAAAAATATACACAATTTTTTGTAAATAAATTCTGGGTTTTTTGGGGTCCTCCCCCTTGTAGGTAATGTGTGCACTAAGTATGATAATTCTTTACTTACAAAAAATTCTCTAAACTCTAGATAATAGAAGCTTAAAGAAGGTGGTGAGTAAATTACTACTGAGAAAATAAATGATAATTTTCCAGAGCAAGTAAAAAAGCAATTAACTAGACAATATGAATAGTATTTGGTTAAAATGAGGGAAAAGAAAAGGAAACAAGTCTGAAGGGTACATAAAAGTACTAAGTAAAGAGTGGTATCAGAAGAGGAGCAAGCCTGTTCTTAGTCATTCATTAATATTTAAAATTTGTGCCACTAACTGTACTTACTGCAAAAAAGTTCATTAAAATTATTTTTTAAATCAAAAAATAGGCAAAGAAAAGAAAGAAATTTGATGATAAAAGCATAAAGCTAGGAAAACATCATTTGGCGACGGTCAATTCATTTTTATCATAGCACAAATTATTTCGTGAGACATCTAAATACCTCTACTTACTGTCTGTTCTGCTGACTTATATAAAGAAGTAGAATTATGAGAATCAGGTAAATTACTTCTAAGCCTTTTCTTTCTCTTCCTGGAAATCAGAGTGGGCTCCATTTTTGAATCAGAATGTGCACCGTCCTTGTTTCTGCTCCCCTCTTCAAGTTGATCACAACCTCTACTTCCACTATTAAGGTCTTAAAAAACAAGACACATAAACATAACCAGGAAGTCCAGACAGAACCCCTTTTAGAAGAGCTCTCAGAAACATCAAAATTGCTGTACTACATCCAAACCTAATTTTATAAAGAAGTTAAATTCTCATACTGACATGGATACCCTATTTTTAACTGCATACACAAAGTGAATGTTCACTGTACAATAAATGTAAGATGAGAAAAATATGTAAAAAGGGAGTATTCATTAGTAACCAAACCAAAGCAACCAAACCATGTTTTTACCTTTTGCTATAACCGCATTCAACTGTAATATCAAAACAAAAGGTGGGGGGGGAGGTACAGGTCTTAATAAAATTTGGAAAATTCATGTCTTAAAACATTTCGGTAATTCATTGCTTTGTTAGAAATTACTTGTCTTTTTAAAATGTAAGTTTTATATGTATGGATATATATCCATATATGTATATAATATATACATACATGTGTAGTATATATGTGTGTGTATATATACACACACATTTTGAAATGAAAAGGGACAGCAATTTAAAAGAATACTGATCACTGTTCTTTTAAAAAAAGACCCAAAATACCTTGCCTCAGCATCTGCGATATGTAATTGTTCACTAAGCTATGAATTTGTTTTATGGTTAGTTTTTTCTTTTTAAAAATCAAGACCCTGTCATTTGAAGTCTCCAAAAAATCTACTACCCTACAGAGAAAGAAGTGCTCCCTTTTTTTTAAGTCAAGAAAGCATTCTTTTGAAAGTCATGGCAAGTATTACTAAAAATTATTAGCATTTCAGTCATCAAATACATGCACTGCACAAAAAAAATTCCTTCCAATAGGTTCTACCTAACTGAAGGTTATCCTGAATTATTTTGCTTTCTGAATCTATATCATTCAAATACAAACTCAAGGTTTATGCACAGCTAGTCACAAACAGCTTCCTTGAGTTCATAATTTATAATCATGTAACACTGACTAGCCTGACTTCTCCATTCACTCAAATTTCCTTCAATACTACAAACTGTTCATGTTCTGCTCTTACTCTAGCTTCATAGACACTTAATGACTAACATTCATATCTTTGTTGTTGCTTAAGAGGCAGGCACCAGGACAGGACTGATGGCAAAACTCCAAGACAGTCAAAAGTTTTACAATTTCCAAAGAAAATACTCTTTACTGTCTCCCCCAGGAAAACAATCTCCCCCCAATCATCAACACAGTTATTTTGAAAAGCACATTAAATTTTATTTATGATTCATAAACTGTAAAAGTAGTGAAATACAATTCCCATACATAAAAACTGCTATTAAATTAAAATTTCTAAACATAAATACTATAGCAAAAAGGACTGAAGAAAGGAAAGTGGCTTGAAAAAATTTATTATACAGGAATTTTCCTTTATACAGTTTATTATTTGCATATTGGCCAAGACTATCTCATGGAAAGCATAAATAAATTTATTAGATAGAGTTAAATATTGTAAAAACAGGATTCTACCTGCATAATAAATACAATTTAACTTGCAAATATACTAGTATATAAGAGCAAAGAGATAAAAAATTCCTGTAAACAAAAATATTTAATATTTCTAATGCATTCTTTTCATAAAAGCAATTTCCACAAGACAATGGTAATTCAGAATTCTCATTAATTTAAGGCCTCCTGTTAAACTAGTATTAGACACAGTTATCAATAAGATAAAAATATCATGAATTTTAACAAAGTTTCAATACCTAATTTTCTTAGAGAGAGAGAGACTAACATCCATGTGAGAGAGAAACATCGACTGGATGTCTTGTCCTACATGTCTCCACCGGGGATCAAATCCACAGCCTGGGTATGTGCTCTGACCAGAAATCAAACCTGCGATCTTTCTGTGTACACAACGATGCTCCAACCAACCAAGCTACACTGGCCAGGGCTCAATACCTAATTTTCCTAAAATCACCAAACCTATGTGGAGAACCTTCAGGAACACTAAGAAAGTATAAAGCATTTCTGCCCTGGCTGGTTTGGCTCAGTGGATTGAGTGCCGGCCTGTGAACCAAAGGGTCGCTGATTTTATTCCAAGTTAGGGCACATGCCTGGGTTGTGGGCCAGACCCCCAGCAGGGTGCACGAGAGGCAACTGCACACTGATGCTTCTCTCTTTCTCTTTTCTCCCTCCCTCCCCCTCTTTCTAAAAATAAATGAATAAAATATATTTTTAAAGTATAAAATATTTCTTTGATCACGCATTTTTTTCCTTTCTGTAAATTTAAAATTCCACTGTGACTGTGAAGTACTGAAGGGCACAAATCAGAAAGTTTTTTATTCAACTATTCTTACTCTACCTAGAAAAGCAGTAGAATGTGAGGGCTTAACAGTATCTTGATAGCATCTAAACTGAGCCTACTTGTACAAATACTTATATTTGATAACTAAAGGTAATTATTGCTGGGAAAAACACAATTTATAAGAAAAGAAATGTTTTTTATTATATGCAGATAGTACATCAAAGTTATTAGTCTAGTTTCCTTTTAAGTTTTCCTGTTCTATGAAAAAGCTACTAAAAATGTGTAAATAGCTGTGTTTCAAAGGAAGTACAAAGAAATTTTTTATAATGACATGACCATCTTTTTCTATGAATAATTTAAAAATTGTTTAGAAAACAAGATAACCTCACCAGATTGATCTATCAATAATCCAAGAGATCTCTAAAGATGTTAGTTTCACCTCTGACTAATGCAATAAATTGTTCTTGTGAAAATTCTTGTAAATTATTTTAAAATTTTAAAAGAGAGACAAAAAAGGAAAAAGAAGTTAATTCATTAACCCTACATGCCAGGAAGCCTACAAAGAACTTTCAGTAGTCTGGGATGTATTTACCTTTAAAAATGCTTGTATTCGCATCCTCCTAGAGTTGAGAGAAATTCTAATGAATAAAGTAAGTATTTCATAGGAGGATAAGCAATGGGAAGCTAATATTAATAATTGAGTTAACAGTAACATCAATTCCCAAACATATCCATGGAAACAACTTAATTGAAATATCAAAACTAACATTATAGCTTTACAGGTATATGCCCAGTCCTGACAACACAAAAAATATTCAAATTTACTTTTGAATTTAATAAATAGATCAAGAGATATATACAAATAGTAAATTTAACAATCTTTTTTGAGTTGCTAAAATAATCCCTCTATTTTCACATATCCTTTAAATGTAAAATTAAATAGTTATTTAAAAATTAAAAATTACTACAAATATAATATACAAAAATTCAAATGACAACAGTTTTCTAAAGTTAACAAACCTTTAGACTGAGTATCAGACACTGCAAGAGAAATGCCTTCATCACCTCTTCTCTTTTCTTTGGTGTGTGCAGCCCGCTTTGGATAATTCTTATCTAACACCTTACTTGGTTGAGAACCCCTGCAAAAAAAAAATATTATACTCAATTCTTCCAAACCCAAGTAAACTCTAAAGTCAGTTCACACATATTCAAGACAAAAATCAGTTAAGTTAAAAATATAGTCCCACATAGAAGAGTGTAAGATCTGAACAGAAGAAAAAAAAACAAAACAATGAACCAAGATTTGAGAAATGAGATCTCATCCCTGTTCCACCTTTAAATTCTCCATGTTTCTTTGAGGGAAAAAAGAAAAAACAAGATATTCAACACCCCAGATTTCTCCATATGCAAAAAGAGGACATGAATAATACAAGTATTAAACACACCATATAGGTCTAAAGAGTAAAAATTCCACATAGTACATGATAACCACATCTAAATATGTTTTAAAAATTGTAAGTCAAAGGTAATTGTTAATATGTTTCAAACATGGTTCACATTTTAATTCAAAATAAAGCCCTGGCTGGTGTGGCTCAGTGGATTGAGTGCCGGTCTATGAACCAAAAGGTCAGTGGTTCGATTCCCAGTCAGGGCACATGCCTGGGTTGTGGGCCAGGTCCCAGGTTAGAGGCATACAAGAGGCAACCAACCATTGTTTCTCTCCCGCTCCTTCTCCCTTCCTTCTTCTCTCTCTAAAATTAAATAAATCTGTTCTTAAAAAGTACAAAATAACAAATTTTACCTATAGAGAAAAAAATTTCAAATATAAGGTAACAGGAAAATACATAAAATATAAAGTTCTTAAAAAGCAAGTTGATAAGCAAAATGGCAGGCCTCAATAGCTCAATTTGGTAATGGATAAATCATCCAGACCAAAAAAAAGAAAATACTGGAATAGAACCATACATTAGATAAATGGCCCTGACATGCATTTATAGAACATGCCTCCCAGCAGCAGCAAAATACACATTCTTCTCAAGTGCACATGAAATATTCACCAGGATAAACCATAAGACAGACCACAAAACAATCTTAGCAAATTTAAAAAGACTGAAATCAAACCAAGTGTCTTTTTCAAACACAATATTATGAATCACAAAATCAGTAACAGGAGGAAAGCTGGAAAATTCAAATATATGGAGATTAAACAATATGACCCTGAACAAACCAAAAGAGAGATCAAGAAATACCTTGAGCCCTAGCTAGGTAGCTCAGTTGGTTGGAATGTCATCCCGTATACACCAAAAGGTTGCAATTTGATTTCCAGGCAGGGCACACTCCTGGGCTGGAGGTTTGATGCCCAGCCAGTGTGCATACAGAGGGCAATAGATGTGTGTGTGTGTGTCTGTCTGTCTCTCTCTCCCCACTCCCTGCTACCCTTTCCTCTTTCTCTCTTAATCAAAAGAAAATTTTAGAAAAACAGTTCCATTTGTATACACTAATAATAAAGTATCAAACAGAGAAATTAAGAAAACAATTCCACTTACAACTACATCAAAAACAATAAAATAGCTAGGAATAAATCAAACCAAGATGGAAATAGACCAGTACACGGAAAACTGTAGGACACTGATTGATAAAAGAAATCAAAGACCACACAAATAAATGTAATGGCATTCAATACTCATGGATTAAAAGACTTAATATTGTTAAAACGTCCAAAGCAACCCATAGGTCAATATTTAATCCCTTTCAATATTACAATGTCCTTTTTCACAGATAGAACAATCCTAATATTTCTATGGAATCACAAAAGAACAAATGGCCAAGGCATTTTGAAAAAGACCAAAGCCAAAGAATCAAACTTTCTGATTTAAAATTACATTACAAAATCAAAATAGTATGGTACTGGTCAAAAAACAGATACATAAATCAATGGAATAGAATACAAAGTCGAAAATAAACCCAGCCCTAGCCAGTGTGGATCAGTTGGCTGAAGTGTTGTCTGGAAACCAAAAGGTCATGGGTTTGATACCCAGTCAGGGCACATGTCTGGGCTGCAGGCCACGTCCCACTTGGGGACCACATGAGACAACCAATTGATGTTCCTCTCCTCTCTCTCTCTCCCTTCCCCTCTCTCTAAAATCAAAGCATGTCCTTCGGTGAGGATAAAAACGTCCACATGTGTATGGTCAATTAACTTATGGTACAGAAGCAAAGAATATACAATGGGGAAATAAATGTTGTTGGGAAAGCTGGACAGTCACATGAAAGAGAATAAAACTGGACTAATATCTTAAATTATACATAAAAATCAACTCAAAATGGATTAAAGAGTTAAGAATGAGACCCAAAACTGTAAAACTCCTAGAAAAAAACATGGGGGTAAACCCCTTGATGTTGATCTCAACAATAATTTGTGGAAATAACATCAAAGCAAAGGTAACAAAAGCACTGTGAACAATATATCAAACTAAAAAGTTTATCTCAGCAAAGGAAACTATCAACAAAATGAAAAGGCAATGTAAGGAATGGGATAAATACCTGCAAATTATATATTCAGAAAGAGATTAAAACCCAAAATTTGTAAAGAACTCATACAATTCAGTAGCAAAAAAATCCAATTAAAAAATGGGCAAAGGAACTATATAATTATTTTTCCAAAAATGACATAAAGGTGGTCAGTATCACTAATCATCATGGAAATGCAAATCAAAACCACAATGAGGAATGATAATACATCTGGTACAATGGCTATTATCAAAAATAACAAGAAATAACAAGGGTTGAAAAGGATGTGGAGAAAATGGAACCCTTGTGCACTTTTGGTAGAAATGTACATTGGTGAATTCACTACAGAAAATAGCATGGATGTTACTCAAAATATTAAAAATAAAATTACCATATCATCCAGCAATTCAATTACTGGGTTTTTATTCTTAAAAAATGAAATCCCTATCTCAAAAATACATCTGCACACTCTCCCCTGGTCAACTTCGGCATTATTTACAAAACACAGAAGAAACCTAAGCATCCATCAATAGATGAATGGATAAATGAAGTGTGATACACACACACAATGTAATATTATCCAGCCCAAAAAAGGAAGAAACCCTGTCAATTGTGATAACATGGATGGACCTGGAAAGTCAGACAGAGAAAGAAAAACACTGTACGACATCATATATATGTGGACTCTTTCAAAAAAAATAAAAACAAAAAAACTAGATGTAGACAACAGATTAGTGGCTGGCAGGGGCAGGTGGCAGCAAAATAGGTGAAGATGGTAAAAAGGCACAAGTTTCCATTGTAAGTGTATTGTATATTTCAGTTACCAAAACAGATCTTAACAGTTCTCATTACAAGAAAAAAAAACTGTAACTGTATATGGTGATGGATGGCAACTGAACTTACTGTGTTAGTCACTTCCCAATTAATAAATATATTAAATTATATTTTATACCTAAAGTTAATTTGTCAGTAATCTAATAATAAAATTCACCAATTTTTTAAACTAAATTGATAAAAACCATTGAGAAATCATTATGGTACTATTTAAAAGAGCCATAGAATTATTAACTCTTTAGACACAATACTTTGTCCCATGATAATTATTAATAAAAAACTCATTATGGTATTATTTAAGTGGATAAAATTTTTGAAATAAAAAACTATATAAAATTATTAACCTATAAACCACTCCTTTATAATAAACTATAAATACAGTAATTAATATATTTCAAATTGCTTAACAACATACAAATTTTTACAATACCATTTATAAAAGCACAAAAAAATCAGATACCAAACTAAATCAGACTTCCAAGATGGAGGTGTAGGTAAATATACTTTGGCTCCTCACACAACCAAAGGAAGGACAACAATAAATTAAAAACAAAAAATAACCAGAACTCTCAGAAAACTGAGCTATATGGAAGTCCAACAACTAAGGAGTTAAAGAAGAAACAATGATTCAGACCTGTAGGAAGAGTGGAGATGGGCAGACAGGGTGGAGAGAATGCACCGCAAGGTGGCAGCTGGTCCAGGCAGTCCCACATTCGCATGCAGATAAACCAGGAGGAACAACTGGGGAGCCAGACAGACCATGTAACACAGGGTTCCAGCACAAGAAAAGAAAGTCTCAAAACCTCTGGACACAAAGAACCTGTGGGGGTTGCGGCGGCAGAAACTCCCAGCCTCACAAGTGAGTTTGTGTGCAGAGACCCACAGGGTCCCAGAACATACACAAACCCACCCACCTGGGAATCAGCACCAGAAGGGCCTAATGTGATTGTGGGTAGTGGGGGAAGTGACAGAAAGCCAGCCAAGACCCCAGCAAGTGACATTGTTCCTTCTCAGACCCCTCCTCAACAGAAAGTACCACAACATAGGGAAGTGGGTTGCCCCTCCCTGGGAAATAACAAAGGCTCTACCCCTTACAACATAACAGGAGACAAAGAAATATGGTCCAAGTGAAACAAACAGATCAAAATTCCAAAAACAGAACTAAGCAATGAAGAGAGAGCCAACCCATCAGATGCAGAGTTCAAAACACTGGTAATCAGGATGCTCACAGAAATGGTTGAGTATGGTCACAAAATGGAGGAAGAAGTGAAGACGATGCAGAGTGAAATAAAGAAAAATATACAGGGAACCAACTGTAAAGGGAAGGAAACCAAAACTCAAATCAATAATTTGGAGCATAAGGAAGAAATTCAACCAGAACACAATGAAGACACAAGAATTCAAAAAATGAGGAGAGGCTTAGGAACCTCTCGGATAACTTCAAATACTGTAACATCTGAATCATAGGGGTACCAGAAAGATAAAAGAGGAAGAGGAAGAAATTTAAAACATATTTGAAAAAGTAATGAAGGAGAACTTCCCCATTCTGGCAAAAGAAATAGACTTCCAGGTAGTCCAGGAAGCTCAGAGACTCCCAAAGAAGTTGGACCCAGGGAGGAACACACCAAGTCACATCATAATTACACTGCCCAAGATGAAAGAGAATGAGAGAATCTTAAAAGCAACAAGAGGAAAGGACACAGTTACCTACAAAGCAGTGCCCATTAGACTATCAGCTGATTTCTCAAAAGAAACTTTGCAGGCAAGAAGGGGCTGGAAAGAAGTATTCCAAGTCATGAAAGACAAGGACCTACATCCAAGATGACTCTATCCAGCAAAGCTATCATTTAGAATGGAAGGACAGATAAAGTGCTTCCCTGAAAAGGTCAAGTTAATGGAGTTCATCATCACCAAGCCCTTATTATATGAAATGTTAAAGGGACTTATCTAAGAAAAAGAAGATGATCACCAATATGAACAGTAAAATGAAAAACTCACAACTATCAATAACTGAACGTAAAAAAAGAAACAAAAAGAAAAACACACTAAGCAAACAATTAGAACAAGAACAGAATCACAGAAATGGAGATCACATGGTGAGTTATCAGTGGGGAGGGGGGAGAATGGAGGGGAAGGTACAGCAAATAAGAAGCATAAATGGTAGATACAAAATAGGGAGAAGTTAAGGACAGTATGGGAAATACAGAAGCCAAAAACTTATATGTACGACCCATGGACATGAACTAAGGTGGAAAAGGCTGGTGGCAGGCTGTGTGCCAGGGGGAGGGGAATAAAGGGGAGAAAAAAATGGGACAACTGTAATAGCATAATCAATAAAAAATATTTTTAAAAAGTAAATCAAAATTCCTGTATAGTAAACTACAAAACACATACCAAATGACCTTAGACAGATTAGGAATTAGGAAGCACCTATCATTTCTACCTAGACAACAACTGCATCAAGCAAAATCCATCTGATGTAACTATTTGGAATTCTAAAGTCTATGAAATGCTCGCAACCAAAGGATTCAGCAAATTTTGCAGTTAATTTTGGTCAATTTCAGCTCTTAAATTGGTAGCAACAAACCAACAATCCCCCACCTCCAGAACCACAGCAATCAGCTATGCCCAAGTTCCTAAAACAGTTTGCATGGGATTGCAAAGGCTAAGGTGAGCGGTCTCGACAAGTTCCTCCAAATACTGGCAATCTGTATTCTGATCACTGATGAGCATTTTTATCATGGATGAGAAGAATACAGACAGGCAGCCATTGTTGCAACAACCATCACCCTTATGGTAACACTCTCTACATCCAACTAAAATGACTTCTAGAAGGCTTGAAGGGTTAGCAGCTATCCCCTTCTGCATTTTTCCTGTTTTTTCCTTTTGGAAACCAAACACTTAAGGACTAGGACACTAAAAAACAATCACATATATAAAAAAATTTAGAAATTGATGACCAAGGAAAGACAAAGACTTAGAAATGACCTGAGACCCTATGTTTACACATCAGGTTTACATCTGGAACAGAGACATGTTGCAACAATAAAAAGAAACAAACAAACCAAAAAAATAAAACCCAGAAAACTCTAGAGAAGGGGGAGAATCTGATTTCCAGATTTGCCATATAAGATTCAAATGTCAAATATCAAAAAAAAAAAAATCACAAGGCACATAAAGAAAAAGGAAAAATGGATAATTCAAAGAAAAATATAAATCAACAGAAACTCTCCCTAAGAAAAATCTAGATGACAGACTCAAAAGAAAAAGACATAAAATGACTATCTTAAAAGTCCTCAAAGACCTGAATTAAGTCTTTAAAAAAGTCAAAAAAATTATTTATGACAAAATGAAAATATTCAGAGACAAAATATATAAATAAACCAAAAGGAAATTATGAAGCTAAAAAACACACTAACTAAAATTCAAATTTCATTAGAGAGATTCAAAAATGAATTTGAGGAAACAAACAAAAAAACCCCAGTAAACCTGAAGAGGTGACCATGGAAATTATCAAATCTGAAGAACACAAAGAAAAAAAATTAGGAAAAGCAAGCAGAGCCTAAGGAATCTGTGGTACACCAAAAAGTACACTAATAAACACATTTTGGAATTCAGAAGGAGAAGAAAGAAATGGGCAGAAGAGATTATTTGAAAAAATAAGACCAAAAGAATTCCAAATTTGATTAAAGACATGAATACAAACATCCAAAACCCCCAAGGAACTAGTGAGAGGATATACTCAATGATGCATACACTGAGACACATTATATCAGACCATTTGAAAGACAAAGGCAAAGAGAAACTCTTCAAAGCATCAAGAAAAATGTACTTGTCACATACAAAGAATCCTCAATAAGATTTTAAGCAGATTTGTCATCAAAAAGCATGGTAACTAGAAGGCACTGGATTAATTACACAAAGTACTGAAGAGAAAAAGTCAACCAGAAACCCTGTATCTGGCAAAGCGGTCCTTTAAGAATGAGGACAAACGTAAGACATTTCAAAATAAACAAAAACTGAGGGAGTTCATTACAACTAGACCAGCCCTACAGGAAACACTAAAGAGACTGCTTCAGGTTGAAGTGATAGGACATTACACAGTAACCTGAAGCCATATGAAGAAATAAGTATTGGTAAATACATGGACAATTATAAAAGCTAATATTATTATAACTTAATTTATAATTTGTCTTTATGTTTTCTACATGATTTAAAAGACTAATGCTTTTAAAAATCATTAGACTATGTTTTTGAACACACAATGTGTAAAAATATAATTTTGTGACATCAATATTTATAAGGAGGTGAGAACAGAGCTGTACACATGCACAGTTTTGAATGTTATTAATACTGGGCTGTTATAAATTCAAATTAGAGTGTTTGACTTTACAGTGTTAAATGTAAACCCCATGATAACCACAAAGAATTCACCTACAGAATATAGACAAAGGAAATTAGAGGGAATCAGAAAGTTTCACTTCACAAAAGTTTTGTTTTTTTCACAAAGAAAAACAAGGAAATAAAGAAAAAGACAGTAATCAGGAAATAAGGGGCAAAAAAAACCCACTGTAAGGCATACAGGAAATAAGGGGCAAAAAAGAAAACAAATATCAAAATGATAGGAAAAAGTCACTTCTTATAAACTGCTTTAAATGTAATTATATTCTCCAAACAAAAGGCAAAGACTGGGAGAACAGATTTCTAAAAGTATGATCCAACTTCAGGCTGTCTACAGAAACTCACTTTAGATCCAAAGGCACGAATACGTTGAAAGTGAAAGGATAGAAAAATGTATTCTATGCAAACACTGGTCAAAAGAGAGCAGGCATGGCTATACTAATATCAGACAAAACAGACTTTAAATCAAAAAGTTTACAAGAGACAAAGGATATCATGTATTATTAAAACAAAATGATTTAAAAATGACCGTGCATCCTTGAACAACACTGGATTTAAAATGCCAACCACCCATGCAGTCAAAAATCCGCATATAATTCAACTCCCCAAAACACATACAGTTTTCCCTCGGTATCCACAAGAGATTGGTCCAGGACTCACTCTGAATGCCAAAATCCATAAATGCTCAAGCCCTTTATATAAGAGAGCATAGAACAATGCACACAGTCAGCCCTCTGAATCTACGATTCACCAAACATAAATCAAAAATACTATATATATGAAACCTACAGGTAGAGAGGACCAACTATACCCTTATTGAAAAAAAGAAAGCAACATGTAAGTGAACCTGTGGAGTTTAAATGTGTTGTTCTAGGGGTAACTGCATGAGCACTTACACACCTAATTAGATAACCAAAATATATGATGCAAAAATTGATAGCTATTAGTAGAAGAGAGAAATAGTTCTACAATAATACTTGGAAACTTCAGTTCTCCACTCTCAACAACTGAAGCAAAGAATTAAAAGACATAACCAGGGACTTCCGGCCAAGATGGAAGTGTAGGAGGACACACTGTGCCTCCTCACACAACCAAAATTAAGGACAACAAAAATTTAGAAACAAAAAAAACAACCAGAACAGACAGAAAATTGAACCGTACGGAAGTCCCAACAACCATTCATCCAGACCAGTAAGGGGGGCAGAGTCAGCGGCCTGTGGAGAGGGGTCGTGGCAGGAAAAAGCGGTGGCTGGCAGACCCGGGTGCACAGGGCCAGCAGACCCCAGATGTGCAGGTGGCAGTTAGCACACCCCGGGAGCAGGGAGGCAACAAGCAGACCCAGTGAGGTGCACAAGGCAGCTGGCTGTCCATAGGCACACATTTGCGCACAGATAAACCAGGCAAAAACGGGCTGCTAGACAGACGGCACAACCCAGGGCCCCAGTGCCAGGAAATAAAGCCTAAAAGCACTGATTGAAAACACTTGTGGAAGTTGAGGTGCCAGGAGAGACTCCCAGCCTCACAGAAAAGTTCGTTGGAGAGACCCACAGAGTCCTAGAACGTACACAGGACTGCCAACCCAGGAACCAGCACCAGAAGGGCCCAATTTGCTTGTGGGAAGCAGCAGAGCAGACTGAAATCCAACATACATCAGAGCAAGCGCCACTGTTCCCTCTCTGACCCCACCCCTACATACAGTGTCACAACCCAGTGACTGGGTTGACCCACCCTGGTGAACACCTAAGGCTCCACCCCTCACTATGTAATAGGCTCCTAACAGGCTCGTAACAGGCCCAAATGAAAGAACAGATCAAAGCTCCAGAAAAAATACAAATAAGTGATGAAGGGATAGCCAACCTATCATATGCACAGTTCAAAACACTGGTGATCAGGATGCTCACAAAATTGGATGATTTTGGTTGCAAATTTGATGAAAAAATGAAGGCTACAATAAGTGAAATGAAAAAAAAATGCACAGGGAACCAACAGTGATGGAAAGAAAACTGGGTCTCAAATCAATGGAGTGGACCAGAAGGAAGAAAAAAAACATACAATCAGAAAAGAATGAAGAAATAAGAATTCAAAAAAAATAAGAGGCTTAGGAACCTCCAGGACATCTTGAAACGTTCCAACATCCGAATTATAGGGTTA
>CM052539.1:119918496-119937668 GCA_028533065.1 Trachops cirrhosus
ATGTAGAAGCTAAAGAACTTATGACACATGGACATGAACTAAAGGGGGGGAATGTGGGTGGGAGGGGTGTGCAGGGTGGAAGGGAATGAAGGGGGGAAATGGGACAACTGTAATAGTATAATCAATAAAATATATTAAAAAAATAAATAAAAAACTAAAAAAAATAAAAAACATAACCAATGCAATATAGCAACTAGATCTAACAGAGATAAACACAACACTCTACTCTACCCAAGAACAACAGAATACATATTTTTCTCTTTCAAGTATTCTCCAGTGCAGAGACATTCTCCTGTATAGACAATGCTGTGGACAAGAAATTAAGTCTTGATATGTTTAGAAAAAATGAGTAACAAACAAAACATCTCTGACCAGACAGGTGAAGTTAGAAATCAATAATGCAAGGAAAACTGAAAAATTCCCATTTGTGGAAATTAAACAACACACTCTTAAACAACAAATGATTCTAAAATAAATCACATGTAAAAAAGATAAATGAAAATAAAAACATATCCAAACTATGGGACAGAGCGAAAGCAGTGGAATGGAAGATACAACTGTAAATATTTACATTAAAAAATAAGAAATAGCTCAAATCAGCAACCTAACTTATAACTTAAGAAACTAGAAAACGAAGAAACTAAATTCAAAGGTAGTAGAGGAAAGGAAATAATAAAGATTAGAGTAGTGATAAAAAAGAACAGAAAAAAATTATCAACAAAACCAAAAGTGAGTTCTTCCAAAAGAGCAACAAAATTGAAAGACCTATAGCCAAATGAATTAAGAAAAAAATTCAAATTAAATAATCACAAGTAAAAATGAGGGTATTTCTATGAATCTTACAGAAATAAAAAGGATTATAAGAGTACAAGGAAAAACTGTATCCCAACAAATGAGATAATCTTAATGAAATGGGAAAATTCTTATTAACACAAAAATCTACCAATGCTAAATAACAAAGAAATAAGAAAATGTGACTAGATACATAACTAGTAAGGACATTGAGTCAGTAACCAAAAACATACCAATAGAGGAAAGCCGTGGATATAATAACTTCAACTGGTGAATTATACCAAACTCTTCCAAAAAACTGAAGAGGATAATGTACTTCCTATCTCATTCTATGAAGCCAATATTACTCTGATACCAGAAAAAGACACAAAAAAGATACAGACCAATATTCCTTGAGAACACTTATACAAAAATCCTCAATGAAATACTCCAAACAAAATTCAACATCTGATTATGGCTATACCGCATAACCAGATGGATTTATTGTTGGAATGCAAGGATGGTTCAACATATAAAAATCTATCAGTGTTAATCCACTACATTAACAAAAATAAAGGAGGAAAATGACATGGTCACCTCAGTTAATACAGAAAAAGCACTTGACAAAATTCAACACCCTGTCCTGATGACAAAAAAATTCAACAATCTAGTAATAGAAGGAGACCACCTCCATATAATAAAAGTCACATATAAAAAAAACCCAGTGAATATAACAAATAGTGAAAGACTAAAAGCTTTTCCACTAAGATCAGGAATAAGACAAAGATGACCACTTTCACCACTTCTAGTTAATGTAATACTGAAAGTTGTAAGCAGAGCAATTACACAAGAAAAAAGAAATAAAAAAGCATTAACATTGAAAGGGTAGAAATAAAATAATCTGTATCCACAGATGATATGGTATGTAGAAAACTCTAAGACTGCACAGAAAAAACCTGTTAAGAGTTATAAAATGAAAAAAGAAATTAAGAAAACAATTCCAGTTACAATAGCTTCAATAAGAATTAAAAACTTAGCAATTAATGTAACCAAGGAGGCACAAGACTTGTAAAATAAAAGCTCCAAAACATGCCTGAAATAAATTAGAGAAGACATTACTACAGGGAAACACATTCCACGTTTTTGTATTGGAACTCAATATTGTTAAGATGTCCATACCAACCAAAGCAATCTATACATTCAGGGCATGATGTTTTTCCCAGAAAGAGCAACCTAGAGTTCTGGTCAAGATGGTTAAGTAGAGAAATGCTGTGCTGGCTTACTCCCATGACCATAGCAAAATTATCACTAAATTACAGAACCACCTGAAGACTAGTTGAACAGAACTCTTATAAATGAAGATATAAAGAAGCAGCCACATGGAGACTGGTAGAAAAGGAGGAGATGCAAAACAGGCTGGGCCCACACCCACATGAAGAATATCTTGGCACAAAGTCTCCCCTGAGGAGCAAGGAATCCCATTACCACACCAACCTCCCCAGCCCAGGGTTCCAGTGGTGGGAAGAGGAGTCCCAGTAACATCTGCCTGTGAAAGCTGTGAGGATTGCAGCTGAGTGAGACAAAGGGCTTCTAAAGTCCCAGACCTTCCTCTTAAAGGGTCCATACATGGGCTTACTTGTTGAAAGACTCACCTACTCTGAGCTCCAGGACTAGGGCAGCAGCTCAAAAAGCATTAGAGACATATGCAGAAGAAGTAAATTGTATGACTTCAGGGCAAGGGCTGGAGGAACAGCTCCACCCTGGAAAGAAGTGGTGCCACGTGCCATTCCCTCACCTAGCCTGTAGGTGCATGCTAATGCTAAGTCTGAGTTTCCATCAAACTGGGTAACAAAGCTCACTCCACCATGGTAATTCCCTAAGACCTTACCATGCCCAACCTGCGGAACTGCCCAAGCTGCTTCCAGTGGCTTTTCCATACAAATAGCCCATCTCTGCTTGACAATGCAAACTTTCCTAAAATCTTTCAAAGGTTTGCAAACCCCAAACAAGCAGCATCTGACCTTGGCATGCACTGTAGCTCTTGATAAGAGAGTCCAGGCCTCATTCTAGTGGCAGCCAGCCAGCCTAGGTTCGCAGGTTAGCTTCTCCCAGACACCTCCAAGTCCAGCACAAGCAGCTACCAACCAAAGATCACTTTGTAGGTCCTATTGGGTGACCCTGGGCCAGAAACAGGCAGCTGCTAACTCTGTTCTGCACCACAGTTCCTCCCAAGAGCCCCAGATCCAACATAAACAGTGGCCAGCTTCAGGCCACAGCAGAGCACCACCCATCCATCACCACATATGACAATCCCAAAGGGCAGACTCAGCGAGCACCAGAACCCTGCTGAAGTAAATTCTGCTCCATGAAGTCAGCCCCTGCACAACACCTTGTCTGCTGTCACCACAGCCATTCCTCACAACCAATCAGCCTGAGGGTCAATCCCTCCCAGTGACATGCTAACAGCAATCAATCTCAACTACAACATGAGGGCACACAGAACCCACAAAAAAGACCTGACAGAAGCACCCAGCTGAAGTGAACAGAGACTGTGCCACTGAATTTCAAAAGGACCCCTACTATATTAGCCTGCTCTACCATGACCAGGTGACACAGCAATCTACCTAACACATAGAAACAAACACATAGAGGCAGTGAAAATGAGGAGACAAAGAAACATGCTCCAAATAAAAGACAGCACAAAACTCCAGAAAAAGAACTAAATGAAATTAAGAAAAGCAATCTACCACATGAAGAGGTCAAAACACTGGACTCTTATAAGGATGCTCAATTAACTTAGGGGAAGTGTAGATGAGAACTTTAAAAAACAAGTAGGAAACAAAAATAAAGACAGGAAACATAAAAAAGAAACAGTCAGAAATGAAGAATACAATAACTGATAACAGATTAGATAAGAATACAATAATTAATAACAGATTAGATAAGTATTCAGTGACTGATAACAGATTAGATAATCAGAGGTTAACAGGTTAGAGAAGCAGAAAACACCCAGTCAGAACAGAAAAAAAAAAAAAGAATACAAAAGAATGAGGATAGTTTAAGGGTCCTCTGGGACAACATCAAGCATAACAACATTCACATCACAGGGGTACTAAAAGGAGAAGAGATCAAGGAATTGAAAATAATCTATTTGAACAAATAATGATGGAAAACTTCTCCATCCTGGGAAAGGAAGCAGTCATACAAGTCCAGGAAGTTCAAAGAGTCCCAAATAAGAGGAACCCAAAGAGCCCCACACCAAGACATATCATAACTAAAATGCCAAAGATTAAAGACAGAGAGTCTTAAAAAAGCAGCAAGAGAAAACCAGCCAGTAACCTACAAAGGAGCACCATAAGATTTCTCAACAAAAACTTTGCAGGCCAGAAGGTACTGGCACAAAACACTCAAAGTGAAAAGTAAGAATCTACATTCAAAACTATTCTACTCAGTGAGGTTATTATTTAGAATCAAAGGACAGATAAAGAGCTTTCCACACAAGAAAAAGCTAAAGGAGTTTACTATCACCAAACCAGTATTATAAGAATTGTAAATGGATTTCTTTAAGAAAAAGAAAATCATGAATAAAATCACAATAACTACATATATCAATCATATTTTAAATGAAATGGATCAAATGCTCTAATCAAAAGACATAGGGTGGCTGAATCAATAATAAAACAACACCCCAACATATGCTGTCTAAAAGATATCCACTTCAGATCAAAACACACATACAACTGAAAAGAAAGGCAGGGGGGGATACTTCATGCAAATGACACTAGAAAAAAGGTTGGGGTAGCAGTACTTATTTCATACAAAATAGACTTTAAAACAAAGGCTAATACAAGAGACAAAGAAGGACCCAGCAATTCCACTTCTAGATATTTATCAAAAAAAAACCAAAACACTAATTTAAAAAATATATGCACCCTTTTGTTTACTCCAGCATTATTTACAATAGCCAAGATATGGAAGCAACCTAACTGTCCACTGATAGGTCAATGGATAAAGAGGAAGTTTACATACAGACACACACACAGGAGTAGTACTCAGCCATAATAAAGAAAGAAATCTTGCAACATACAACAACATGGATGGACCCAGATAAGTCAGACAGAGAAAGAGGAATATCATATGATGTCACTTATATGTAGAACCTAAAAAAATCAAAATAAACAAATAAAACAGAAACAAACTCACAGATACAAAGAACATTTTATGGTTGCAAGATGCGATGGGAGTTAGGGGGAAAGGTGAAAAGAAGAAGGGATTAAGATCTACAAATGGCCAGTTATGAAAATAGTCACAGGGATGTAAAGTACAGTACAGGTAACACATCAATAATACTTGTAATAACTATGTATCATTTCAGACTTATGGTGATCACTTTATAAGTTGTAAAAATGTCTAATCACCACATCACATACCTGAAACTAATATAATATTGTACATCAACTAGAATTGGAAATATTTTATTACTTAAAAAATAGAAAGAAAAACCTACCCTAACATTCACACAGAAATTTAAGGGAGCCAATAGTCAAAATAATCTTAAAAAAGAACAAATTTGGAGGTCTCACACTCCCTGGTTTCTCAACTTAGTACAAAGTTACAATAATCAAACCAGCATGGTACTGGCATAAAGGCAGACATACAGACCAATGGAATAGAAAGAAAGCCCCCAAATAATCCCTCACATATATGATCAAATGATTTTCTACATGGGTGCCAAGACAATTCAATTGGGAAAAAACAGCTCTCTCAACAAATGCTACTGGAAAACTGGATATCCCCATGCAAAAGAATGAAGTGGGATACTCACTAATACTATATACAAAAATTCACTCAAAATGTATCAAAGAGATAAAACTATAAAACCCTTAGAACAAAGGAAAATCTTCATGACATTGAATTTGGCAGTAATTTCTTGGATATGACTTCAAAGGCACAGGCAACCACAGAAAAATAAACAAATGGACTTCATCAAAATTAAAACTTTTGTATAGCAAAGTATATCAATAGAGTAAACAGGCAACACACAAATGGGAGAAAAGATATGCAAACCATATTTCTGAAAAAATTAATATTCCCAATATAGAGAGAACTCTAAAATTTAAAAAAAATGATTCATCAATAGGCAAAGGACGTGAATAGACATTTCTCCAAAGATATATGGATGGCCAATAAGTACATGAAAAGATATTCAACATCACTAATCACTAGGGAAATCCATATCAAAAACATAATGATATATCACTTTATATCTATTAAGATGCTCTTTATGCAAAACCAGAAAAAAACAAGTGCTGACAAGGATATCGAGAAAATGCGACTCTTCAGCACTGTTAGTGGCGATGTGAAATGGTGCAGCTGCTACAAAAAACAGCATAGTAGTTCCTCAAAAAGTAATAATAAAATTACCATATAATCCAGCAATTCCACTTATGGGTATACACCCAAAAGAATTGAAAGCAGAGACACAAATACTTGTACACCAATGTTCATAATGTTATTCACAATAACCAAAAGGTAGAAACAAACCAAGATCCAGAGACATTTAAATCAGACTACAGAAAGGCAAAATGGAATTAGAATGTCAATTAGTAATTTCCAGACTGTTGTTCTGGATCTAATACCTCATATAAGTTATCAAAAATTCAAACTGTAGTTGACTGACCTATTTCTATACTTGGGGTTGAGGAGGTCTTTCCAAGGATAAACCAAAACATAGGTGTCAAGCACTGATAGATTTTACAAAATAAAATTTTAAAAATACAAAATTCACCTTCACTAAAAATAAAAAATATTGAAAGGAAAACTGTATTTATTTTTGCCAAGAAACATCAAAAAATTTTAATAACACCTAATTCTCAATAAAGTACAAGAGAATGATAGTACAAGGAGTTCTGTGAATAAATATAGTCATATCTATAATCTGCTTACTGTAGCTGTGTTATATAGACAAAAAATGAAAAATACCCTAAATGTCCACTCATAAGGAAATAGACATATAAAAAAGATAAAAATAGAGCTCTATTTATTGATGTGGAAAATTATCAAATTAAAAAAGAAAAGCTGGATTTCCTCATTTACTCCTCTACTATACCTAGGTATTACCTTACTTTACAGATGAGATAAACTGAGGCATAGAGAAAGAAGTTAAAGAAATTGCCTGAGCTGCAATTCAAGACTTTACTAAGTAAGTTAATAAAGGCATGGTATTTACACATTGCAATTATCATAGTAAAGACAATAAATACCACTTAAATGTTGTTACAAGAGTAATATAATGCTTAATAATATATGTATATGTTAAAATAATAAATTTTCATCTAGAAAAACACAAATATGCTCCTTCAGAAAGATCATTTTAAATTTCCTACTCATCCTTGGTATTTTCTATTATTCCTTCACTTCTGGCATAAAACAAGATTTTTTTTTGCCTCCATCTGACTGCACATCACACATGACATGACCTCTACCAAAGTGTGCTGCCCAGGCACGTACGCAGTCAATGTATACAGATGGTATAATATCATACACTTCAAACTTCATATATAATCTTTTTAACCAATGTCACCCCAATAAATTTAATACAATGTTTTCTTGAACATAACTCCATTCAGGTTGTCAGAGTCAGTAACAACAATCCCAACACTAAAGACAGGCTAAGGGTAAGTAAGATTTTTAGCCTTTATAAATTTTTCCACATGTATCATCAGAGGTACAAGTTCTAGGTTTTCAGAAGAAACCTCTTTGATTTTCAAAGTCAATAGTCTCCCTTCTTCAGCCCACCAATATTTAGTGAATCCTTGACATTATATCTTTGTAACAAGAGTTGTATTAATCATAACCTCTACAGTACCAGAATAAAAATAATGTCAGAACATCATGCCTCTATTTGAGAAGATCTAAATAATTTTAATTTTTTCTTCCTTATTTTGAGACAGGCAGGGTGAAATGAGATTGGTTACAAAAGCCCCATTCTCAAGCCTACCCTGTGCTCATACTGTATTTCAATTCTTTTTTTTTTTTAAAGTTCTCGCTTTATTTTTTTTTTTAAGATTTTATTTATTTATCTTCAGAGGGGAAGGGAAGGAGAGAGGGAGAGAAATATCAATGTATGGTTGCTTCCTGTGCATTCCCTGCTGGGAACTGGCCTGCAACCCAGGCATGTGCCCTGACTGGGAATCGAACCGCGATCTCTTGGTTCACAGGCCCGTGCTTAATCCACTAAGCTACACCAGCCAGGGCTGTATTTCAATTCTAATGGGGCACATCAACTGAAGTGATGGTATGGTCACACTTGCAATTTATTTCCACAGAGCACTCTGAATTCTCCAGAAAATGAACTCATTTAAAGGGAGAAGAGAACTAAAGCTTGGTTTAAGGAGTGCAGAACTCCTCCTTAAAGCAAAAGGTAGTACTAGTATGGCTGTGAAAATCACCTTGGCAGCACTGAGGATAGCAACAAAGGTAGCAATAATCTCAGGATTAGCCCTGGAATCCCCAGCATAGATGATTTCAGTAGCATCAATTACAACAGCCTTTAATGGCATGCTGAATATCAACAGTGGTAAGAGAGAAAAAAATAATGACTACCACTTACTAATCATATACTTACAGGCATTATATTAGGGACTTCGAATAGCTTATCTCCTCAAATCTGCACAATAATTCTATAAGTGTGCATTATTATCTCTGTTTTAAAGACAGAGTAAGTACCTTGCCTAAGATAAGTCAGCTTGTTAGGAGTACTGCTAAGAACTGAATCCAGGTGTCTGTCTCCAAAATCTATATATTCCAAATACAAGAATCAAAGAAAAATACTTCTTACAAAATGAATTTTCAGAGACCACATAAAATACCACCTGGAAATTTCATAATGTGAATCTCAAGAAGGAAAAAATATATCTGCCAAGAAGCCTCATGGTTAACTGGGCACAAATTCATTAACAGCCATTGCCAACAGAAGCCTCTCAGGCATGCTGCATTTCAGGAAAATGCTACAGACTGAGCCTTCAGCTTCCTACACTGTTCTCAGGCAATCTGAATCAACCTTCATAAAGGAGTTCCTCCTATCATCTTGCAGTGAACTGAGACCTGCCCTGTCCAATCAGAACTGTGCAGCCATATCCTTATTTGCATCTATAATCTACAGTGACCAATAAGAGTTGCTCCATAATGACCAATACAACCAATCAGGACCATGCTACTTGGACCAATCATAACTTTGCTATTTAAATTCCTCATTTGCATAATAATGCAATAACGAATAGGGAACCAGGGTTCGACCATTATAAAAGGAAGCTTTACCCTTTGTCTCAGTGGAGCCAGTTTGGTTTCCAACATGGGGCTGCCTTTTCCCAGTTTGCAAATTGTTTGCTTAAATAAAGTTTCTCCTCTCTCCACCCCACTTTGGAGATTCCTATCAACATTAGCTTGGTACCAGCAAATTTTTATTGACTGTAACTATTTAGAAAAAACCTGAGAACTAGCTCTTATTGAATAGATTTTATGAACAGACAGAAATTTTAGGTCTATTATTATTAAACCTTAGCCCTACACTGGTATAAAGCCTGCGAGTACAAATTTAATGTTTCGTAGAATCCTCACAATTAGTGCTATTTTTCATAACTGCATGCATGTGTGTTGATGTCACTTGAGTTCCATGGTAACAGTACTTAATTAATTACTTACGATGTACTGTTACCATGGAACTCAAATGATGTAAGTTGTACATAAGCCTTCAGTAATAACAATTTTATTTATATATTTTATGTACACAAAGAATTCTCACATATGAAATTTAAAAGATAATAAACAATATTCTGAAGTAGAAAAGTCATTCAAAATTACTTGTTTTACAACTCAAGAAACCAAAGGTCAGGGCTGAATGACATAAACATTAACCCGAGCATACAAAATTCAAAATATATTGAGCTAACCACTGGGTATAAATGCAAATAAGACATGATATCTCTTCTTAAGGACCTCAAGGTCCAGAAGAGAAGGCAGAAATAAACACCTATAGTACAAAATGATAAATGCACTTCTAATAATCGCTCATCATACATTAAATTTATTAGTAATGTGATAATGCCCCTGAAATGCTTTTTTTTTCCAGCAAGAGTTAAAATTGTAATTGATAATTTACTAAGTAGAACCTAGGTGAAAACATAATATATATACCAAACGGAACAAAATTCATAATTTTTTAAGTTCATGAGAAATAAAGAGTTTATAAAAATAAAATGTGTTAGAAATTTAAGAAACTTGTTATACAATTTTAAAGGGGCAACTATAAATACTCTTTAATGTAATTAGACTTACAAGAGAAATACAAACCAGAAGTCACCATTGGATAGTTCAGGGGAAAAAAAAAGAGTGGATCAATAATTTTTCATTCAAATCAAAACTATTTATTGCACTAGCTGAAAGCAAAAACTTAAATAGAAAAGTTCATGATAAAATGAAAGTTAAAGATCTGTTATTATTTACTGACATCCCCTAGCTTTGTTCCCACTTTTTAAAAAAAATATGGAACATTTCATGAATTTGCGAGTCATCCTTGTGCAGTGGCCATGCTCATCTCCTCTGTATCGTTCAAATGTTAGTATATGTGCTGCCGAAGTGGGCACCCGTAATCTTATTTATAATCCTCACTCTTATAGAACTTAAAAGCAACTTCAAATTTCCATTTCTCTTATTGGCAAAGTAGCCATGTTTTATTATTGGAATTTAGCTATCTCAAAACATTTTTGTGAGAAATACATTCAGCCATTTATTCAAAAGTATTTACTAAGTAACTAAGTTCCTAGTACAGTTCTAGAATCTGGATATAAAAACAGTAAATAAGACAAGATGGGAGGATGGAGGGATGGATTGATGAACAGCCAGCCAGCCCACCTGCCAGATGGATGAATAGGACAGAGAAGGAGGAGGAACAGACAGATGTTTGGGGAATTAATTTCAATTATACCAGACAAATTAACTGAGATACTGAAATAGGTAACTAAATTTTCATTAAGAGTCTGCATTCATTTTCCCAAATCACAAGTGAAGAGACCAGAGATTTTTGAAACTGATTAGTAGTCATGCATGGACTGTTGGTTCCAATACCCATTCTCACCACCAGGAGAGAAAAGTCATACTAGCCATCAGAGCACGTTTGCCTCACATTTATCAATAATGTATCTGTGGGGAGCGACTAGAGGAGGGCTTGTGAGTATAAGTATAATATTTATGTTGAGTAAAGTTATAACTAAACATACCTTTCAGATAAAAAGAAGCTCTTGTGAGGATTTAGATTTTGACAAGATTCTAGGCTGCCATCAGATGCTGAAGAAAGCTGCTCTGATTGCAAGTTGTCTGTATCACCCAAACTGGCCTCAGTTACAGGAGAGGTCTTTATGTATTTTCTTCCTAACTCCGTTCCCAGGACATTCGTCAATATAACTCTGGGTATCCTGTCACACAAAATAACAAACACTGTACTGTACTGAAGTCTGCAATAAAAAATTATATTCTAGGAAGGTGAATTTTCAAACATTTTCATCTCAGCACAAGTGAGCTATAAAAACAATGTCATCCTAGAAATCAACCTGTAAATATTAAAAATTTTGGATGAACACTATTTTTTTTTGTTTCTAGAAGTACCTGTGTCCTACTGATTAGCATAGATTCGCCTACCACTACAATGGCTTTAATTGTCATAATGGCTGCTATTGGGTGTTTAAGATTTTGCTTTCTTTCTCTTTTCCAGTCATTATTAAAAACACAGATTACTACAAATCTATTCAAGAAATCATTCTTTTCATTCATCATAAAGGTCCTTAATAATTATATACCTGCAATTGGGAAATAACAAATACTAGATCTAACAAGATATCATTTATATTACAACTATGGTAACGACAGATTCCATAAGTAAAACAGCACATATACTGATGGTAACATATATGGTTTATATAATACCATCAGTAAAGAGTCAATAAATTAAATGTTCAGAAAATTAAAGTGTATTTTTAAAGCTCCAAACTTTTTAAATTGTAAGGGTTCATATTGAATGTACTACAGGGTCAGGCAGAAGTAAGGCCTGCTTAAGTGTGGTTGGTAAGGTAATGTGAGTGTAATAATTTATAGTTTTAGTTTTGAACATTTAACTCACCTAAAATGTCATATGGTGTACTTGGGCATGCTATTGTTATGTTACAGAATTACATGCTTAGCATTTTGTAATAAAAACAAGGAGCGTTATTTGTGCCAGACCCTGTGTGTAAGCCTGGTGTCTTCTTAAACAGAAGAACAGTGTAATCTTTTTTTGGTTAGCCAGTTCTATTATGAACAATTGATAGACTTTGCCACTTTACAATGCTGCCCTCAAGACTACTATTTGGCCCTAAATTGACTGGCCCAAGACAAATTATTATAATTTTTAGTTTCTATTACTGCACTTTTTTAAGTTTTATCACAGTTATCAATATGTCATTAGCAGCACTTTACTGATTCTTTGTGAGAGACAATAGATTAATACTTAGAAAGGTCAAAGTACTTTTGTGTAAGTGAAAAACGTGAGCTTCCTTACACTTTATTTGCTGCAGTACTTAGAGAGGTACTCTATTTCCGCTACACAGAGGCACTATGTTCTTTTCATGATGTTCCAGACAGCAGAGAATTTCAGGTCTTAGCAGAACTTTAAAATAATTTAGTTTTCTCTTTATTTTAAATGTGAAGAAGTCAGAGCTCAGAAAAGTTAAATGTTTGTCCATGTATAAGTAACTCTTCCTAATAGAATTAGGGTTTATTATGTTTTGTTTTTTAAATTTTATTCCATTACATTGTATCAATATTAACATGCCAAAGGATCCAGGCAACTAAGCTTTCCTATTGATACTTCAAGAAACCTTTAAAAAATACTCATTTACAGCACAACCACCATAAAAAAATATCTACTGCAATAATTAAGTAGTACATATGATCTAAAAACAAAGACATAGTGAATACAGGATGGGACCAAACTAGGTTTAGAGTTGTGAGTACGTGAAACAGAGTTAATAAAGCTATTGTAATAATCATAACCTGAATGACTTTTTCCATATAAACAACTATATGCCTACTTTTGCCCAACCCTGTACAACTCCCTGAACTCAGTGTTTAAGTGAAGAAAGTAAGGAAAGGAAGTCTGTCTTCTAATACTGGGTTGGCCAAAAAATTCGTTCAGTTTTTTCCCCGGCATGATGTCTCTAATAGCGCTTAGGATGTCTTCAGCTTCATTTGCAACAATTCTGTTAGACTGTATTGTAACAGCTATCATATCAGAATTGGTAAATTTTTGTGTAGCCATTTTAATACTGAAGACAGATGATGATATACAACATTTTCAGCATATTATGCTTTATTATTTCAAGAAAGGTAAAAAACACAACCGAAACAAAAAAATTTGTGCAGTGTATGGAGAAGGTGCTGTGACTTATCAAATGTGTCAAAAGTGGTTTGCAAAGTTTCACGCTGGAGATTTCTTGCTGGATGACGCTCCATGGACAGGTAGACCAGCTAAAATTGATAGCGATCAAATGAAGACATTAATTGAGAACAATCAACATTATACCAGGCAGGAGAGAGCCGACATACTCAAAATATCCAAATCAATAAAGTTATTGGTGAAAATGAAAAATGTCTTATTTTTCAGAAAAACTAAACATACTTTTTGGCCAAACTAATGCAACCACTAATTGTGAGGAGGAGAGGGCAGAGATATTTTTCCAACTCTGCACTGCTTGTATCTCTAAGGACCCTATTTATTGTTGTCTGTTTTGTATAGCTAATGTCTGACAGAACCCTTCCTAAACTCCTGCATTTGAAATGTAAATAGGGTCAATATAGGCCCAGTAAGGAGTCTCAAGATTTCTTTTCTCTGACCTCTCACTAGAAACTGCTATAAATAAATTGTTGAAGAAAACTCAACTGTAGTTCTCAATACTTCAGGAAAAATACAGGAATATTAGCAAAGAACAATTTTATTCAAGTCAGAACTAGCCTTTTCTAGGTAAATATTATAGTATAAATAAAATTATACTTTAAGAAATGAGAGAATCTGATATACTAAATTCGTCATTCATTTTAAGAATTATATATTTACAGACCCCTATTGTTACCAAATTCTAAAATGTGTCTTATAAGAAAATGCAGAAACTATAATATTTAAGTAAAGAGAAAATTTGGGGCATATATGGAAACGCATCAAAGAAATGTCAGCTATCTTTTTAGTATCTCTTTTAAATGTCTAACTATATTGTATGCTTAAATTTGTTTTAAAATATTAAGTCTCTAAAAAATGCTGTCTCTCCCAATAGGGAAGACATTGTCCACAGAAGACTAGTCCTATACAAAACATTAAGAAGAATCAACAACAATAGAAGATTACAAATATCAGCAAGGAAAGGGAAAGTTTTTAAAGATTAGGATTCTCTTCTAATAAATCATCGTCCTATTCTTATATTTCTTTGCTGCTAGATTTCAAAGGAAAAAAAGGCAAAGAAGAGATGGGAGAAAAGAACTTTGGAGTATAAATGAGGCCTTTTAATCTAAACAAGTAGCTAAAAGTCTTTCCTAAAACAGAAAAATTTCAAAATTCACCAAAAAACCATTTGAAAAGATTATACACCTTTGAGGCTATCAGAAAGTTCAAAAAACTATCTCAGCATGTCTATCACAGTATACTTTTAAATTAGAAAGCACTCAATTATGAAGTGAACCAATTCCACAAGGAAAAATTAAAAGTAGAATATTTAAAGGTTAATGAAACAGACATCATATAAAATACATAATAAAGTCCAACTCCTACTCTACTTACTGAAAAGAAAATAAAGTTCATTTGAGTGAAAAAACAGTATGGCACAGGAATTAAGTGCAAGGGTTCTAGAGTCAGACAAACACAGGGTCAGGTCCTGATTTAGCAGCAAATGACTGTATATACTTTATGTAAATTACTTACCTTAATTTATGCCTTCTAGCATTGATCTCATCTCTAACAAGGGGAGAACAATACCTACTTGACAAAGTTGTTAAGAGTAAATGAAATAACAGAAGTAGTAGTTAGCACCAGTCCTGGCACATCGTAAGTACACAATAAATGGAAACTCATCTTAATTTCCCTATTATTGATACCTTGCTCAAAGTAATAAATTACACTTTTACAAATAGTGCATAATTGTCATAATTTATCTTGTTCTGCAATCTTGATAAAAAATGCTATCAGGTAATAGCTAATTAAACAGCTGGCAATGCCTACAGCACACCCAACTATTCAATACACAGAGCCACAGACCAGTCATCTTTCACCAACTACTGGCAACTTATCCAATTTGAGTACCTTGAAGAAACAGAGAGCTTTGTGTGATAGTCTTACAGAATATAAATCTATAAAATGATGACTAAGGTCATAATACCAAAGTTGTTATTTGGTATACAATTATATAAATTAGCACTGCAACAGAAATTCCAGGAATAGCTAGCATTTCAAAAGGTTCTGAATTTTTTAAAGATATATATACAAAGGTGTATACTTCATTTCTCATGCTATCTCAATATAAAAGGGCTGAAAATTGTCATGTCACACAGTCTATCCAATTTTTTCCCAAGTACGTAAATAGTATCAGTAAAATAAAACAGGATTTGTTTAACTGTAATAATATTTTGAAATCACACTTAAAAATATCGTATGCTAAACTAAAGCAGAAACAAATTTTGTAATGCAGTGAGATAAAGCAGAAAGTATATTGGCCTGAAAAGTAATGCCATTTATTGTGTCTCTCCATGGTTATTCTCTGATTCTTAATTTTCTCCACGACAAATTTCCAATTCCTTCCCTAAGTAGCAAGGCAAACGTAAGATTCAAATAACTAAATGAATGGGGAAGAACTTTGAAAAACTGGTAAGAGTTATTAATATAAACTTCAGGACAAGAGCAAATTTTTAAAGAGGTGGAACACTTGATGAAAGATAACAAAATTACATGTGATAATAGAGCTATTATATAAAAAGACAAAAAAATGCAATAGCCCTGGTCAGGTAGCTTAGTTTGTTAGAGCATCCCAATATGCCAAGGCTGCTGGTTCAATCTCCGGTCAAGGCACATACAAGAATCAACCAATAAATACATAAATAAGTGGAACAACAAACTGATATTTCTCTCCTTCTCTGTCTCAAAATCAATCAATAAATTTTTTTTAAATTACAACACTAATTTAATTTTCACTTTGTTATGATTTACATGAATGCAAACTAAAACTCCTATGTAATGTTTCAATAAGGTTTTCATACATCCATTCTAATCTCAGATGATACAACTCAAAAGTCTCTAAATTAGTCTCTTAAACTATGTAGAGAAACAATTAATTTTTAAATAATTTTCTTAATGAGATTCACATATTTTCTAATTTTTTTTACTAAGCTAAATTTTAGGTGAATTATCACTCAATTAAAATATTACTGGCTTAAAGAAATCTTAACATGCTAGACATACTGTAGTGTCCAAAGAGTCTTACCCACACAATATCTGGAATACGTACTTTTTTTAAACTTCAAACATATGTAAATTTAAGAAAAATGAATAAATATCATTACACCACTTAGGGAAATTTCAAGAACCAGAAGCTAACTTTTCTTAAAAATATGGGTACACTGTCTCTACATTTCTCTAAAAACCTCTGGTGCTAATTGGTTAAACCAGGAGAAAGATAGTTTATCTTCTCAAAAGCCTTCTATTTGTGTCCCACCAGGCTCTTTCTTGCCTACTGACCAAGATTTTTAATAAAAATCTAAAAATTTTCTCCCAAGAAAAAAGATGTTAAACCATATATGGGGAATAAAAACTATACTAAAATATGGTTCACTTGCCCTGGCCAGTGTGGCTCAGTTGGTCAAGTATCATCCCATAACCAAAAGGTTGCTGGGTCGATTCCCAGATAAGGCACATGCCTGGGTTACAGGTCCACGCCCCAGTCCAGGCACCAGTGATCCCCAGTCTAGACACATGTGGGAGACAACCAGTCAATGCTTCTCTGTCTTATTGATGTTTTTCTCTCTTCCTTCCCCTCTCTCTAAAAGCAATGAAAAAATATCCTCAGGTGAGGATAAAAACATAAAAATAATAAAGTATCATTTACTTATTTAAAAAGAAATTTGTGCCCTGGCTGGTGTGGCTCAGTGGATTGAGTGCTGGCCTGCAAACCACAAGGTCACCTGTTCGATTCCCAGTCAGGGCACATGTCTGGGTTGCGGGCCAGGTCCCCAGTTGGGCGCATGCAAGAGGCAACCAATTGATGTTTCTCCCCCTCTGTTTCTCCTACTCTCTAAAAATAAATATATAAAACTGCACTTGAACAACAATAAAAAAATGTGAAAAAGTAAATAAATGAATAAATATATAAAAATCTTTTAAAAAACAAAGAAATTTGTTCATTTCACAAACTGCTAGTCTGATACTTGTAAAACTCTTGCTCCTTTTCTTCATTATTTAGGAAAACTGATTTGGATCATGTGTTTTCCATTTTTCCTCTCAATCTTATCCAGAAATTAAAAGGCTAAACTGTGCTCATGTAAAAGGCAACATATTTAGATCACTACCTTTAGGTCCCAGAATGCAAACAAAATTTCTAACAAAATGCCATTTCTGGGACTGAATGAATAATTTTTGGATTACTTGATAGTTAAACTTTAACATAAAATTTAAAACCAATAATAAATTTTTCCCATTTATCCCTCTGAAATAATAAAGTCCTAGATAAGTAAAAATAAAAATAAGACAAAAAGCATCATGTCAAAGTTAAGTAAAGATTAAAAAAGCATAACTCTCCCATTCCAGATAGCAAGTACTAGGCAGAAAACATCTATCTAAAGCCTACCCTAAACAGTTCTCCAATTTACTTACTTGAAGCTTATAATCCCTTTTCTTTTTTTTCCCCACCAAATTACAGAGCAAATAATTGGTTCTAACAGAGGAAACTACATTCCACTCAAAGAAACTGGAGATATAATTCTGCTGAGAAGCAATCTCTATTAACCAAACATTTACTGAGCATTTACTGTGTCCAGGATTGTTCTAAGGATGCTAGCATGGAAAAAAATAATAAAATACAGTCTTTGCCTACATGAAGCTTACTGTCAGGGAGGCAGAGAAACCAAAAATCACAATGTGATATAATGAGTTCTCTGATATATGAGCAGGCTGCTTAGCAAAACAAAGAAAGTGATAAAAAGTAGATGTGGAAGGTGGAATCAAGGAAGGCTTCCCAAGAAGATGGCCTATGACCTCAACATTAAAGGTCAACAGAAGTCAGTAAAAGCAAAAATGAGAACTGCTTCCAAGATAAGAGAACAAATATCATCAGCTCAGAAGATAAAATGGCATTCATTATACATTCAGTGAGCTACTAATAGTTCCCTAAGTCTAAAACACAGTACAAATGAAGAGGAGTGGACAGATACAAGGCTAGAAACAGGCAAAGGTGAGATCATTAAGGACCTTGTAAGCCAAGCTAAGGAGTTTAAACTTTATCCCAAAGGTTATGTTGAGCTACAGAGAGATGTTAAACCAGACAGTGACAAGTAACACCTGCTTTAGAATGAACACAATGTAGCAACAATATAGGAAAATAACAAAGAAGACTATGCATAGGAAGCCCAATCTGGTTAACTACTGTGGTAATAAAGGGACAGAGTTATTAGAGCTTGAACTGAGGCAGTGGCAATAAACATGGGTAGGAGACAATTTCCAGACTTAGGAGGTAAAAATAACTAGACACGATAAATGACTGGATGTGAAGGGTATGGAAGAAAGAGGAGTCAGGACAATTACAAAGTTCTAACTTGGAGAACTGAGTGTATAAAGGAGTCATATATTCCAAGAAGGAGAGGATACAGATATAGGAACAAATATGAAAACAAAGATGATGCATTTTCTTTGAAAGAGTTAAATTTATAAAACCTGGAGCTAAGAATAAAGTTCTGTACTAGATAGCTGGTAGTTCACCTCAGAAAGTGAACTGGGAAATATTTTATAAATTTCACAAACATATAATTTAGCTATTAACACTTCTTCGTGAGACAAGCTATTCTTTTTTTTAATGTATTTTATTGATTATGCTATTAGTTTTACCATTACCCCCCTTCATTCCCCTGCACCCTGAACACCCTCTCCCATCCACATTCCCCCCCTTTAGTTCATGTCCATGTGTCATAAGTTCTTTAGCTTCTACATTTCCCCTACTATTCTTGCCCTCTCCCTATTTTCTATCTACCTTCATTGCTACTTATTCTTCATAACTTTCCCCCCTTTCTCCTCCTCCCACTACCCTGTAGCTAACCCTCCATGTGATCTCCATTTCTGTGGTTCT
>CM052539.1:119938168-119999992 GCA_028533065.1 Trachops cirrhosus
ACCTTACAGGCGAGAGGGGGCTGGAAAGAAGTATTCCAAGTCATGAAAGACAAAGACCTACATCCCAGATTGCTCTATCCAGCAAAGCTTTCATTTAGAATGGAAGGGCAGATCAAGTGCTTCTCAGATAAGGTCAAGTTAAAGGAGTTCATCATCACCAAGCCCTTATTGTATGAAGTGTTAAAGGGACTTATCTAAGAAAAAGAAGATAAAAAACATGTATAGTAAAGTGACAGCAAACTCACAATTATTAACAACCACACCTAAAACAAAAGCAAACTAAGCAAACAACTAGAACAGGAACAGAACCACAGAAATGGAGGTCACATGGAGGGTTAGCAACAGGGGAGTAGGAGGAGGAGAGAGGGGGGAAAGGTACAGAGAATAAATAGCATGGTTGGTAGGTAGAAAATAGATGGGGGGAGGGCAAGAATAGTAGGGGAAATGTAGAAGCTAAAGAACTTATGACACATGGACATGAACTAAAGGGAGAATGTGGGTGAGAGAGGGTGTTCAGGGTGAAGGGGGTGTAACAGGACAAATGTAATAGCATAATCAATAAAGTATATTAAAAAAAAAAATAAAAATTCCTTAGACCCTAGTAATCCCACTCAAAAATGGTACCCTATATATGAAAAATTATGTTCATTGAAACACTGTTTCTATCTGCAAAACTTTGAAAGAAAACAAACTAACATCAGTGCACTAAGTAAATAAATTATAGTACAGTATATCTCTGGAATACTACAAAGTCACTTAAAAATAAATAAAAGAGGTAAATCTAAATATTAAAATGAAAAAACAGGGTATACAAGGTAGGGCAAAAGTAGGCTTACAGTTGTGAGAATGTGAAACACAAAGTTAATAAAGCTTTTGTAAAAATCATAACCCACATGACTTTTTAATATATGAACAACTATAAATCTACTTTTGCCCCACCCTGTATTATTAACCAAAAACAGCACACAACAATATATATTTCACAATCCTTTTCTGCAACAACCGAAACATAAAGTAAACTCATATGTTGACATAAGATTTTTTTTTTCTCTTAAAAGGAATAACAGAAAACACAGTTAACAGTAGTATGCCTTTAGGAAAGAGGGACAGAGAAGGAATCTTTATTTCCTTCACCTTGTACCTTTCTATACAGCCCAAATTTTCTAACTTTATATAAATATTTTGTTTCTTTTCATATCAACAGATGTCATCTAGTCCTATTTATTATTTGCCTTTTTAGTATCTTATATATGAAAGAATTATTCTATAATTAAATGTTTAAATAATGTCAAAGCAACTAATGTTAATGACAAATCTTTCCTCTGAGAACAAGTTATAATAAATGATTAGTTTTTCTTGTCTGTAACATAAAAACATATATTCAAGGTGACTTAAAACTTACCACCTTAAAATCTACTGTTATGAACTGAATTATGTCCTCTCCCCCCACCAAATTCATATACTGGCCTTAACTGCCAATATAACTAACTGTATGTGGAGACAGAGCCTATCCAGAGGTAATTAAGGTTAAATAAGGTCCTAAGGACACGGCCTTAATCCAACAGAACTGGCATCCTTATAGGAGCAGAAACAGCAGGGATGTGGGAGCACACATGAGGACATGGCAAGAAGATGGCCATCTGTTAGCCAAGGAGAGAGGCCTTAGAGAAACCAACCCTGTTGGCACCTCGATCTCGGACTTCTAGCCTCCAGAGTTTTAAGAAAATTAATTTCTGCTGCTTAAACCACCTGTCGGTGCTATTCTGTTATGTTAGCTCTAGCAGACTGTTATAACATCCCATGGATAAACTGGAAAATCTGAGAAAAATTCTACTTTTAAAAATTTAACAATGAGCTGTGCCAAGCAAGAGAAAAAAATAATAGCAAAAAGGTGCTATCTTAAGCCTCATTCATGAAATCTCTATAATAATGCTTAATAGTGATAAAAAGTAAAGTCCTGATTTATAATCAAAATATCTTTTCTAAAATAATTGTTACCCTTTAAGACAAACCCTCTCAAATTTACAAAGCAAGAGCAAAAGAGCAAATGATTCTAATAAGCTTAATATTTTCATAAACTTAAAATATAATTTACGTTACAATAATGAGAGAGAAAGGCAATGCATAAAGTATACTTAGATTTAAACTGAAGAACTTAAGCTCAAAGCATCAGTTCAACATACACCTGAAATACTAACACACTTGAAAAACTAATTTGAAACCTACAAATAACAACATACACACAGAAAAGGATACAGAAGAAAAAATTAGTTTTACTACAATATTTTAAACATACCAAATAATACTATATACTTAAAAGAATTAAGTTTTTATATACCCCCTGTGAAGGGAAATCCCACCGTTCTGAGCTTCTGGATTTGGACAGTGGTGATTTAACACAAACATCCTCTGGTTTTGCATTTAACATCTTTGTTATCTGAAACCAGAATGAGAATATAATCAGTTTAATTAAAATACAAATAAGAACTTAATCAGCTAACAGAACCATTACATTACCCTGCATTAATATTCTGCTATTAGTTTTAAAGAGTTTTAAATTAGTGCTTAATTTATACACAGTTTAATATAATTTTATTTTTAAAAGCCTCTCATTCAATATAAAGGTTGATAAATGAAGTATCACAATAGATTCATAAATATCCTCTTACCAACAGTCCCTTCACCTTCTAATCTTTCAAACACTATCCCCAGAGTTCTTTAATACACAGATCTAAGTATGGCTACAATAGCTAAAATACAACAATGGTACCCATTACTTAAAGCAATGCTTTAAATTTTATTTTAGAAAATGATGTGCAGCCTTGACCAGTGTGGCTGTTGATTGGGTCATTCCACAAGGTGAAACGTTGTCAGTTCAAATCCTGGTCAGGGCGCATGCCTGGGTTGCAGGCCTGATCCCCAGTGGGGCACATGGGAGAGGTAACCCAAAGATGTTTCTCTCACACATCAATTTTTCTCTCCCTCACTTTCTCCCTCCCCTCTACTCTCTCTAAAAATAAATAAAATCTTTTTTAAAAATTATGTTTACAACATAAATAAAAAGCAAATTACAAAACAGTATTTTATGGATTTCTATTTTTTAATATATAAAGTGTTTATTATAAATAAATATATAGATAGGCAAACAAGAAGAATATACACCAAAATATTAACTTTGAATTGTCTAGGTAGTCTTCTTTTTGCTCAACTGAATTTTCTAATTTCTCTGCAACAAACTAGATTTGTTTTAGAAATATTTTTTAATTACTTTAAACTCAAAATATTATCAGTGTCTTGTCCTTATACCCATCAAAGCTCTAATTCTTTCAGTAATTTATTTCCCTATCTGACTTGAGAGCACATGAATTTTAATGTGTTAATTTCCTAGGAATTTCTACATTTTTAAAAACGCAGTAGTACAACTTTATTTGTATATTATTGTTGAACTAAGGAAATATATTGTAGATAATTAGAGACGGGAAAAAAGTTAAAAAGAAGGAAAGGGGGAAGGCTAGAATAAGCCAGTGTTGAATTAGAATTGGAAGCATCAGTATTGAATTCATGGCTTTTCACAGGTGTACAGGTAAGTAAATAGAGAAATTAATATAGAGATTTGCATGTGTATGAGTGAGTATACATATATTTTCCTAGTCCTGTCTATTGAGAGAGCCCATATACTATGACACTACAGTAGCAATGAGCATACCTAGCACCCAGACCCAGATTTCTAAATATCATTTTTCAATAAAAAGAACCAGGGCTCCCTGGCTGGTGTGGCTCAGTGGATTGAGTGCCGGCCTGTGGACTGAAAGGTCACCAGTTCAATTCCCAGTCAGGGCACGTACCTGGGTTGTGGGACAGGTCCCCAGTTGGGGACGTGCAAGAGGCAACTGATCTATGTTCCTCTCCCTCTCTTTCTCCCTTTCACCTCTCTCTAAAAAAATAAATAAATAAAATCTTAAAAAAAAAAAAAAGAACCAGGGCTCCTTGGAAAGTACCTTGTAGTACCGTAAAGTAAGGAAGTGCTCAAAAAAAGATAGGAGCATTTCATAAAAACACAGAAGCCAACTGCAAAGTTCTCCAATGCTTAAGCTAGAAAACTTTGACCAACAAAACCAATAAAAATAATAGTACATTATAACCCATAGAATAAAATAACTACGAATCCATATTGATACAAGTAAATAGTTGAATAAGTAAATAAGGGGGAAGATGGACAGCTTTCCCTTACAAATGAAGTTCAATTAATAAATACAGAGGGAATGAGGGAAACAAAATCACCAATAGAATATCATGTATATAACTGTTGCAAGCAAGCTCCACTGCAAGACACTAAAACAACGGCTGAAAGTTTAAGAGAAAGCATACTTGCATAGATTCAAAGTATCTCTCCAAAGGTATCTATTTATTACAAAGGGAAGGAGTAACTTTACAATGAAATAACCAGGCAGACACCATCTTAAGCAGATGATCAGTACTGATCAATGATAAGACAATGATCATCATTTATCCCCTGATAGGATACAATGAGAAGGGCATATACTTCCATTATATTCTTCTCAATAAGTCATAATGTTAGTCTAATCATAAGAAATGTGAAACAAACCAAAACGAAGGGATATGTGACAAAATACTGACCAGTATTCTTTAACTGTGTCATGAAAGAAAAAAGACTAAAGAACTGTCATAGATTGCAGGATATCAAGAAGACATGACAACTAAATACACTGTGGGATCCCTGACTGGATCCAGGAACAGAAAAATGACATTTTAGAAAAACTGATGAAATCCAAATAATGTCTGCAGTTTAATTTAAAAGTACTGTACTAATGTTAATTTCTTAATTTTGATCATCATACTAAGGTTATGTAAGATATTAACACTGGGAAAAGTTGAGTGAAGGGTAGACAAGAACTGCACGGTAATGTTTCTATAATTCTAAAGTTACTTGAAAAAAAGTTAAAATATTGTATGACATCTAAAATAAAAAAGAAAAATGTATTTACTCAATATTATGAATTTCTAATGGTGGAACTTCAGATTAAATTGCATGAAGCAATAACCTGCAGCACAGCATTTCAATTCACTGGACATATTAAACAGAAAAGAAGTAGGAGTCATTACACAGTTATTTAAAACTGGGTATAGTAGTAATGTAAGATCTTTTTTAACCTCCCTCATTTACCCCACTCAAGCTAAGTCCAGAATTTTACATAAAGAAACCACATCCCAAAAATCTGAAGCCAGGGTAGAAATAGAGTACCTACAGCCAAATTCTTTGTGGTGTTATAAGGTACTCTTGATTCCCTCTCATAGCCATCCTTTTTCCACAAAATATACCAAATTAAAGATCTCTGTGCCAAATTAAAGTCTTCTGTGCATAACTTGAAATGCTTCAGAGAAAAGTGTCATAAATTATTACAGTAGATCAGGGTACTACTGCATTTAAATCACAAAATTCTACAGGAAAAAAATTATCTTTCTAAAAATGGATTAATGTTTTGAAACACTTCCTAAGTAGGTAGAAACTTCATTTTGCTTGTCTTGCTACTCTTGGCTTACAGAGAATAAATAAATAAATAAACCTTTTTTTTTCTAAAAAGAATTTTAAAGTGTCATATTCCAAATAGTAATTTCAGCACAAGACTTGAGTCAAACTCGTATGTTTACAGTATTATAATAAATGAATGTGGGTGCTCTAAAACATTATTTCATCAAAGAAATACTATCTTACATTTTATATAAAATCTAAAATGAGGCCTGGAAAGTATACTTTGACTTAAAGAAGGCTGTTTCCAGAGAGGGTTCCCTGGCTAACTCTTGGTTAATTAGGATACACCCTTCTCCAAAAAACACTAGTTATAGTTTTACAGTATTTTTCTTTAAAATTTTATTTAAAAGACAAATAGTATGCTGGCCCATGTGGCTCAGTTGGTTGGAGCATCAACCCATAGCAGACTGAAGAGTTGTGGGTCTGATTTCTAGTCAGGGCACATACCCAGATTAAGGGTTTGATCCCCAGCAGGAGAGCGTACAAGAAAGGAACCAAGAGATGCTTCTCTGTCACATTGATGTTGCTCTCTCTCTTTCCCCCTTCCCCCCTCTCTCTAAAAACAATGAAAAAAATGTTCTCAGATGAGGATAAAATAATAAAAGACAAATAGCAAAATATTTTCAATATCAGTAACTCTAAAGATAATGAAAAGGTTAAAAGGAAAACTAACACATACCTTATGTAACTCAGAAGGTGAAGACTTTTTCCTTTTTCCTTCTGTGACAATTTCTACAAAGACATGATAAAAGTTAACATTTAATATCCAAATGAGATAAACAATAAAATAAATCCTTTCAAAGTCATCCTTTGCTTTCAATTAACTTATTAGATCTAGAATTTATATTGATACATTTTATAAAACCTGACAGACTAAAAACATAAAGGTCAAAAAATATTCAAAAGAGTAGCAGATTCTTATAAAATGTCTGCATTAAACAATGTTTGATGACAATTAAAAAAGAGAGGTAAACTTGGCTCTGAGAACTAATTAGAACTAACTAGAAGTGGGAAATATTTTACAAAAAACTTTTAATTCTACTACATCTTTAATCACCTATGTACCTAAGAATAGCTTAAATCTCCCCTCATCAATATTTTTCAGACTTCTGTAGATTTTTTTTATGATTCTGTCATTCAATCAGCAAATATTTATTGTATGTCTATCATCTGCCAGGCACTGTGTTAAGCAGTGAGTACAGAGCAAAGAGCAAATTAAACACAATACAAGCTTTCCTGGAACTTATAATTTACTGGAATATATCACAGAACATTATATTTCATAATAAAAAGAAACAGTAGATATCCATACATATAAATGATTATCTATTTGCAAAAAACACACCGCTACAATTCAGTGGTAAAGGGATGGTATTTTCAATAGGTAATGCTGAAGCAATTTGATAACCAAAATAAATAAATAAACCTGACCTCTACATCACACTACACACAAAAATTAATTTTAAATGGATTATAGATTCAAATGTCAAAGAAAAAACAATGTAAATAAAGCTTCTAGACTAAATAAATAAAACTTCTAGAATAAAAAGGAGTGGAATATCTTCATGACCTGGGGCAGGCAAAGATTTCTCAAACAAGACACAAGTAGTATTAATCATAAATAAAAACATTAATAAACTCGACTTCATTAAAATTAAGAACTTCTGCCCTGGTTGGTGTGGCTCAGTGAATTGAGCGCTGGCCTGTGAACAGAAAGGTCGCTGGTTCAGTTCCCAGTCAGGGCACATCCCCATCCCCAGTTGAGAGCGTGAGAGGCAATGGGTCGAGGTATCTCTTGCACATCAACATTTCTCTCCCTCTCTTTCTTCCTTCCTATCTCTCTAAAAATAAATAAAATCTTCTTTAAAAAACCTTTTAAAAAAATCAAGAACTTCTGTTCATCAAACCTCATCATTAAGAGAGAAAACAAACCATAGACCAAAAAAAGATTATTTCTAATACATACATCTAAATATGTACAGCATTATGATTATAGTTAATCATACTGCATAATTTATACACCTGACTCATAATTAAAATGTATAAATAACTCCTGCAGCCCTGGCTGGTGTGACTCAGTAGATTTGAGCACGAGCCTGCAAAACAAAAGGCGCCCGGTTCTATTCCCAGTCAGGGACTGTGCCTGGGTTGTGGGCCAGCTTCCTGGTTAGCATTCAAGAGGCCAACTGGTTGATGTATCTCTCACACATCAATGTTTATCTCCCTCTCCCCTCCCTTCCCTTTCTCTCTAAAAATAAATAAAATCTTTAAAAAAAAAAAAAAAAACTCCTCCAAAGCAAAGGAAAAACAACCCAATCTTCGAAGTGGGCAAAGTCCTAAGTATAATTCATATAACCAAAACGAATAAAGAACTATAAATCAAAGACAGACAACCCAATCTTCAAAATGGGCAAAAGTCCTAAATAGGAGCACCTGGGAAGGGAAGGACTATAGACTGGAAGGGATACAAGACAGCCTTCTGAGACACTAGAAACGTCCTATATCTTGATCTAAGTGATGACTACACAGATATGTATATATAAAGTATCAATGTGTGAGACTAACATCCATTGGTTGCCTCTCACACACCCCCAACTGCAGAGCTGACTCACAACCCAGCCATGTGCCCCAACCGGGAATGAAACTAGTGACCTTTTGGTTCACAGGCCCGCACTGAATCTACTAAGCCACACCAGCCAGGGTTATAGTCATTTCTTAAGCAAACCCTGATGTAAAATTTTAACCTCTATGTAAGTTTTTGATAATTTTAAATAGTTTTTACCCTTTACCTTAAATTTCACTTTCTAGCCACTTTTTTTTATCTTTTTAATTTTTTCTAGAGAATGCTGTACCTCCACCTCACAGATCAGGTACTCTACATGTTCAAAGAAACAGCTCTAGTAATAAACTATAGAAATTACCCCAAAAGTAGTTTTTCTCCTATTTAAACATGGATTTTTATTTTTAAGTATATTTTATTGATTATGCTATTACAGTTGTCCCATCTTTTTCTCACCTTTATTCCCTTCCAACCTGCACCATCCTCCCACCAGCATTCCCCCCTAGTTCACACCCATGGGCTGTACATGTAAGTTCCTTGCTTCTGCATTTCTTATACTATTCTTAACCTCCCCCTGTCTATTTTCTACCTACCATTTAAGCTTTTTCATCTCTTCCCCCATTCTCCCCTCTCCCCCTCCCTGCTGATAAGCTTCCATGTGATCTCCATTTCTGTGGTTCTGTTCCTGTTCTACTTGTTTGCTTGGTTTGTTTTTTTAGGTTCAGTTGTTGATACTTGTGAGTTTGTTGTCATTTTACTGTTTGTATTTTTGATCTTCTTTTTCTTAAATAAGTCCCTTTAACATTTCATATAATAAGGGTTTGGTGATGATGAACTCCTTTAACTTGACTTTATCTGGGAACCACTTTATCTGCCCTTCCATTCTAAATGATAGCTTTGCTGGATAGAGTAATCTTGGATGGAGGTCCTTGCCTTTCATGACTTGGAATACTTCTTTCCAGTTCCTTCTTGCCTGCAAGGTTTCTTTTGAGAAATCAGCTGATAGCTTTAGGGCCACTGCTTTGTAGGTAACTGTCTCCTTTTCTCTTGTTGCTTTTAAGATTCTCCCCTTAACTCTGATCTTAGGTAATGTAATTATGATGTGACTTGGTGTGTTCCTCCTTGGGTTCAACTTCTTTGGGACTTGCTGAGCTTCCTGGACTTCCTGGACATCTATTTCCTTTGCCAGATTGGGGAAGTTCTCCTTCATTGCTTGTTCAAGTAAGTTTTCACTTTCTTGGTCTTCCTCTTTTCCTTCTGACACCACTATGACTGGATGTTGGAATGTTTAAAGTTGTCCCAGAGGTTCCTAAGCCTCTTCTCATTTTTTGGAATTCTTGTTTCTTCATTCTTTTCTGGTTGGATGTTTATTTCTTCCTTCTGGTCCAAATTGTTGATTTGAGTCCCCATTTCCTTCCCTTCACTGTTGGTTCCCTGTATATTTTTCTTTATTTTCCCTTCCACAGCCTTCACTTTTTCCTCTATTTTGCAATCATACTCAACCATTTCAGTGAGCATCCTGATTACCAGTGTTTTGAACTGTGCATCTGATAGGCTGACTGTCTCTTCATCACTTAGTTCTATTTTTGGAGCTTTGATCTGTTCTTTCATTTGGCATATTTCTTTGTCTCAGCATACCTGTTACATTTAAGAGGCCAACTGGTTGGCCTTAAGAGGCGCGGAGCCCTAGGCTCCGCTTCTTAAGTGTGTGGTAACCCACTTAAGAGTGTGGGGTAACCCACATCGCTGCACTGTGGAGCTATATGTGGGGGAGGATGCCAGAGGGGGAACAAAGCCACTTGCTCCACTCTCGGCAGGCTTTCAGTCACTTCTCCCGGTACCCACAAGAAAATTGAACGCCTCTGGTGCTGATTCCCACGTAGGTGGGTTTGTGTAAATTCTAGAACCCTGTGGGTCTCTCCAACAAACTCTCCTGTGAGTCTGGGAGTTTCTCCCACCACTGCAACCCCCCACACCCTACAGGTTTTTACAGTCCGAGTTTTTGAGGCTTTCTTTTCCTGAACTGGACCCCTAGGTTTCATGATCTATCTCACTCCCCAGTTGTTCCTCCTGGTTTATCCGCACACAAATGTTGGACTGGCTGGTCCACCAGCCGCCTCTACCTCACCTGCCCAGGCCTCCAGTCACTGCCTTGCTGTGCATCTTCTCCACCCCAGCTGCCCATCTCTGTCCTACCTACCAGCCTGGATAAATGTTTCTTATTTAACTCCTTGGCTGTCGGACTTCCACATAGTTTGATTTTCTGGCAGTTCCAGTTTGTTTTTAAATTTGTTGTTGTCCTTCTTTTGGTTGTGCAAGGAAGCAAAGTGTATCTACCTACACCTCCATCTTGGCCAGAAGTCTTACATATGGATTTTTAAGAAGGGAATATCAATTGCTTAAATTATAATTCACAGCCCCAGCAGGGTGGCTCTGTTAGTTGAACATCATCCTAAACACCAAAATGTTGTGGGTTCAATCTCTAGTCAGGACACTTACCAATGTTTTGGTTCAATCCCTGTTCTGGGCAGGTATGGGAGGCAGCCAATCAATATTTCTCTCTCACATCAGTGTCCTTCTCTCTCTCTCCCTCTCTCTCTCTCTCCCTCCCTCCCCCACCCCTCCTCTAACTCCCAAATCAATAATGAACCCTAAGGTGAGGATTTTTTTTAAAAATTACAATTCACAGATTACTATTTCCAAACTGATTCATTGAGTTAAAAGTGCTTCTATAGTCTTTTGTGGTATGTTACCTTATTTCTTTAATACTATTGTAACTTTCCAAAATTTTAGGAGTTTTTATAACTGAGTTGCTCCACCTTATACTAGGTTGGTATAACCTCCCTCTCTTTTTCTCTGTCTTCCTCTATCTCAAAAATAAATAAAATCTTTTTAGAGCATTTTAATGAACATAAGAAGATTTACCTCTACTTGTGATTATCTGATATAGCATAGTGCTCATGAGTACAGATTTTAAAGCCAGAGAACCTAAATTTATATCTTGCTTTCTAGCTGTCACTTTTCCCACACTCAGGGTACCCAGCCTTCCAATTCTTAAGGCGAAGTTAGGCACTGGCTGGTATGGCTCAGTGGATTGAGTGCCAACCTGCAAACCAAAGGATCAAGGGTTTGATTCCCAGTCAGGGCACATGCCTTGGGTGGAGGCCAGGTCCCCAAATGGGGGCACATGAGAGGCAACCACACACTGATGTTTCTCTCCCTCTCTCTAAAAATAAATAAATAAAATCTTTTTATAAAAAGACTAAAGTTAGATAGTCTATATTAAAGTGTTTAGCATCATGTCTGTCATATAGTGCAAAATAAATGGTAACTATTATTGTTATATTTTATATTAAAATATACCACTTTAAGAGACTTTAAAGAAGGGAAGGGTCATCAAGAAACTTGTACAAAGGACCCAGGGACAAAGCCAAAGGGGGGAAGGATGAAGGGCGGGAGGCAGGGGCGGGTGGGGTGGGGGAAAGTGTGGTGGGAAAATGGAAACAAGTGTATTCAAACAACAATAAATTTAAAAAAGGAAAACAAAAGAGACTTTAGTATATATTAGTATTATGGAGAAAAATCTAATTATTCTCCTTCTAAACATATGAATCAAACAATTAAAAAGCATGACTTTTTCCCAAGTAACTTTTGTAATCACTCATTCACTTAATTATTCAATAAACATTTATTTAAGATAATAGCAATTACCATTGCCAGGCACTATGCTAAGTACTTTACACAAATGATTTTATTTAATCCTTACAAAAGCCTCATGAGGCCCTGGCTGGTGTCACTCAGTGGACTGAGCACAGGACGCAAACCTAAAGGTTGCAGGTTAGATAGATTCCCAGTCAGAGGGCATGCCTAGGTTGTGGGCCAGGTCTCCAGTTGGGGCATGTGAGAGGCAACCAATCAATGTTTCTCTCCCTCTCTTTTTCTCTCTCTTCCTCTATCTCAAAAATACATAAAATCTTTTTTTAAAAAACCTTATGAGATCAGTAAAGGTATTATCTCTATTTTACAGAAAAAGAATTTAGGTTTAAAGAATCCAAACAACTTGCCCAAGGTCACCATGTTGATTTATCACTGATCTGATTCCAGAGGCAATATTCTTAACCTGTATACCCCAGGCATGCTGGATACTATGGGGATTAAAGATAAGACAGTCCCTGTCACAGAGTCAATAGTAAAACAGCACAAACTGAACAATTCAGCAAAGTAGAATATATGATGGAATCTGATAAACATCATGTAAGCAGTGCAAGGAAGAACCCACTGAAGTTCAGCTTTTCACTGAAGTCATACTGAAGTTCTTCTAGTAAGTTAGATTGTTTAATAAATTTTTGGGATCTCAGTTCCTGTGTCATTGGTAACCACTGAAAATTGAGTAACAGGTATGATTTTTCTTGAAGTTTGAGTTAAGAGAGAGTTCTTAGAAAGGCATAATTGAACTGAGGTTCAATTTGAGCTAAGTTTTAGATAATGAGTAAATTTTGACAGGCAGCTAGGATGAAGCAGCTCACATTAGCCAGCCTCCTAAATTCATGAAGACTCCCATTAGAGTGATCCATCTGGGAGGCAGGTTTGAGACAGCACTTTAACAAAGTTCCAGTCTAGATCTTCAGAGTTACTCAATCCTACCCATAACACATTTCCTGTGTTACATGTCCCTCTAATCTACTTTCCAATCCTCTGCCTGCCATCATCAGGCCTGGGAATCACATTCACCACCTAAGATGCCAATCCCTACAGCCTTATATCTCATGAAATTCAACTCTACGTAGTTTCATCTATACTCTTCTCTCTCCTCTCTAGCCCACTAAATTCCTTTCCAAAGTAATACAATCTCCTTAAGTTCTGAATCTTTTCCTTGAACATTTCTTCCACCTTCATTTAACTGAATCCTAGCTTTTTATTGACATTATTTTTTTTAGACACTCTCAAGAAGATTCTTCTCCAATTTCCAAAATTAGGAGTGTAGAGAGTAACAATCTCCTCCCTCAACCATCACTTCCAATGAATATTCTGTCGTAATTGTAGTAATTTCTTTTTTAAAATTCCCATAAATTGGATATATAATCTCACCCATATTTGTGATTGCCATGTACTGAGCCAAGACCAGCTCTCTAACATCACTAGAATATTGTTACTTGATTCACGGTTTTCCTCTCTAGCATTATAATCTACCATCAGTGTGAATTTCTAACACTTCTATTAATCAACTCACTCAATACAGAGGACTCACCTTATTTTAGTCTACTCTAACAAACTCCCTTTCCACATCCTCATTTCAAAAACATACATTTATGAAAGGATTTAAGGACAAGTGTTGCACTTTTCAAGTTATCAAATGTGAACCTCTCATTCTATTACATACTGCCCTCTCACCCTTCCCTTTCCTCACTCACACTGAACCCAGTTTTTGCCCCATACCCTGTCATGCCCTTTAACCCTAATTAAAACTAAATTCATATTTTTTCCAAATTCTTCTTCCTAGACTACTTAGCATTGCTGAAGAAAGTCACGTAATTGTAGTAACTACAACTACTACTACAAACTCAAATTTGTTTTAACAAAGACTTTCAAGATTACTTACAGTAACAGTTCTTATACTTATCCCTAATTGTCTTTCTATTGTTACCCAATACCACTTGAAAGTCTCTCTTTCTCTACTCAAACTGAGGGAGAAGGGAAGTTTCAAAATCAAGCAAGTCTGAAAAACAATGCATGCTCAGTTACTCTCTTGACGAGGCACAACATACAGTAGCATAGCAAAGGCTCTGAAAAATCCTACAATAAATAAAATGTTCTTGTAACTATGGTCATCACACATAATCGTCCATGGAAACTTCTTTTTTCCAAGTAGGCTCATTAATGTCCTGTGACAATAGAAGAGGTTAAAATTATAAATTTGTAATCAGAAAGCCCAGATTTTGAATCCTGGCTCTGCTTCTGGATTACTAACTTTTGCTAACAAAGTCTTAAGTCCCAGTCTCCTCATCTGTGAAATGGAAATAATAACCACCTTATAAGACTTTTGAAAGAATTAAAGTTTGTAAAAGTCTTAGCACACTGCTTAGTACTTAAGTACTCAAAAAGACATGCCCACTTCACTCAAAATAACATGAACACAGATCTTGAAGAATGTTGGCTGAAGCAACCAGTTGAAAACCTAAAGTTTACTTGAACTTTCCAGTTTTAGTTCAAAAACCCACCTGAGATTGTGACCTATAACTCTAATATAGTTATACTTTTGTTATTGTTGTTAAAGATTTTAATAGTCATTCTCCCTTGAATGAGCCATGAATTTAGTTATTAATTCATTCAACTGTTAGTAAACCATTTCAGGTACCAATATATTTTTTTATTTTTTCCCATTTAATTTACTGCTTTTGATATCCAAGTGAACTTGGAAAGAAGATAATCATGCTTATAAATAATTTCAAAGTATACATTCACTGTACTCTGAGGAAAGGCTTGAGAAGCTTCTCATGAGTGATTTTTAAACTGAGGCAATGACCACCCCCCTAAGGTTGTGTTAGGAAGCACACAAATGACATCAGATAAACTGTGCATTTTCCTAATGTGTCCATTTTACTTGAAGGTTTGGGGGAGGAAGAAAATATTTAAAACAAACACTGATCTATTGGAGGCATACACATCTCTATATAAGAGACAGTTTACTTAGAAAGTTACAGAGGTAAGAGAAATGAGCCAGCCGCTGAGGAAACAAATTACAGAAGCAAAAGAAGGGACCTCGGAGCTTAAGAGAGAGAAAAGCAAAGGTAACTTGCCTAGAGCGGAGAAAAGAGAGTAGGGAAATGCACTGCCAAGAGGGAGAGGAACTATATTTGTATGTTCAAAGGCAAAGAACATCTCTAAAGTGTGTACACACACACACACACACACACACACACACTAACACTGGTTGCTTATGAAAGGGATTTCAGGTTTTTAACTACTTTAGGCAATGTTCAAAGGGATCTGTGTTGCAGATAAGGATCCCCTCCAAAAAAGTTTGAGGACCCGACTGACTACTTCAGTTGGTTAGAGCATTCTCCGGATACACCAAGGTTGAGGATTCATCCCTGATCACACACAAGAAGCAACCAACGGATGCATGGATAAGCAACATCGTCATGTTTCCCTCTCTCTATCTAAAATCCATAAATTAAAAGAGAAAACAATTTAAGTTTCACTGCAACAAGGGCACTCCTAAATAAATTTGGCATTGTTAAAGCTGCCTCTGCAAAAATAAACTGTGCAGTAAGAAATGAGGGCCCTGACGAGGTAGCTCAGTTGATCAGAACTACCCAATAGGCCAAGGTTGCGGTCCCATGCCCTGTCAGAGCACAAACAAGTATCAACCAATGAATGCCTGGGTAAGTAGAACGACAAATCGATGTGGTTTTCTCTTTCTCTCTCTCTCTCTCTCTCTCTCTCTCTCTCGTCAATTAATAAATTTTAAAAATGAGAAAAACGATACAAAATAATTGGTTCACCAGGTGTTAGTTTGTGATGTAGTACCCAAGACTGAAGATAGTCTTTTAAACCAGAAAGTAAAGCAATTTCAAAAACACAAATATGCTGAGAATAAAAACACAACCTAAGGACAGCTTTAAATCATTCGTTCGACTTTTTAATCACTTTTGAAAGACGCATGAGGCTCGAAAAGAGAAAAGCAGCCCAGTTCAGAAGAATGAGACGTGTTGCAGTATTTCTTTGAGGAATGAAGAGTGAACTACCAAGCCCGTCAATTGGCAAACCCCATCGTTCCACCTTTGCAGCAGCTACTATCTAGCCGAAGGTAAGGGGGCAAGAAAGAGGCAAAGTCGAGATCAAAGGAATAGAATAAGTGGACTCTGGCGCTAAGAAGCTGGAAATGAAACTGGAATATTGGTGGAATTACGTGGAAGGCGTGGCAGGGCAGCTGCAAGTCACAAGCCAAGGGGAAAGATCCGCGGGCGATAAGGCTCCTGCAGGGTACTCCCAAGAGAAGGAAAGATTGTAAGGATGTTGGGGTGATGCGCTGGGGAGGCTCCCGTGGCACCTCGGACTGGGGATTCCACTCAAGGGACCCGGGCGAACTCGGAGTCTTCCATTGTGTGCGCCCCTCCACTGCCCCCCCCCCCACGCCCCTCCCCGCCCCCGCTACAGCTCCAGCCCCGGCCGCGGCACCCGTCGCCGCCAGCGCCTCCCATTTGCCCACGGTAGGAGACGATCTGCTCAGCTCTCCTCCGACCCTTTCTCACCGGGTGAAGATCGACGGCGCCCAGCCTTCCCCTTGTCCATCTTCTACTGCTGCTGTAGTCGCAATTGCTGTCGCTGTCACCTCAAGACCCCTCTGTTTGGGGGAGGGAGGGGGAGGGGAGAGGGGAAAAAAACAGGAAAGTGTGTGTGGCGCTTGCGCAAGAGTCGTCGCGTGCCCTCAGACCGGAAATCAGTTGCCCCTCCCACCACCACGCGAAAATTACTTCCTGGGACTTGTTTTTTCTGCGGGTTGCCACTTGAAGTGTGTTGTTTTGTTTTGTTTTTAGTGGCGCCTTTTTTCATTGTCTCTTCCTATGACAAAGTAAGGCTGGATGCGAAGTTTTAACTGGAGATCTTCAAAGCGTTTGCTGACATGGACGACAAGGTTGACTAAAAAACGGGAAATTAGGAATTTACCAGTTCACTGGATCCCGCGAGATGGCCCCAGGAACATGGGAATAAAACGTTACTTCTTTTGCAGTATTGCTTTCCTTAAGATGTCTCCTATATATTTGTCCTTAAGGCGCTTTCCAAACTGAGAAACAAAAGATCTGGTAATTGCTTTAGCAGTTTGAGTGAAAATAAACTAGGTCAGCTGAGGGAAAAAAAAGTCAGAGGGGATTTATTTAAAAATTCAAGCACTGTGAGTTAGAGCGCGTTCCCCATGGGCCAAGGTTGCTGTTTCATTCCTCCATTAGGGCACATACAGGAATCAACCGGTGAATGCATAAATAAGCAGAACAACAAATGGATGTTTTTCTCTCTCCCTTCCTCTCTCTAAAATCAATTTTTTTTAAGTTTTTAAAAAAAATTTCAAGCTCCCAGATGTGCCTTCCTTAGGGCACACCTACGCAAATCCCCTTTTGCAGTGGCAGCTCCTCCCATTCTTACTCCCTGAACCTGTCTTCAAGGTAACCTTTTCTCTGACTTTCCAGTGAGCTAATAGTAGACCTGCCTGGGCTCACTTCTTTCCTATTACATTCTTCATAGCCAAAGCATCCTGCCTTGGCTCTCTGCTGTTGCTTTTTCTATTGTAGGCCCTTCCTTGTTTCACTGTCCTGACTTATACTCTAAAAGGCAAATGAATGAATGGGTTAATTAATTAAATTCAAGATCCTTATTTTTAACACCCAGAAAAAAAAACATAAGCTGGACATCAATTTTTAAAACACTAAAATGCTGAGATGATAGAAAGTGGGTGAATGTAAACTGGAATTCCTTCAACTAACTTCATTATTGTACTTAAGGGCATAGTCTAGTCCTCAATGAACTCAACTTTTTAAAAAAATTTTATTTATTGATTTTAGAGAGAGAAAGAAACATTAATTAGTTGTTCCACTTAGCTATGCATTCATTGGTTGATTCTTGTATATTTCCTGACCAGGGATCAAACCCACAACCTTGGCATATCAGGAGATTGCTCTAACCAACTACCTGACCAAGGCTGAACTCAATTTTTAGACTGATTATTTTTAAATCCTTTCAAAGAGCCCATCAGTTTAGAAAATTGCCCTATTTGATTGGCCATAATATATATACTTAAATAATTTTTTAGGTTTTATTTATTTATTTATTTTTAGAGAGAGGGGAAGGGAAGGAGAAAGAGAGAGAGAAACATGTTTGAGAGAAACACCAATCACTTGCCTCTTACACACCCTCAGCTGGGGACCTGGCCCCACAACTCAGGCATGTGCCCGACTAGGAATCAAAACTGCAACCTTCCAATTCACAGGCCAACACTCAATCCACTGAGCCACACCAGCCAGGGCTTAAATAATTTTTTTAAATGAGTAAGTTTTAATCACAGTACCCTGAACAAAATTCAGCAGTGCACTCTAGTCAGCGTCAAAAATGACTAGGCTTGTACTGTCCCAAGCTAGAAGGAACCCTGGAGATACTTGAGTATAATATCCACTCCCTTCTCATTTTACCAAGGTCGACAAAGGAACTTTCCCAGCTCTCCACTACAGCCCAGTCTCATGCTTGAGTCCTGCGTTGTAATTACTGTGAGGTCTGTGTTGAGGTAGAGGTAGGCCTCCAGGTGCTACTGGCTGTTGGGATTGGGGGCAGTGCCTTCAAAGGCAGGAATGGCTGAACAGCAGCAATACTTAAGAGCTTGCTGAGATTGAAATTCACTACAAGAATTTCATATAGAGGCCTTCATTTATTTCTGTTCAACAAACAAAAAGTTTGCTTACTGCAAAATATCTGAATTTTAAGTTTACTCATAAATAAACCTTTTTAATTGAATCATTTACCTCAAGAACTAAACTGGCTTGATTTATTAGCCAATTTTATAGAAAACAAACTAACTGCATAAGATGAAAATGGAGCTGAGAGATGGAAATGTAAAAAAGGAAACCGTAAGTAAACCTAATCTGTTTCCAAACTAGCATCTTCCATAAAAGTGGTTTTAAAGTTTAGCAGTGAGAAGTAAACATATGAGAAATGAAATTATAAGCAGTTAATCAAATAATTCAGTTTGCAAATATATCATTTAAACTTCTCACTGAACCAAATAGCATTTCTGCTAATACTTAATGAACCAATTTGTTTCTTTGAATTGGAGGTTGTCTTGAATAACATTTAAACATAAATGACCTTTAAGCTCAAGATTTTCAAAGAATAAGAGGAAAAGGCAAACAATAGCACACATCTTTTAACCAGTATTTATTGTTTTAGCTCTAACAATCTCTACTGCATAGTTGACTGTATTGCAAACAACTAAAGGACTAAAAAGTTTAGCTTCTACTTTTGAGGGAGCCATTTAACAACCCATTTTGCCTTTTATGAAAGACTTCTTTTAAGATGTTTTATGATGTTCAGTTGAAAACTTGCTTATTTGAAAAATATGAAGACCCAAAAAAGTGAATGATTTTTTCTTAGTAAATTTGGAAATAACGTCATTTCTTTTATGTACATTTAGCTCAGACTGTATAAAGCCTTTTAAATTAAAATCATTTGAGATTAGAAATTCATCAGCCCACAACTGATAAGAAGAGGAGAGGATGAACTGGTTTGATCTTAATGGGTAGGGTTCTTTATTGAGTGTCAGAAGTGTTTATTAAGTATTTAAAATTTGGGGTATTCATTGTATTTTTGTTTAAAAGTAGTAGGTATGATTTTAACAGTTTCAAGACCTAGGGGCAGTGTGAAATTAGTCAACCCTTTATTTTACCCCTTGATTAACAATTTCTTTGAAGAGAGATTAATGAAATCTACAAAAGCCCCTTTCTCATCACAAGTGAATTAACTTCAAGTACAACATGAATGTAAGTGAGTTTGGATGTGCACTGGAGACAACTTCCTTAACTGCTTTAAAAATTGCAATGAGTAGTCTGGAGTTCCTAACGTGGGTGCCAGGAAAGCAGATTTTGCAGAGATATTTGGAGTACTGCATCATGGTGCTATTCACTTCATTTTCACAGTAGTTCATTCTTATCTTTAAAATATTTACATGAAGGAAGTTTTTCTTCCACAGATAAATGAAGTAACATGATTAATTAAAAGATGCAGACAGGCTGCTTGATTTCAAAGATAACATCCCTTTTAGGGCAATTAATAATTGCAACTGCCCTAAAATTAAATAGCCTCTTCCCAGAAGTTATGAAAACCTGAAGTAACTCAGGGTATTTGAACAGCATTTGGGTAATCTTTTATCCAGGATGCTGTAGAAGGAATAGTATATGCACAAACCTTTAACCTAAGATCCCTCAATAGTCATTTGGCCCTGGGACTGAGCCCAAGATACTCTGTACATACACCACTAACTTCTTTGAAGAGTTCTGTCTTAATTTGTATTTCTTTAGCATTTCTACATGTGTTGATTTTTTAAAAAAATGTTATTTATTTACTTTTACAGAGAGGGGAAGGGAGGGAGAAACAGAGGGAAAGAAATATCAGTGTGTGAGAGATACATTGATTAGTTGCCTCTCGCCCAGCACCTAATGAAAACCTGACCTGCAACCGAGGCATGGGCCCTGACTGGGAATCGAACTGGCGACCTTTTGGTTCACAGGCCAACACTTAATCCAGTGAACCAATCCTCTCTCTTTCTAAAATGAATAAATTTTTTAAAAAAGATGCTCTCAAGTAATTCTGACAACTACTATTGGATTTACTGACTGCCTAAACTCTCAATTTTACTCAATTATAACATGAAATAAATTTTTTTTATAACAATTATACCATCCTAGCTGCTGTGGCTCAGTGGATTGAGTGCTGGTCTGCAAACAGAAAGGTCACTGGTTTGATTCCCAGTCAGGGCACATGCCCAGGTTGCAGGCCAGGTCCCCAATTGGGGGCACACAAGAAGCAACTACACATTGATGTTTCTCTCCCTTTCTTTCTCCCTCCCTTTCCCTCTCTCAAAAAATAAGTAAATAAAATCTTTTTTTAAAAAGAGAGAGCCAAGTAGAGAGAGAAACATCGATTTGTTGTTCCACTTATTTATGCATTCATCAGTTGATTCTTGTATGTGCCCTGACTAGATATAGAACCTCAGGGACAACACACTAACCAAATGAGCTACACACCCAGGGCTGGGAGCATCTTTTTAAAAAATTACCTGTTTCCAAGTCCCACTTAAGACCTTTTGAATCAGAATCTCCTAGAAGTGGGGCCTGAAAATCTTTGTTTAAAAGATTTCCCAAGAAGACATATTGGGATTTTTTTTTTTAAGTATAAAACTAAACTACTAATTGCTGGGGATGGGGGATATAAGGGGATGAAAAATACCATAAAAATTAAATTAAAAAAATCTAAGCTACTAAATTATAGATCCTAGGGCTGCACACTCAGGAGATATAAATCATAAAGAAATACAAAGCAGTGGTTACTTTTGGAGGGAGGGACAGGAAGCTTGAAGACACGTTAGGGATGGTTGGCAAAACCAGCCTAGGGTAGTTACAAGGGTATTTCTCCTTTCATTCTTTTTCTTTTTTTGATGAAAAAACTTCAATCTCCTAACAAATATACAATGAAATATGAGACTCCTCTCACTCGAGCGACCTTCGGTCCCAGTTCCTCTACTCAAAGGCAACCGCTGTTAATGGTTTATTGTGTATCTTTTCAGAAAGGAGACATTTTCTATCCACACACAAACATAAATGGATATGTGATCCCCTACCTTTTTTGCTCAGTGACAGCTGCGTGGTGTTTCTCCTTAAAATAGTTCACTAAACTGTTAATTTAAAAATATTTCTAGGGGATTCCGCTGCATACTCAAATCTGGGACCCCCAAGATTTGGTGACATCTGAATTTTTTCTTTCTGTCCTTAATATCCTATTTTCTATAGGTTTTTACCTCAGGAAGATTAAATTCAGCTGCTTTTGTCTTTCCTGGGTGAGAGGTAGACAGGCGAAAGGGATACTATTTAGTTAGTTGTTTTTTAATATGGAACGCTTCACAGATTTGTGTGTCATCCTTGTACAGGGCCCGTGCTAATCTTCTCTGTGCTATTACAACTCTAGTAATTGTGCTGCCAAAGCAGGGACTGGTCTTTTTTGAACAATTATATTATTATATAATTTTATAAGCTCTATCATTTTCTACTATTTTCTACATTTACTAAATGGAATTGTATACAAGCATAATTATGTTCTTTTGAAAAACCTCATAATTGCATTCTGTGTTGGGAAAATAAAAACAGTGCTTCTTTTGTACCAAAACAATATTTGTTTTCTTAAAATATGTTTTCCAATGGCTTTTTTGTTTTGTTTTTCTACATAAATTAATTAATGCATGTGTATTGCTTTTTTAAAAAAAGTATTTTAGATATTTTAAAATATTGTAGAGGCATCCTTCATTCTGTGCTTCTTAGTGGCATAGTATACACAAAAGTTACTACTTTTTTTAATATAGCAACAGACAGTACTGTAATAGGGTATTACTGTGTAATCAGAGGTAAGGGGAAATAAGGACTTATTACCAATGGGTATAAAGTTACAGTTTTGCAGATGAAAATGTTCTATGGATTGATAGCAATAATGGTTGCACAATAATGTGATCATACCTAATGCCACTAAACTGCATACCTAAAAATGGTTAAAATGGTAAATTTTAATATATTTTACCTCAATTAAAAATAATAACCATACCTACAGCAAAGCATTACAGCTGTGTCACCACCTAATCCAGATTACCAGAAGGACCTAATTTGAAATTCTCATTAATTATTATATACTATTCTCCTTTTTTTACTTCATTAAACATAAAACATGTTTATGTTTTTATTAAACATAAAACATAAACATGACTAGATTACTCGATATAGGAAACTCAATATCTAACAAATGCCCTCACTAAATTTTGGTGAATGAATGAAATAAACAGTCAAATACTATGCATTGTTAAGATCACTGGTAAAAATTAATATTCTCTCAGACTCCTACGCTCAGGCTCCTGAGTTTCTCTGGGTATGTCACTTTACCTGTGAAAGCCTCACTTCTCTATAAAATAAATATAGTAGCTAAGAGTATCATCTTTAACATCCCTTGCAGCTCTAACAATCTTATTCTTGAAGCTAAGCTATCTTACTCCAATCCATTCTTTGGAAAACTAGTACATAAAACAGTTTGATGCTCTCCTTTATTTTAATGGACCGACTTGATTTGCAAAAGAGAATACAAATGTGTATATGGATGCATAGGATACTCTAAAAATAACTCATAAATTGACATTTATTAATTTTAGAACTGTAGAAAAAGTCTCTATAATGTTTTAAAGCTGTGCATGCATCTTTCTCCTGTATATACAGCTACAGGGACTTTTGCTATTTACTTCCTTATGCCCTCAACAAAAATCATAAAATTCTAACAACAGTATTTAATTGCCTGCTATTCACCAGGCACTATTCCAAGAACTAGAGAAACAGTAGTGAACTAAACTAAGTCCTTGACCCTGCTCTCATGGAACTTACATTCCAATGGGGGGAAACAGACAACACACAAGTATATGTCAGTTAGTAGTAAGTACTAAAAGAAAAGGAAAGGGGAAGAAAGAGAGAGAAAATGAAAGAAAAAAGAGAGAAAGAAAAGTAAAGACAGGAGGAAGAGAGGGAGAAAGGCTTAGAGGGAATTGCCCTTTCAGGTAGAATGCTTAGAGAAAGTATCTCTGGTCAGTAAACAGGTGGGCAGAAACTTTAAGAAAATGACGCCCTATGGATATCTAAGGGAAGAAGAGTGTTCCCAGGTGCGAGCATAGACCGGGAGAATACCATTAAATAGTAGCTTGCTCCACAAGTTGGAGGCAAGGAGGCCAGTTGTGGCTAAAGTGAAGGAAGCAAAAGAATGGTGCAAAATGATACCTGAGAAAGAGCTACAAGCTAGGTCATATAGCTGCATGAGTAAGTAAGCAAGAGAATGGAAGGAAATGACACTGGAGAGCTAAGGGCCCTGTAGAACTTTGTAGGCCCTGGTAAGGACTTAGGCTTTTATTCCTAAAGTGAGAGGGGAAATTGAGAATTTTGAACAACTGCGTGAGATCTAATTTAGATGTTAAAAAAGATCGTTGTACCTGCTATGCTAAGTGGAAAACAGACTACAGGAAGGTAAGAGCTATGCTGCTGATTGGAAGTACGTTGTGGATTGCCAGTGTCAGTATTAAGAAATTAGGGAGAGAGAGTATTAATGCATTTGTTAAGGACATAAATTTTAGAGTTAACCATTCTCAGTATCTAGTCGTTCATTTAATAGTTGTTTGGCTTTAGAGCAAGCCATAACCTTTCAAACCCTTTTCTTTTCCCTGTAGGCTTTGTCCATAATAACTCTAAATTAATTCCTTAGCTGCTTTTTTCTTTTCAGACATCAGAATAACCATATTATCTATTATCAGATAAATTGATTCTAACCTACACTGCCATCCCTTGTAAAATTTGTTAAATGCTTACTATGGAGATAAAGACCAACCAAATGAGAAAAAGCAAAACCTATTTATTCTGAGCTGCCAAAATAAGGGAGTCAGCCACCTTCATTTGCATTTCAGCAGACACTCAAAGGCAGGCAGAGGAGTAGGGAAGCTTTATAGTGGGAAGAAAGGGAAACGTGCTGGCCTGGGGAAGCTGTAGGCAGGCTACCTATAAGAGTGGGGCATCCTATGTGATTGGTTAGGGGTACATACTTGGCTTTCTCCTGTAGGTCCTAATTTGAAAGTGGGGATAAAAATTAGGAAAGCTGTCAGTTATTAATAAAGTCCTTGTCATTTGGGGCCAAATTTAACAAAAGTTATTGTTTAGCTTCCTGGTCACTAGAGTAGCAGTCTGATTTCCTACAAGTCTGACTTACAGGAGGCTAGCTTTCTGAGCTGTTTGTTGTAGAGAAGGGGTTGGTTCCTGGACAAGTTGCTGCAGGTTGTGGGCAAACGTTCTGTTTTTCTTCAAAATTCTATTTTTATATATGGTCTGGCCATTGTCCCTTAGTATGGTCAGCTCTCATTAGTTTGCATCACTCACTGTTATTTTGAGTGAGAGTATTTACAATAGGCTAAAAGGTTAATGTCTTTGTGAAGTACTTACTTTAGCATGATTTCTCACCGGAAGAATTTAGCAAGCTGAATATTTTATTTTTTCTACCACTAACATATTATTTCTTTTCACTTTCAGTGGTTACTAATGACACAGGAACTGAGCTTCCAAAAATTTATTGAACAATCTGACTTACTAGAAGAACTTAAATATGACTTCAATGAAAAAGCTGAGTTGAGACACCTAGAGACACAAAGGCCTTTTGTCTATAATTATTATAAAAATGTCCCTGAGAGGAATTGGAAGCGCTACCAGGCCCTTGGCCATTTGCTTGAAAAATACATTTATGAGCTTTTGGAGAAAGTGTGCAAATTACAAAAAGTATACATCCCACCAGAATCTGATAAGGAACCAAGAAGCTTCTTTTTTATGAGTGAGACAGCATTAACAAATCATCATTCTGCTCTTCTTGTCCTTCTTCAAGACCATGGGGTCTTTCGAGCTGGTCAGTGGAGTCAGCGGGCAATAATACATCATGGGCTGCAACATGGAAGTCAGATACCATGCATTCAAATGGCATTGCAGGCACATTATGATGTAATTGTGCTAAACCCCAACGACAATTTTGTGGACCTAAAGATGGAAAAAGAATGGAAAGGTCTTTTAACACAAAATATTGAGTCCTCTTCCCTAAAAATGGTTCAAACTGAGAGCTTTTTATCTCTCCAGTATATTCCAAAAAGATGCAGCAACACTCCTGAAGAACACATGGCTTACATTTGGGATTACTTCATTTCAAAGACTGAAGGCAAGGATGTTGCTTTCATTGTACACGGTTATGGAGGCTTGGTTTTTATGGACTTGCTTGTTCATAGGAAGTGGGAAGTGATGAGCAAAGTATATGCTGTTGCACTTATTGACTCTCAACATCATGTAGGACATCAGCTGGGAAGTGATGTACAGTTGTTAACATGGATAAAGCACCACTGCCGTGAATGGGTGACAAGCCCTAAACCTCTGGATAAACCTGCAACTACTGTTTTGAAAAAAGAGTTCCCTATGGTTTCTGCTGGGACGGAAAAACATGACTTGGCCCTTTCCTCTAGCCTTCAGTCAATTTTTAAATACTTTAAAAGAGCTCTGAAAGCCAAAACGACTATTAGTTTCTCTCCTGTGCCAAAAGTAACTAGAAGCTCTACAAAAATAAAGCAAAGTGCTTAAGTTAGTTTTTTGTCATGTAAGATTTTTTTTTTCATTCCACTGAAACTCTGCTAAGGTAGATACTAGAAGAAAAAACTTCTAGCTCATACACAATATTATATTCTGGATTAAGATTTGATTTGTTAATTTTTCTAAAGCGAGTATCTTCTCTTTTGTAGCCTATTGATGAACCAGAAAGTCAGCCCATACCATCATTAAATTTTATAGTATTAGTCAACTTACAGGATGTTTCTTTTGAAAAGTGACTTTTCTTATGTTTTAATAGAATAATACCATAACTTTAGTAAATAGAAATTAAATATTAAGTTAATTTTTGATTCTATGTGATTAATGCCATATTAAAATTACAAGTGAACATAAAAATTAAATATCATAAGCAAATTCCTTTGTGTGTTTTTTATTTTTATTTATTTATTTTTAGAGAAAGGAAAAGGGAGGGAGAAAGAGAAGGACAAAAACATCCATGTGAGAGATTGCCTCTCATAGGCACCACGACCAGGGACGAAACCCACAACCTAGGCACATGCCCTGACCAGGAATCGAACCCGCAACCTTTCACTTTGTGCTATAATACCCAACCAACTGACCTACAGTAGTCAGGGCCCATTCTTTGTACGTCTGTGTTCTTTTGTTTAAAACTTTTGGTCGTGTGTGTGTTTACTCATACCTTCAGCTAATACTTGAGTGTCTACTATGTGCCAGTCTATACTAGGTCTTGGGGCCACAGACAAACAAGGCTAACATTGCTTTTATCTTTATGGAGTTTACAATGAACAACAAATTGCAAGTGTGAAGAGTGTTAAAAAATAAAGGATGCCATGGAACATCTAACATGATCCTAACAAGCCTTGGCATTCAAAGAATAGTTCCTGAAGAAAATGATGCTTAATTTAAAGAACAGTAGTAGTTAGCTGGGAAAACAATCATAGGGAAGGAACACTAGGCAGGAGGAAGCAGTCCAGTTCAGCTAAAGCTAAAATATTATGAGGCAGTTGTGCCAAGAAAACATTATGCATTGACATTTATTACCAACAGTAAGGAAGACCACATTCAAGAGGCATTACTGCAATGGGTTTTTCAGTAGGGCATAGAGATTGGGATAAACTCTAAAACACGAGGATAAGTGGAGGGGATGTGTAGCCAATGAGCAGGGTAAGGGTCACTGAATGGAAAATTACTGAATGATAACATCAGGGGGTAAGAGAGATTCTTGCTGAAGAAAAGCCAGCATGATATGATACACAGAGTGGAGGATGAAGTATTTTACCACATATAAAGCATAATCCAATGTCAAGGATGGGAGATTCTCACTGAGCTGACTCAGCAGAATTCTTGCTAAAACTGGACTAAGCCAAAAAAGGACAGAGTCCAACACTAGAGCCTAGTTGAGAGGAGAACTCAGAGGAGCCAGACTCAGATTTGGTTAAGGAGAGGTTCTTTATTAGTAGCTGGAAAATTAAGTTAGAGAAAAAAGCAGAGGCTGCTTATGCAAGGCTGCATTGTCCATCATTAAGATTTTCAACTTTATGCTAATGACAATGAAAGCCATTGGATGGTTTTAGACAGAAGACTATTATTAGAGTTACCTTTTATAAAGAATATCCTGCCCTAGCTGGTGTGGCTCAGTTGGTTGGAGCATTGTCCTGTAAACTAAAAGGTTGAGAGTTACATTCCTGGTCAGGGTACATGCCCAGGTTGTAGGTTCAGTCCCCAGTTGGGGCATGTCCGAGAGGCAACTGATAGATGTTTCTCTCTCACATAGATGTTTCTCTCCCCCTCTCTCTAAAAGTCAATAAGCATGGCCTCAGGTGAGGATAAATACACATACATATACACATATGTATGTGTATGTGTGTATACCTTTCATTTTGCTGGCCAGCGCTCAACCTATGGAGCCACATCAGCCATGGCCCAATGAGGAATTTATAATCAGGTCACCCTGTGAGATTACTTTCCAACATTGCACTTGTGAATTTTATTACAGAACCTCCTTTTCATCCACAACAGCCATTAGTAAGTAGGAGGTATCTCATTGTAGTTTTGATTTGCATTTCTGTTAATGATTAGTGACGTTAAACATCTTTCCAAGTGCTTATTGGCCATTTCAATGTGCTCTTTAGAGGAATGTATTTAAGTTCTTGAACACCAGCCTGTGAACAAAGGGTTGCCAGTTTGATTCCCAGTCAGGGCACATGCCTGGGTAGTGGGCCAGGTCCCCAGTAGGGGCCACTCGAGAGGTGACCACACGACGATGTTTCTCTCCTCTTTCCCCTCTCTAAAAATAAATAAATAAAATTTCTAAAAGTTCTTTGCCCACTTTTGAATTGGGTTGTTTGATTTTCTTTTGTTATGGGGTTGTAGTAGTTCTTTGCATGTTCTAGATAGTAATCGCTTATCAGATGTGTGATTTGTAGTTGCCTTTTTTTTAATTTATTTTTTAATTTTAATTATTGTTCAAGTATGTAGTTGTCTTTTTACTTTCTTAATAGTGTCCTTTGATGTACACAAGGTTTTAATTTTGGCGAAGCCCAAAATATCTATTTTTTCTTTTGTGGCCTGTGCTTTTGAGATCATATCCAAGAAATCATTGTCAAATCTAACGTCATGACATTTTCCCCCTATGTTTCCTTCTCAGAGTTTTATAGTTTTCATTCTTATGTTGAAATCTTTGATCCATTTTGAGCTAATTTTTGTATATGGTTTTAGGGTAAGGGTTTCACTTTGTTTACCACCATTAGTTGAAAAGGCTGTCCTTTCCCCAGTAAATGATGGTGTGCCTTATGTTTTTTTCATAATGACAACTAAATTAAAACACTTTAAAATGTTAGGCTGGGTGGGAGGAAAATGTGCTAAACAAAACACATGCAGACTCGATTTTGACCCAAAGGCCACTAATTCACAGCATGTGCCTTAACTTCATTTTCACGTTAGATCTTCAAATGAGCTAAGGGCAGGGACAGCTATTTAGTGTTGCCTATCAGAGTTCAAGCATTCTACCAGGTACTGTCGATAAACTGGTCAAAAAGATTAGTAAATTAAAGTCCTAGCATTAAGGATTTCAAACCTGAGTGAAATTTGTGAAAATATCGTCTTATTTTAGGATTACGTGAGTAAATGCTTTTATAAAGGGACTGTGCAGAAGTAGATTAAGAGGATCTGAAAGAGTTTTAAATAATAGAGGAACAAGAAAAAGAAAAAAATAATGGGAGAAGAGAACAACAAAAAACCTCAGCTACTTAGCACGTCTAGGTTAAGAGTTGCAGGGAGAGGTAACCAACCTCCAATCCCACAGCGCTGCTTTCCAGACTGGAAAACCTGCCCCTGCGTCGTGACGTCATAAGGCCGCGCCAAACGGAGAGGGCGGGGTTTCCGGCTGCGGGTCACGGATCTTGGGTTAGTGACGGTTTCTGCAAGAACAGATACTCGTGCTGTGGATCAGGTGTGGCGGTGGTCTCTGAGAGGCCGCACTTCACCGCAGAGTCCTAAGTCCTCTCCGGCTGGAGCCACTGTCTCTGCAGTCCTGGTATGGGCGTTTGTTGTCATCTCCCAGTGTGTGTGTGGAAGTGGAAGGACGCGGGAGACGTTAGATAAGACTTGGTGTAGCGTGTGCGCTCGGAAGACCCGCATTTAAAAGGAAGCCCGTACTGATGCATAACATACTGCTATGGGTCGATATATATACTCTATAAAATTTGAATTTTTGGAAACTTTAGCTGTGCTGTCAACTTTGGAAAAAGTATCCCAGTTGTACGGTGTTGGGTTGGCATTGTACATAAATTAACAGCCGTATTGATCTAAAAACGTCATATTTTTTCCCATTTGTATGTGTTTAATGCACTTTATTAAACATTTAAGGCCTTATCTATTTATATGAGTTTCACTACAGGAATAAAGTATTCTCTAATGAAAAACGGAAGCCCAGTGATTTCAGAAACTATGAATAGTACAATACCCAGAACAAGAGCAGTGTTTCCCAAAATGATATCCTTGATTGCTTTCTTATATTTTGGGTGTCCATTTCTATGGTATACTAAAAATATTTACCAGTTACAGAGACAAAACTCAAAAAACATTTGCTCTGAAATCACAGTTTCTCATATTGGGGCTGACGACTCCAAGTTAAATATTCCGGGGAGTCTAAAGTAAATTGTTTTTTTTCTTTAAAATGTGTCTATTTGAAAAATACTTGAGCATGTAGTATCTTTTTTTAATTTTTTTTAAAGATTTTATTTATTTATTTTTAGAGAGAGAGGGAGGGAAGGAGAAAGAGAGAGAGAGAAACATCAATGTGCAGTTGCCTTTCACAGGCCCCCACCTAAGGACCTGGCAGGCAACCCAAGCATGTGCCCTGACTGAGAATGAAACCAGTGACCCTTTGGTTGGAAGGCGGGCACTCAATCCACTGAGCCGCATCAGCCAGGGCTTGAGCATTTAATATCTTGCTCCCTGCACATGTATATGTGGTCAGTTTGGCTCAAATAAACCCTTACAAAAATTCTCTAAAAAAAAAAAAAAGAAAGAAAATACTTGAGTGATTTTTGAGAACCATATACTTGGCAAGCATTGAGTTCAGTGTTAATGTAAACACAATCTTTGTCCTGGTACTTTACCATCTAGTGTGGCAAACAAGAAGCAATTACAATGTAGTGTTACAAGTACGTACTATGATAGAGAAATACCGGGTGCTATAAGAACTAATAGGAATACTTGATCTAAAGTTTGAGGTGAATTGCTAGAGAGGTGTAGCTGAAGAGGTGAGCAAAGAATGATATTGTGAAAAACTTTGTAACTTTTAAAAGTAAATTTTGACTTTAACATGGCAGCTGTAGGCTTAGAAATACACATATTACTTCACTGATCAGATTTGTACTTGCTCCAGATGGCTTAAAGATGAAGGAGAGCAAATCTGGAGGCTAGGAGATAATATTAAGAAAATGGGGTTGGGTCTTGTCTGGACTGGTCAGTTGGTTACAGTGTCATCCCCATATGCCAAGGTTGTGAGATTGATCTCTGATCAGTGCACATAATAAAAACAGTAAGTGCATAAATAAGTGGAACAATATGTCAATGTTTCTCAAAAATTTAATTAGTAACATTTTTTTTATCTTCACCCAAGGACATTTTTTCATTGCTTTCAGAGAGAGAGGTAGAGAGAGAAACATCGCTTGGTTGCTTCCCATATGCACCTGGACCTGGGGATCAAACCTGCAACCCAGGTATGTGCCGTGACTGGGAATCAAACTGCAATCCTTTGGCCACAGGATGATGCTCCAACCAACTAAGCTACACCATCAAGGCAAATTAGCAAGAAATTTTTAAAAAGAAAAAAAAATTTTTTTTAAAGAAAAAAAAATTTTTTTAAAGAAAAAAAAAATGGGGTCGAACAGAATTGAATGAATTTAAGAAGTATATAGAAAGTAAAATGAATACAACTCAAATAGATTAGATATGATGTGTGTGTGAGAGAGAACAGTAATCAAATGATTCCTGGTTTCTGGCTTCAGCAAATGAATGGATAGCTGTGTCTCTCCCTGAAACAATGACAGAGGAAGCTGATTGGGAAGAAAAGGGAGAGAGATTATTTCAGTTTGTTGCATTTGAGGTGTCTTCTGATTCATGGTGATTGAAGCTACTGAGGTAAATTCGACCTCATAGGGAAAATGTTTAGGTTGAAAAAAGGACTAAGGACAGAACTCAGAGGCACCATTAAAGGGGGTGGAGGGATGGAGCCTCTGAGCATGGGTGCACAGGTCAGTGAGGCAGGAGATCCTGGAGGGTGCAGAGTCATTAAAAGAAGCCAAAGGGAGAAAAAAATTTTCAGGTGTTTTAGTTGCATTTTGTAAAAAGTTGAATTTCCTCTTTTTTAAATATTTTTTTCTTAAAGATTTTATTTCTTTATTTATCTTTAGAGAGAGAGGAAGGGAGGGAGGAAGAGGGAGAGAAACATCCATGTGTGGTTGCCTCTCACACATCCCCAATTGGGTAGTCAGCCCGCAACCCAGGCATGTGCCCTGACTGAGAATCAAACCAGCAACCCTTTGGTTCACAGGTCACCACTTAATCCACTGAGCCACACCAGCCAGGGCCGAATTCCTTTTTGTTTTCCCTCCAAATTGGGCACTAGTTTCACATCATTAAGCATCTTCATTGTTTTGTGGACCTCCAGACCTTTAGGATAAAATTGTGGAGCTTATATATTTGCCCTAATTTTGGACATTTTGTTTGGCAGTAACATTATTTGCTGCAAAATAAAGTCTGAACTGGAGAAAGGAAGTTTGTTTTGTCTTGTTTTAAAATCAGTAGATCTTTCTATATTTCTGTTTTGGAAACCAGTACAGCAACTCCTAAGTGCTTTTTTTACTAGTTGCCATATTCTATAACTTTTCAGCCCTTTGCCTCCATGTGTTGTTTATGTTAAGGATCTTATATTTGGATCTGTATAGTTTGGGACAAAAGTAGGTTTACAGTGTGAGTACACAAAACAGTTTACTCTTGTATTATCACTTACTATTTTTCCATAAGAACTGTAAACCTACTTTTGCCCCACCCTGTATCTGGTTTAGTATAGAATAGAGAAGAATACAGCACCATGATCTTAGGCACATCAGTGGCATATAACTTTGTTATCTAGTAACATTGATTTTTCTGGGCCTAGATTCAAATCTAAAAAGGATCTTCAACACAGATAGTGGTGTGGGAATTGGCTGTGGGAGCAGGGCAGGCGGTGGTGGGATGGGTGGAGGAGGGCAGAAAGAGTATTGGGACAGCTGTAATAGAATAACAATAAAAAATAAAATAAAAATTTTATATCTAAAAACATAAAAAGGATCTTCAAAGTATTCTTTTGTTTAAAGCAATAATGAAATTCATGTCTAAAATAACAGCCCAAATAAGTTTTACCCATGTTTATCAGAGGCTCTAAGCTACAGCAGTCTAGGAAAAATTAAATGTGCAGCAAATGAAGTACTAAGATTCCACTTTGTGTTCAGAAATTGATTGTATTTTGATCTCTCAAATTTACACTTGCTGAGTTGAGAGGTTTTTAAAATCTTTATATAACTTTTTACTACATTTTTCTTCTTTTATAGGGGTTTTCTTTCGTGACTGTTTTCTTCAAAATGAGTGTTAGCATGGCCTTCGTACGACCTTTTGCTAGAGTTTTGGCGCCATTTACCCTTAACGGGAAGAGAAGTGTTTTATATTCATCGATTCTGCAGAGATACATGTCTTCCAAAATACCACCTATGCCCTGTCCTGATAAGGAGAGTACATCACCTGAACAGCTGGAATTGGATGCCTGGAAAATTACAATGAAGTCTAGTGTACAAGAAGGTGTTTCAACAGTCTTAAGTACCAAGGATGAAGATCCTTTAGTGGCCACTAGGGAGTTAATTGAGATGTGGAGATTGCTTGGCAGAGAAGTCCCAGAACACATCAGTGACGAAGAGCTCAAAATGATTATGGAATGTGTTTCTAAATCATCAAAAAAGAAATATTTAAAATTTTTGTATGTTAAGGAAAAAGTGAAAAAAGCTAAGCAAATTAAAAAGGAAATGAAAGCAGCAGCAAAGGAAAAAGCAAAAGAAGAACAGCTACTAGAAACCACTAAGGAAAATAAACAGCAAAACTTCCTATTTCTACGACTTTGGGATAGGAATATGGACATAGCAATGGGCTGGAAGGGTGCCCAGGCCATGCAGTTTGGGCAACCTTTGGTTTTTGACATGGCTTATGAAAATTACATGAAACCAAAAGAGCTGCAGAATACTGTTTCCCAACTTTTAGAAAGTGAAGGACGGAACAGAAGAGATGTTGATCCTTTCCATATTCATTTCTGCAATCTTAAAACAGATGGCCCTTTTTACAGAGAATTAATTAAACGTTATGGAGAAAAATGGAACAAACTGCTTTTAACAGCAACAGAAAAGTCACACATAGATTTATTTCCAAAGGACAGTATTGTATATTTAACTGCAGATTCTCCCAATGTTATGACTGCTTTCAAGCATGACAAAATTTATATAGTGGGAGCTTTTGTTGATAAGAATATACAGTCAGGCATTTCCCTAGCCAAGGCAAAACGGCTGAATCTGGCAACGGAATGCCTTCCATTAGATAAATATTTACAGTGGGACACTGGTACAAAAAATCTCACCTTAGATCAAGTAATACGTATTTTGTTATGTCTGAAAAACAATGGTAGTTGGGAAGAGGCTCTGAAGTTTGTTCCAAGGAGAAAACATACTGGTTATCTGGAGATTCCTCAGTATTCTCAAGAGTTTGTCAACAGAGTGAAGAAGTCAAAGATGATTAAGTCATTTCAAAAAGGCTCTCTGAATATATACACGCAGAAAAGATGACTTAAAAGAATATTCGATAGCTTAAAAAGTAAATAGATTGGAAATACAGTTCTGAGTCTCTTTCTGAATGGAATTCACTTGCTCTTAGAGGTGGTTTTTCCAAACTAACTGAAGTATTGTACTTCCCCCCAATTAAGTAAATATCTGCAAAACTTTGGAAATGTATATATTTTTTATTATAAAAAAAATCTTAGTAAAAAGAGTTGTCTGGGTTTGTTGAGCCCAGTAAACCAGTTGTATCATGGCATTTTAATGAATACTTTGAGTCTATGCCTCCATTTTTCATTCTAAAATATTCTGTAGCTATGTCAACGACTACCCTTTTATCAAAAATTGATAGAGAAAATATTTCAGAACTTCAAGTGGTCATTCACTTATTAAAGTAACATTTGGTACAGTGCTGGGCATGTCATAGGCACTAAGGTATATTGTTTAACTGAATATTAAACAAAAGGTAAGCGATTCCATAGTATGTCATGGGATTTGGCTGTATAATGAAAAAATGGGTTTGGGGAGACAAAACTCATTTCTTGTCCTCTTAAAAAAAAAAGGTTTTATTTGGTGAGAGTTACAAACAGTACTTCCTTTTCTAGGAAATCGTTCTTTCCTCCAGCCACATGATTCAAATGGAAGTTGCTTTATTTTTACAGACCTGTCTCTCCTGGCCACAGCTGATTATCCCCAAGTAGACACCTCACTCAAGTTTAGAGATGGGCATCTGACTTTAAGGTAGACCCATCACAACACTTTTTCAAGATTTTTGGACTTGAGAACTAAGATAGCCTGTGTTAATTCCTTTCTGGTGGTAGACTTAGATAAAAAGCTCTAGAATTGGTGGTGGACATGTCCTTTTCAGTGAAGGAAGCCAGGAGAGAGTGAAGCTTACCTACAGAAATAAGACCAATTTTTGGATCTGTTCGAATCCATGCTTCCAATTTTCTCAGGTCTAGCTATAGATTTCCTTTAGCATTTATTGGTTGTTCAAACCTCATGTGAAACCTTGTATTCCTCTAATAAATTCTCCTTTGCCTAAGCCAGTTTGAGTTAGGTTTCTGCTGCTTGCTACCTAATGAGTCCTAATATACTTGAGAAAATACTTGTTTCCTAAGAAATGAACTTCAGGAACCATAATCATTGTAGACTAACTGCACCATTAAAGTTGAAAACATGGGGAAATAGAGATATACGGCTGGCCAAGCGTTTTTACCTAATTTCTGAACTGAAAATTAGCGTAAGATGCTATCCAGTACATTTCTTAAAGCGGGGCCTAAATTTTACCAAATACTTAAGTACCTACTTTTTTCCAAACACAATGCAGTATACATGAATTACTTAAACAAGTTATAGGTACCATTATTAATATCTTTTTTACAAATAAGGAAAATTCAAAATAATTCGGCCCTTAAGTATCATCTCAAAAGAACTAACTTTAAAGTCCCAGCTTTTAACCTATAAATCACACACTCTAATAAGGCAAGAGTAAAATGCAATGGAAAAATACGGCTTTGCCTAACCTAAATGGTATCAGGAATGTCCTTGAGGAAGTGATGTGTTAATTTAGAATTGATGACAAGTGTGATATGAATGAATTTCAACTGTTAGACCCTATTAAAGTGGCAAGGTGTTACTACTTGAATTGCTTGAGATACACTGCAGTTAAAATAGCATAGAGGTTAAAGAATAAGAAGTTAAGGTTTCCTGGCAGGGTCAGCACTAGAGTGACGCAAACAAGACTCCTAGGGGCCCCTCACTAGTCTCCCAGCCTTATTCCCAGGGTTCTAGCTCCACCCTGCAGCCTCTTGACATTGCTTCAATTGCTTAATCTCTTGAAATTTGTTATCCTCATCTATAAAAAGACTAGAAATACTGTATTTGCTGTGTATAATGCACTCATGTAATGCACACCCACATTTTTGTGTACGTTATACATGTGATTATTATACCCTATTATTACACCCATGGTCTGTAATCATACCTGTGTATAATGCACATCCTTTTTTTCCCCTCAAAAATTTGGGCAAAAAGTACACATTACAGCAAAACATGGTAGTTTTTGACTCATGTAAAACATTACAGTATCTGGCACCTAAGCTTTTTTTTTTAAAGATTTTATTTTTAGAGAGGGGAAGGGAGGGAGAGAGAGGGTGAGAAAAACAAAGATGTGTGAGAGATGCATCTACCTGTTGCCTCTTGCACACCCCCAACTGAGGACTTGGCCTGCAATCCAGGCGTGTGCCCTGACTGGGAATCAAACCAGCAATCTTTCGGTTCGCAGGCCAGCACTCAATCCACTGAGCCACACTGTCCAGGGCAATAAGTTTAAGTAAAAATTCAGACTATACATTGAAAATGGTATGGAATTGCATTGGAATGTATGGAAGTTTTAGTAGTAGTATACAAGTTATTGTGACCCTTTAAGTAGCACATTCTTATTTCTGTGTAACAGTATGCAGTTATTTGAGTAATGCAACACTAGAATTAAAAATAACAGACCATTTTCTTTCAGCCAAGTAGTAATTGATTTCTAAGGCTGCTTTTCTCTTACGTAGATAAATCACAATGGCAACCTCATCCAGTTTGAATTCATACTGATTTTAATTTTCCAAGTTTTTCAGAATTTGGAACTAACAAAACCTCAGATGCTGCTTCAATTTCTCCAAACTAGAGGGTCTAATTTCCAAGGCATGAAGTAGAAAGTATTGGCTTTTCTATCTGAAACACCCAATAATTTATAGTATTATTCCTCTTTGAAGGCAACTTTTGTTGCCTATATTTTAATTGTCTTTGCTTTTTACCTATTACAGACATGTTTTTATGGAATGCCATTTCTAGTTCTCTTGCTCTTGTCAAACATGCTACCAACTTGCCAGCTTTTAATAATTAGAACAATTTTTTTTTAAAAAAAGACTTTACTTGCTACAATTATCCCTACAATATTACCCAGTTGAACTTTATATCTAAGCCAGATCCTTCAAGCAAGCATTTCAAGTGCTTAATAGTCACATTGTAGCTAGTGGCTGCCACACTGAACAGTACAACTCTACAGCACTGCTTAATAACCCTGTGATCTGCTTTGTGCTTAACATCAGTTCTATCATTTCTCAGCAGATTCAGTGGCCATTTGCATGGCATAACTTCCTCTTTCATTTCCATATCACAGTTGTTTTATTTTTCCCACTCTAGCAGCTTTTCCTCTTTGGCTCATTTATTCATTTAGCAAATACTGAGAACCTGGTATGTGCCCAGACGTGTTTTAAATGTTGCTGATACAGTAATGAACAAAGTATTCCCAGCCGTCATGGATATTAAATTCTGGGCAGAGAGGAGGCAGACATAAATACGTAAAATGTCAAATGGTGATGATATTAAGTTTACCACACTCCCCACTACCCTCTCACTCCCCCCACCCCGCACTGTATGAGGACACAACAAGAAGGCAGCCATTTTCATGCCAGGAAAAAAGCTCTCATAAGAATTTGACCTTACTGTCACCTTAATCTTGAACTTTTTCACCTCTAGAACTGAGAGATAAATGTTTGTTGTTTAAATCAAAAAAAAAAATTTAAGGGAGAAAGGGAAATGCTGGCATGGGTCGGCATTACTTTTTATAAAAGGTGGTTGGGAATTGCCTTCTAAGCAGGTTGTTCAATGCACAAGAGCACCCATACTACCCTCTCCAAGCTGTGCAGTCTAGGGTAGGACCATATTTGCTAGAAGGAAGAAGCACCATTTTCTTCATTCAAAGGCACTACCTGCCTTTAAATCATATGCTTAAAAATTTGCATCCAATAAGAGAGCTTCTCTTTTCTAATTTGCATAGACTGGTAAAATTGATATTTGAGCAGAGATCTGAAGGGAGTAAGAGTGAGCTATGGAGATGTGGGGGTAGAGAGTTCCAAGTAAAGTGAGGAATGACTGCAACAGCTGTTTGAGAAAGTTCAAGGTACAAGGATGCTAGTGACAGAAGCAGAGTAGGTAAAGAGAGCGGAAGATGACATCAGGGTTATAGGGGTCTGTCACATAAGCCTCTTAGACCATTGTAAGGACTTTGGTTTTTATTCTGAACATGATGGGAATATCGGATGATCTTGAACAAAGAAGTGACATGTTCCTGATGAGTTAACAGGATAACTAGCCCTGACTGATGTGGCTCAGTGGGTTGGGCATCATCCTGCTAACCAAAGGGTTACTGGGTCAGGGCATGTGGGGCATTGGAGGGGACCAATAGATGTGTGATATCGATCTTTCCCTTTCTCTCTCCCTTCCCCTCTTTCTAAAACTAAACAAAATCTTTAAAAATAGGATAACTAGATTATAAGCTCCATGAGGGTTGTTTTTTTTTTGTTTTTTTTTTTTAATTCACTGTTGTATCCCCAAGGCCTGGCACAGTGCCTGGCACATAATTAGCATTTAAAATTTGCTGGGTGAATGAATCAGATTCCTTTGATTTTATTTTTTATTGTTTATTCTATTACAGTTGTCCCAATGATTCCTTTTAAAAGGATCATTTTGGCTACTGTGTTGATACTAAAATGAGGAACAAGTTAGGATGCTACTGCAATAACAAAGGTGAAAGATAACAGTGGGTTGGACCAGGATGATAGCAGAGTAGTTAGTAACCAAATAGCAAAGAGATATTGGAGACAGTAAGTATAAACAAACTTTTCAAAGAGTTTCTATAGGAAGGGGGAAAGAAATGAACTAGAGGGAGATAGGAGATCAAGAAAAGAGTCTTGTTCTTGTTTTGTAGATCGGAACTATAAAGCCATGCATGTATGCTGTTGTAGGTGGAAAAATCCGATGAAACAATGGAGTGATGACTTTGCATAAGCAAGGCAGATGGGATCTACTGCATAAGTAACAGAAAGGAAGACAGAAAATATACATACAAATGCAGGTACCACCACAGATATGCTGAGAATATATGGAATTTGTCTCATGATTTTCTCAGTGAAAATAAGCAAAGTATTCAGTTGATGGAGGAGGAGATATTGGATGTTTTAGGATCATGCAGAAAGTGTGAAATAGTCTAGGAAAATGAATGAGTTAGGACTGGTGGTTCTCAAAGTATGGTCCCTAGAGCAGCAGCATCAACATTGGTTGGAAACTAGTTAGAAATGCAAATCAGGGGGCTCCCTCCCAGTGAATCTGCTGAATCAAAAACTATGGTACCACACTTTTAACTCTCTGTTTTAACAAACCTTTCAGATGATTCTGATAGACACTAAAATTTGAGAATGGTACAGGAAAATACAACAGGATTACAAGGCTACATTAAGAACCTATCAAGGTTAGTGAAACCATGATTACCTATTCTTCTTCTCTGATTTTGTTGTAGCTCTCTACCTGAATTTCAAGTTCAGCTCCACCTTTTACCTTTTCAGTGATCCAGTTTCCTTTCCCATAAAAGCGAGAGTAATAGTAACTCTTAATTCTTAGCATTGTGATTATTTAAATGTACTTGATTTCATGTTAAAAACTTGCAAACTATGGTTAGCATATAGTAAGCATGAATAAATATTCGGTATTATAGCAGTCACCTCACAAATTACACATTTAAATTAAAATAATAATTGTGCATATTTCCTGTCCCTTCCAGCTGTTTAAACCATTAATTGAATAGCTCTTTAGAAGTTGCAAACAATAGCTACCATTAAGCAACAGCCCACAAGGAGCCAAGCACTGTATTATAAATTTTATCTGTATTATCTCAATCTTCTCAGTAACACTATAACTATCATTACATTTCATAGTTAAAACATGATCAGTAGCCCTGGCAGGTGTGGCTCAGTGGATTGAGTGCCAGCCTGTGAACCAAAGGGTCATGGATTCAATTCCCAGTCTAAGCACATGCCTGGTTTTCAGGCAAGATCCCCTGTAGAGACAACCACACATTGATGTTTCTGTCCCTTTCTTTTTCCCTTCCTTCCCCTCTCTCTAAAAATAAATAAATAAAATCTTTTTAAAAAATCAGTAAAGTTGTTTAATATACTTTACTGATTATGCTATTACAGTTGTCCCAATCTATCCCCTTTTCCCCCCTCCATCTGGAACCCCCATTTCCTTCAGCAATCCACCCCCATTAGTTCATGTACATGGGTTGTGTATATAAGTTTTTTGGTTCTACATTTCCTATACTATTTTTAACATCCCTCTATTTTGTACCGATCACTTATGCTTCTTAATCCCTGCACATTTTCCCCCATTCTCCCACTTCCCCCTCCCAGCTAATAACCTTCCAAATGATCTTCATATCTATGATTCTGTTCCTGATCTCGTTGTTTGCTTAGTTTCTTTTTTTTGATTCATTTGTTGATAGTTGTGAATTTGTTGCCATTTTAATGTTCATAGTTGAGATCTTCTTCTCTTTCTTAAATAAGTCTCTTTAACATTTCACATAATAATGGTTTGGTGATGATGAACTCCTATAGCTTTACCTTATCTGAGAATCACTCTGCCTGCTCTTCCATTCTAAATGATAGTTTTGCTGGATAGAATAATCTAAGTTGTAGATCCTTGCTTTTCATCACTTTGAATACTTCTTGCCAGTCCCTTTGTTCCTGCAAAGTTTCTTTTGAGAAATCAGCTGAGAGTCTTATGGGAACTCCTCTATACGTAACTCAGCTTTCCTCTTGGTGCTTTTAAGATTCTCTCTTTATCTTTAAACTCTGACATTTTAATTATGTTGTGTCTTAGTGTGGTCCTCTTTGGGTCCAACTTGTTTGAGAGACTCTGTGCTTCCTGGACTTGTATGTCTATTCCCTTCAACAAATTAGGGAAGTTTTCTTTCATTATTTTTTCAAATAAGTCTTCAATTTCTTGCTTTTCCTCTTTTCCTCCTGGCATCCCTATAATTCAGATGTTGGTACATTTGGAGATGTCCCAAAGGTTCCTTATGTTATCCTAATTTTTTTGAATTTTTTTCTTCTTGCTCTTCTGGTTGAATGTTTATATCTTCCTTATGTCCCAAATCATTGATTGGAATCATGGCTTTATCCCTTCCACTGTTGGTTCCCTGTAGATTTTTCTGATTTCACTTAGTGTAATCTTCATTTCTTCCTGGGTCTTCTTTATGTTGTTGACATACTCATTGAGTTCTTTGAGCATCCCAATCACCAGCATTTTTGAACTCAAGAGTCTGATACATTGGTTCTTTTTTCTGAGGTTTTATTTTCTTCTTTCATTTTGGCCATACTTCTTTGTCTCCTCAATTTGGCAGCCTCCCTGTGTTTGTTTCTGTATATTAGGTAGAGCTACTTTGACTCCCTTAATAGTGTAGCCTATTATAGAAAAGGCACCTGTAAATTGTGTAGGGTTGAGCCTTAGGTAATCACTAGGGTGGGGCAATCCACTTCACTGCTTTAGGGTTCTGTGGGAGAGGAGGGCTTGGAGAGGGGAAAATTCTGCTGCCTGACTTCTTGAGGTTTGCCTGGCACTCACCCTGTTTACAGTCACCTTGCTTACTCCCCATATGTGACTGATACCCTTCTAGCTGTTGTCCTGGTGCTAAATCCCAGAGTGGGTGGGTCTGCATACATTCTAAATCTGTTCAGGCCCTTTAAGTAGAGTCTCCTGAAAATCTGGCAGTTTCTTCTGCCACCCAAACCCCCACTGGCATTTACAGCCAGAAGTTATGGGGATTTATCTTCCTGGTGCTGGAACCCGGGGCTGAGCAGTCCAGCCTGGAGCTGGGATAGCTCACTCCCAAGGTATCCCTCCCAATTCTTATCCATGACATGTGAATGTGGGACTGCCCATTATGCCACCACTGCCTCTCGCATCACACCGCATCTCCACGCCTCTCAGCCCATCTCCGCATCTCTGCCCCTCCTACCCGTCTGGATGAATGTGGCTTCTTTAAATTTTTGGTTGTCAGACTTCCATAGAGCTCGATTTTCTTACTTGAAAGTCTGAATGTTATTTGTCTTGAGGTCTAGTTGTAATTCTTTCTGTGGTTGTGCAAGGAGCTGAAACATGTTTATGTATGCCACCATTTTGACTGGAAATCCTCCCTCTAAAAATGTTTTATCAGTTCAAACTCACAGAATTATCAGATGGTAGTTAGAATTTAAATTCAGTTTTGTTTGATGCAATGCTATTGTTCTTTGCCTTGCAGTACACTACCTTTTCATTCCCTAACCTATTTGTTGGAGGTTATGGGAAGCTTGCATTCATTTCTTCAATGAATATTTATTGAAACAGGTATAATCTAGGTCCTGGGGAAACAAAGGTGAGCAAGATAGAAACTCATAGAGAACTGACAGGTGAATGGATTAATATCATCCATTCTTAATGTCTATCAGGGTGTCCAAACTTTTGGCATGTCTGGGCCACCCTGGAAGAAGACGAGTTGTCTTGGGCCACACGCTAAATACACAAACACTAACAAAAACTGATGAGCAAAGAAAAGAAAAAAGATTTTAAGTAAATTTACAATTTTGTGTTGGGTCACATTCATAGCACCCAGAGCCATATGCAGACCACATATTGGACACTCCTGATCTACAGTGTGGTATATGAAACTCAGTCTGTTCTTAGATATCATATCTGACCTTTCTGAACTTAATTTTTCTCATTTAAAAATACAGGCATCTATAAAAAACTATACAACTTCACATAAAAAAATCTTCTGTTTGTGTTTCTTTAAAAAATGATAAAAGTGAAATCAAATAACTCGTGAAGATCACATTTAGGAAAAATAAAACAAACATGAATTAATTACCTGCTCTATGTAAAATATTTTGCTGGGTACATGTATATATACTGTCATAAATGGTGGACCAGGAACTTCAAATCACACAATCATCATATCACCACCAAACCACCCTGCTTTTGTCATGGGACATATTTTGATTCTTTCTCCATTCTCTGGACTTGCAACCTGAGAAGCCATCCATCCACATACTGAGCACCTACAAAATGCACATTACAAAGTGCTGTGAAGGGAAAAAAAAACTAATGATCTCCGTTTGGGGGGAAGGTCTTTGTTGTCAAAGAACTTTTCTCTTTTTTCTTTTTTAGGTTTCATTCACAGCACTTTTGAGCCATCTAGGAAGACAACTTGAAACAAAATAAAACCACATACTGAAGGAAGTATAAAGTGACCAAACAACAGTATATAGAAATCATCTTACTTGATCCCTATGAGCACCCTTCAAGGAGACACTATTACTATTTCTACTTTATAGAGAAGGAAATGTAGGTCCTGTTAATGGTAAGAAACCCTTAAGATTTAATTAGACAGTAAAGGACAGATCAGGGTATTCAAATGCAAGCTCTGATTTCCGGCCAAGATGGAGGCATAGGTAGATACACTTTGTCTCCTTGCACAACCAAAAGAAGGCCAACAACAAATTATTTAAAAAAAAAACTGCCAGAAAAATCGAACTGTATGGAAGTCCAACAACCAAGGAGTTAAGAAACTTTCATTCAGACTGGTAGGAGGGGCAGAGATGGGCAGCTGGGGCAGACAGGATGCCCAGAAAGGTGGCAGCTGGAGGACTGGGCAGGCAAGGCAGCAGCAGCTTGCAGATCAGGTGGTCCCACATTTGCATGTAGATAGACCAGGAGGAACTACTGGGGAGCGAGAGAGACCACACAACCCAAGGTTCCAGCACAGGGAAATAAAACCTCAAAATCTCTGACTATAAAAATCTGTGGGGGTTGTGGCAGCAGGAGAGACTCCCAGCATCATAGGAGAGTTCGCTGGAGAGACCCACAGGGTCCTAGAACGTACACAAAACCACCTACCCAGGAATCAGCACCAAAAGGGCCCAATTTGCTTGTGGGTAGCAGGGCAAGTGACAGGAAGCTGGCCAAGAGCCAAGCAAGTGGCATTGTTTCCTCTATGACTCCTCCCTACTTACAGCACCACAACACAGCAAAGAGGGTTGCCCTGCCCTGGCAAATACCTACAGCTCTGCCCCTTACTACATAATAAGAGTGCGGAGACATAGCAATATGGCCCACATGAAAAAACAGATCAAAGCTCCAGAAAAAATACAACTAAGTGATAAAAAGACAGCCAGCCTACCAGATGCAAATTTCAAAACACTGGTGATCAGGATGCTCACAGAAGTGGTTGAGTATGGTCACAAAATGGAGGAAAAAGTGAAGGCTATGCAAAGTGAAATAAAGAAAAATATATAGGGAACCAACAGTGAAGGGAAGGAAACCGGGACTCAAATCAACAATTTGGAGCAGAAGGAAGAAATAAACATTCAGCCAAAACAAAATGAAGAAACAAGAAATGAGGAGAGGCTTAGGAACCTCTGGAACAACTTTAAACATTCCAACATCCAGTCATAGGGGTGCCAGAAGGAAAAGAGGAAGAGCAAGAAAGTGAAAGCATATTTGAAAAATAATGGAGAGCTTCCCCAATCTAGCAAAGGAAATAGACTTCCAGGAAGTTCAGGAAGCTCAGCAAGTCCCAAAGAACTTGCACCCAAGGAAGCACACACCAAGGTACATCATAATTAAGTTGCCCATAATTAAAGATAAAGAGAGAATCTTAAAAGCAGCAAGAGAAAAGGAGACAGTTATCTACAAAGGAGTCCCCATAAGGCTATCAACTGATTTCTCAAAAGAAACCTTGCAGGCAAGAATGGATGGTAAAGAAGTATTCCAAGTCTTGAAAGGCAAGGACCTCCATCCAAGATCACTCTGTCCAGAAAAGCTTTCATTTAGAATGGGAGGGCAGATAAAGTGCCTCCCAGATAAGGTCAAGTTAAAGGAGTTCATCATCACCAAGTCCTTATTATATGAAATGTTAAAGGGACTTATCTAAGAAAAAGATGATCAAAAATATGAACAGCAAAATGTTAACAAGCTCACAACTATCAACAACTGAACCTAAAACAAAAAGTAAAACAAACTAAGGAAACAACTAGAACAGGAACAGAATCACAGAAATGGAGATCACATGGAGGGTCATCAGTGGGGAGGGGGAGAAGGGAGAATGGAGGAAAAGGTACAGGGAATAAGAAGCATAAATGGTAGGTACAAAATAGGGGGAGGTTAAGAATAGTTTGGCAAATGGAGAAGCCAAACAATTTATATATGTATGACCCATGAACATGAACTAAAGTGGGGGAGGGCAGATGGAATGCTTGTGGGAGGGGGGTGTAAGGTGGAGGGGAATAAAGAGAAGGGAAAAAATGTGACAACTCTAATAGCATAATCAATAAAATATATTTTTTAAAAAACACAAGCTCTGACTACTTAAGATCTGCTTCTGTAATACTCACTGTATATTGTAGGGAAAATCAAGAAACTCTAGTTCCATAGGCAAGCAATCAACCCTGTATAGCAAGGGACCAGTATAATATAGAGAAAAGAGAAAGTGGAGGCTGAAAAGTTAGGCTGGGGCCCACTATAATGCTTGGATTTCATTCTGTGAATACTGGGGCTCCACTAAAGATTTCTAAGTAAAGCAGAAATCACTGCAGTCTTCCCTTCACAAAGTTATTTCTCTTAACTTGATACAGAACTTGCAGCCTTTAGGAAAAGTGGTTTTACCACTTGGCTACCTGTCCTTGGACAAATTACTCTTTGGGCTCAACTCACGATTAAAAGAGGATAATTTCTCATTCAACTATTCTGGGGAGTCAACGAAATTATGTTTAACACAAGAGGGCACCCGATAAACTCTAATTTCCCTCTTAAGTAGAGAAAAATACGGCCCTGTCTCTTTGAGTAGGCAATGCGATCCAGCAACACCACAATGAAAAAGCCTGCTAACTTAAGCTGCAACTACACCCCTACCTGCAGAAACCCTCGCGATTCCACCAACGTTTCCAGGGTGATGCTCCCACCGCCTCTCACTTCTCTGGATCCGCCAGACCAGGAAAACTTAACAGACCACTAGTAACAAAATTCCCCAGCCAGTCCTCACAGAGACCGCCCAACCTTCCCCGCCCTTCCTTCAGAGGTCGCTGGCCCACGATATCACATCCAGTTCTCTCTCCGAAGGCCTCTTTTCGCTCTCCAGGACCGCTCTAGCCTGCCGCCTCGCCCGCTGGCTCCGCATCTCAATGATTACTGGGCGGTACCGTGACGTCCTTGGCGTGGCTGAAGGGAGGCTGCGGCGGGGAAAATGGCGGACGGGAAGGCGGGAGAAGAGAGGCCTGAGAAGCCGCAGCGAACTGGAGCCGTCGGAGGTGAACACAACCCCAGCGTCGCGGGCTGAGTGGGATGCTCTGGGCCTTTTCTTTGAGCTACCCGGGGTGGGGCAAGAACGGGCGAATCTGGCGCTCACCCGGCCAGGTGCTGGGCCCAGATGAACCCCGGGCACGCCCGGTGCGGCCCGCTGGGATCCTGCCCCACATCGCCTCTCTGACGGGCTTAGTTGGCCACTGTTCATCACCTCTTGATCCCAGCGGAGGCCCTGCTTCCGAGGAGAAGGGAGATGGGCACCAGAAAGGGGAACCGAACTCAGGGTGGGACCCGGAGCGGCGGTGCAGGGGCCGCTACCGCCACACTGGAGACGCACCTCACCACAAACACGCACACACATAGTGGGAGTCAGCGAGCAGTGGCTGCAGGCCAAGTTTCCGACAGAGTCGGCCTCTCAGTTACACCCACGGGTTAGTCTGCTGCTTTTCGCTGAGGAGTTACCTTTATTTTCAAGCCGAATACTGACCCTGTAACGGGATGGGTTGAGGCGGTGGAGGAAAAGAGGAATGATGAATACCTTTGTCTGCCGGCTGGTTTAAGCTGCGGAGTCTGGAGTTAGGGTTTTGTTGCCTTTCTTTGAAGTGTCCACCTTTTCTGAGTTAGGCTGTTGCCGACTCTGCCTGCCAGATGGCCAGATAAGCTAGTGTGACTGTTCTGTATTCAGGCTGTCGTCATTTTGTCCCCTCCACCCCTGTAAATTTGGGTCTTGTGCATTGAGGAAATATCTCCAGCCACCCTTTGTGGTAACAAGACAACTGAACACGTGCGAGCTGATCACAGTATCTTTAGAACGTTTTAAGTATTACTGTGTAACTCCGTCAAGTTCTTATCCCTGAAAGTATTTAATATGAGCAAATACAAAACATTAATAGCATTTGAAGGCAACTGTGAAGAACTATTAATATGATGTTTAATGTGAACTGTCTTGGAAACAAATATTCAGAAGTGTGTAATGTTCAGTTGCTTTGGACCCAGAAGTTGGTTGTTTTTTTTTTTAATATGTACAGTGCTGTTAGTTGAGTCAAACTCTCCTCCCTCCCCACTTGCCCCCAGTTTTTTACTACCTCACTAGGGACTTTTTCCCTTCAAATATTGCCTTGAAAATTATCGGGTAAAATTACATTAAACATTAGATTTTGAGGAAAAACTAAAATCGGTAGCCTGAAGAATTTTATCTAGCTTTTAAACTGTGTTGACTGAGAGTATAGGAGGTGCATTTAAGGTGCTGTCAAAATGTACTTTTAAGTATTAGCATAATTCCACTATAATTTATCCGCCACCCTTTCAGTTAGGGATAATTTACTCTAGTATGAATAGTCTCGTTGTAGGTGACTTGAGTAAGTACCAGTAAATTGATAATTTTGTGGCCAGTAGGCACTATTTTGATACACTATGAAGTTTGTCTTAAAGCGCTTATTTAGAAAATATTGTGATTTTAATTTCTGTTGAATAGTTTAGTAAATTGAAAGTATAAGTATTTTTTATAAGATAACTTAACTTATGTCACTAAGAGAAGCTACTTACTCGAACCACCTGTTCTTTCTTATCTTAAAGAGGAGAGATATGCTAAGGGTGAGATGGCCTTAGGTAGATTTTTGTTTGTTTTTTGTCCCTTTGGCTAAATTTTTGTGTAGCTTCTTGAAATAAATAGAGATTTTAGAAAAGAATTATTCATATCATAATCATGGCCATTTCAGGATATTTTAGCTTATCTAAGATCTACTTTAATGAAATGGATGTTTATTATTCCAGACACTAGAAGGGTCTTGAATATGCTCTCATTAAAGCTGCACATCAGTCCTATTAGGTAGCTGTGTGCCCTTTATTTCAGATGAAGAAGCTATCAGTCTGTAAATGGATCATGAAGGGTACTCCTAAACTTTCTTATTAGGTAATATTTTTCAAAGTAAGATACCTTGGTGCTCCAAGGCTCTCCTCTCCCCAGCTATTCACTGGTGGGGAGGCAGGGGAAATGCTTGTACAATGTATAATATGATTTTATGTTAATCTACATATTTTGTTTACAATGAATTTAAACTAGATAAAATCCCTTTTATTAAAACATTCCTTGATAAAGAATATAGTTATTTGATATAACTATTCATGTGCTGTTATAAATTGATTTGTGATTTACTTTTTTTAAACTGACCACATGCTTATTCATCCTTTAAAACATAAGTCATAAAAATTTTCTAAAATAAGTGCTAAAAATTTTTAAAAATCTATGGTCATCCAAAATTTTGTTTTTCACAGTCCCAAAATACAAAACATCTCATTAAATATATTTAAAATATTAGTTTTGTGTGAGATGTACATGAGGAACATGTCACTCTAGAAAATTACTCTAGGCTTTATTAACAATGCAGTTCAGGCTATAATGGGCTGTTTGTAACTAGGTACTTTGTATAACTAATAGTACATTACTGTAGAATATTAGAATTTATTAATCAAATATATTATCCTGTGGTGTGACTAATTGCTAACAAACTAGATTGTGTATAACAATTTACAGACCTTAATTTCTAAAAAGCAAAATCTCACAAATAACTAGATTATTGTACAACTTAACAGTGTTTAGCTGAAGGGTCTTTATTTTTTGTGAACTCTAGAAAGGTCTTTACTTTTTGTGAACTCTATGTTTATAATTTTAAATTGCTCTGTATTTTATGCTAGTTAATTCATGGGAGCCTCTTCTACTGCCACACAATCTCAGTTCCTGCTGTATACTCTAACAAACAGTGGAAGAGACTGTTGGGTCAGTAGGTGACAACTGCAGAGGTATCTTCCTTATAAATGATGCTTTTTGAGGTTGCTGCTCCCATCAATCTGCTCAGTAAAAATAGCTCATCTTGGTAAGTTGTTTCGACTTCACCAGGACCTGAAGAAGAAGCAGAAAAACCTGTGAAAACTAAGACTGTTTCTTCCAGTAATGGAGGGGAAAGTTCCAGTCGCAGCGCTGAGAAGCGATCAGCTGAAGAAGAAGCTGCAGACCTCCCAACAAAGCCTACAAAGGTCTCCAAGTTTGGATTTGCCATAGGTAGTCAGACGACAAAGAAAGCCTCAGCCATATCCATCAAACTTGGATCAAGTGTGAGTTGTTATTTGATATATATTTGTAATGGGTCTTAAGAATTTGTTTTGGAAACCTACTTTTACTGGTTTTGGTAACTTAAGTATAAAAAGGTACATGAACTTATATGTACGTATTTAAGGAGTCATTACCTTTGTGTTTAAGAAAAATCTAGACAAATTATATCTCAATAAAGTTATTTTTTAAAAGGTTAAGAATATAAGAAGAAACAGCTGTTACAGGGATTATATGATTTATAAAGTAACAGCTTAAAATTTTTCTAAGTTGAGCAAAACCTCTCAAAAATATTTTCAGAAAGAATTTCAGCTTATTTTTCATATCTTTCGGTTCTACTAATATTAAAAATAATGTCTCTGGAAGTCAGTTATTTTATCTTAAAAGGTTACTATTAATAAAGTATTCCTTGATAAAAGCTTCCTGAGTATCTTACACGTGACATTCATATCCTGTAATACTAGTTCCTTACAGATAACTTTGGATCCCTTGTTTTAATATGTATTGTAAACCATGAATTAATACTTATGAACTATGGATTATCTGGAAAGTATTTGAAACATTAGATTGAAGCACACTAGGTTTAGAAATAGGACTATTTCTGATTATATTATGTGGTTCATCCAAACAGACCTCTTCTCTACGGAAAAAAAGTTACTTATAGTGATTGCTATTGGCTTTAGAAAACAGTTACATTCTTGTATAAGGAGAAAAATCCTAAAATTGCCTTTCGTTGTTTATTCTATAAAAATTAATGCTCAGGTGCTAGATGCATACACCTTTTTTCTGCATTAGTAGTTCATTCAAAGAACTTTAAAATACGATATGGATCAAGTTTCTACTGTAAGTTTGAGGCACACTGCTTGTTTTAAAAGAGCTACTATTCCTCAGAACCTCTGCTCCCACCCTTTGCTGTTTTGCCTTTTTCTTTTTCTTCCTTTTTTTAAAAAATTCAGTATGAATAAAAGACATTCAGTCGGTAACTTCATTACTTATGACAGGTCTCCCTACCTGAACTGATTCTTTTTGTTTAATCTGGGTTTTTTAAAATGTTGCATAGACTTACCTGCATAAATATATATCTATTTTTATTGTGATTGAACATGCATTCTCACATACACTTCTCATACAGGTGTTACCCTTGATAATAAATTTTACTATGGTTCAACACACCCCCTAAACCAGACACCAAATTCCTACTTTTTCTGAATCAGTCACATGATTTAGTAATTGCTAATCATATTAGATGGGAGGGTTATATTTGAAAAAAGCCTATTCAGTAAAACTTTTACTTTTTGGAAAACAAAAACCTGTATTTAGAAAGTAAACAATAATATAAACATAAATTTCTTGGGGGAGTTGAAGTATAGGATATAAAAAATAATTGGAATTATTGCTTTTGATTATATGATAGTCGATTCAGCCAACAAATACTTACTGTCTTAGGTTTTATCTACAACAAATACATGCCTTCTTTAAAAGATTATAGGGTGTTTCTAGAGTTGCTATGCATAATCTCCAAATTAACTTTTTTTATTCCTTCAGAAACATTGTTTATAAAAAGTATTTGTATTATAGAAGAAGGGATGGTTAATTTTGTTTCAGCAAGTCACAGAGATTCCACTAGTGAGATGTTTGAGTTGACCTTAAGTGCAGATAGAAGGCAAAAAGGACATTCAGATAAAGGGAATTTCATGCAAAGGCAATTTTTAAATATGAAGCCACATGGTACATTGAGGAAATTGTTTGTACTTAGAAGGTGTTTGGAAAGCAAGTGAAAGCCCCCAGAGTGAGACCTTAGGACCAAATCATAAAGAGCTTATATTTTCATAAATATAGTTTGCTTTCATTCTTTAGATTCTAGCAAAGCTGTGGAACATTAGAAGGAGTCTTGACCCTTAAATGGATTTGCATTTTGGAAATTTCACTGTACTGGGGGATCCCCAAAACACCAGAATAATCTTCTAGAAGGCAGGCCCCTGTGTAGTACAGGCTTCCCCGGCTAGGTGAATGTTCTTGGAACCCATCTGTATCAGTGTACCAACTGGTGTTGCTATGAGAGGCTGCATTCAGTTTCAGTGACTTTTTATTTTTTGAAGATTCTTTCGACACGTTTGCCCATTTCACAATGGGTGAGTTAGGAGCACAGCCCACACCAAGCTGTGTGTTCAGCAATTTTTCACCAAAAATGGCATGACCCTCTGTGCCTCGCCCTCCCTATTCACCTGATCTCACTCCAGACACTTTTGTTTCCCTGGCTGAAAAGAGTCTTCAAAGGGAAACATTTTGCAGATGTGGAAGAGGTAAAACAAAAAATGGCAGAAGCACTAAAAGTCATCAAAATCAATTATTTCAAAAACTGAGCAGTGGAAAAATGCCTCTATAGGTGCATTGTATCAGATGGAGAGTACTTTGATGGTGACTGACGTTTAACATGTGAGAATAAATACACAATATTTTATTTTATAAATAAATTCTGGGTTTTTTAGGGCCCCCTCTGGGTATAGGTCACTCAGTACAGAAGATTAGAGAGAGAAAACACAGATGGTAAATCTAATCAGCAGGCCCTTACAATATAACATGCAAGTTGAGGAAAAGATTTTCTGGCTTTGGTACTAACAAACACTTAATCTGAAATACCCATGGGAGCTCTAAGTGGAGGTGTCCATTCTCTAAATGACATCCTATTTGAGAGTAGACATAAGCTTTGGTAGTTTAAACTGTTTAAAACTTTGAGAATGAATGAAGTTGACCATGGAGGCAAAGAGAAGGAAAGGTCACTAAGGACAGCATTATGGGTATCTCATTTGAGGGAGAACAGGAAGCATATAGAGAGAGAAAATATCAGAGAATTAGGAAAATAACCAATAAAAAAGTTTCAAAGGTAGGGGTGTTTTCAAAAAGGAACTGGTCATTAAAGTCAAATGCAACACACTAGTCATTGGTGACTACAGAATCGGGGTCACCTCATTAGCTGAGTGAGGAATCCTGGAGAATGATAAGGGAGGAAGCCAGATTACAGTGGGTTGAAGACTGAATGGGTGGTGAAAGGATTGGAAATGAGGACGATTACTTCAAAAACCTAGGTTTAGATAGAAGAGATGGTGTGAATGAGGCAGTTTATAGTCCATTGTGCAGGAAGCTAGCTAGCAGAAAGGTGAGTCTTGGTGTCTTTTATTAATTTTACTATGGGTAAGAGTTACTAATAGTCTTCTCTTACCTGCTGTACCTGGTGCCCCTTAGCTAAATGATACTAAATTAGAGGTCCTAACTAGGAAATCTTACAAGAGGAAAAAAATGGACAATAAAGTAAAACCTACCCATTAATAACTCAACATTTTCAAAAAAAAAAGACTGGATTTGTCTAAAGTTTGTTCTGAGTTTCTTACTATTTCTGTGAAAACATAAAGTTGAATGTTTGAAGATAAATTATTTATATCATTAAACAAGCCCGTATAAATGTTATGTCTTAACTCTTTAATGTGTTTTTTCTTCAGAAACCTAAAGAAACTGTTCCAACTCTTGCTCCAAAAACCCTTTCAGTAGCAGCAGCTTTTAATGAAGATGAAGATGTAAGTTGACACCTAGTTTTGGTTATTTTACTTTAACCACTACTTTAAGGAAGAATTTAGTGGCAAATTATAAGTTGTATTAATGGTACCAGTGAATTTCCTTTTCAACTCTGAATAGTATGTGTATGTGTGTGTGTGTGACATCTGCAGAACCTGTATATTTCTATTTATTTGGTTGTAGGATTTTTAAAAAATAATGTCAATTCCGGCACAAGGAACTTAAGAATCAAGTCAATAAATACTTATTATGAATATCAATATATATGTGTATTAGAAAGTATGTAATATCCAAAAAAGAGTCAGTGATTATGTTTGTGTTGGAGTCAGTGATTATGTTTGTCTCTTACTGTAAAGAAGAGCTTTCCCTTATTTATATAAGTGTGGGCTCATGGATTCTTCTTTATTCAGTAGGCTATCACGCTAAATTGTCCAGGTCTGACCAGTAGAAACCCCTTTAAGTTGGATCTTAAGGACACCCTTTTTAAAAAAAAGAATATTTAGTTCAGCAGCAACATTTATACATAAAAACATATGGACAAATTAACCTTGTTTATCTCACACATAAAGTGGGAATGTTGATAATCATATGTACCGTATAGGATTGTTAGGGTTTAAAAGATTGCACATTTTTTTTAAGATTATTTATTTATTTATTTTAGAGAGAGAGGAAGGGAGGGAGAAGGGGAGGGAGAGAGAAATTGAGTGGTTGCCTCTTGCATGCCCCCAATTGAGCTGCAACCCAAGCATGTGCCCTGGACGAACTGGGGACCCTTTGGACTGTTGGGTGATACCCAACCCACTGAACCACACCCAGGCAGGGCAAGACTGTACATATTAAAGCATTTAACACAATGTGTAGCATGTAATAAACAAATGGTTTTAGTGCTAGGATATCTAGTTCTTACCAAAAATTTTAATGCAAACTGAGCACACTAGAAGATAAGCATTTCTTTTAATAATGTAGTTAAGATAGATAATTTTCTCCTTTTACCAAAATTTACAGTATTGAAAATGCTAAATGACTTAGATATAAAATTTAGCATATTAGTAATTAAGTGAATTTAATAAATCTATTTGCAATCATTCATCTCTATTTATTTCCTTTTTTCTCTCTGTAGAGCGAACCAGAGGAAATGCCTCCAGAAGCAAAGATGAGGATGAAGAACATTGGAAGGTATATATATTTTTTTCATGAATATTGTAGAAAATGATGGTAAATTAAGAACAAGAATGAATTATACATACTCTTTTAGTGTTCAGGCTTTTCTTACATATTTAGGCAAAAGAAATAACAATTTAAAGCTTTTAATTTCTTTTCAGATACATGAAACCTATGTATTCTTTTTCAAATAATAGCTACCTATGAGAAATGTTCCTGATTTAAAATTTCAGTTAAAATTTTTTTATGGTATAAAAATAAATGGCTTTCATTTCATATTCTCACCACTTAATCTTGATCATAAATGCCCTTTTTTTTCCTTGGAAACTTAGATATCAAATACCAAAATAAAGAGTATTTTAATTTTCTTTCATTGTTTCTTTTGTCATGAAAATAACATTACTTTCAAGTTAACTTTGATGTTCAGTTTCTTGTCTTGGTTTGCATAAATGGATAATTCACAGGCTAGTAAGAAAGCTTAGCTTTAAAGCAGCCCATATTATATCTCCATTTCTACCTAATGTATAAACTTTCAAAGAACTAATTGCAAAGTCCATAAACAGGCATCAGTCTTCAGATTTTCAGTCTGTGATTCAAATGTGAACAGTCCAAATACCTTCCTTTTATACTGAGACCTAAGAAATGCATCTGACATTGTAACCCAATGTTTTAAATACCCAGTATACAGAGTTCATAAAATGACCTGAAGCCTTCTATGTGTGGTACATCTTCCTGTTTTTCTTCTATTTACTTTTTTATAAATGGCTGATGGCAAGCCAGTAAATTGATTTCATGACCTTATTTAATGGGTTGCAAGCAACAGTTTTAAGAACTATACTGGTTGCCACCTTTAGCTGTATATCAGAATTACCTTAAAAGTTTGTTAAAACTACAGATTTAGCCCTGACCAGTTTGGCTTATTTGGTTGGTCATCAACCCACAAAGCAAAAGGTCACAGTTTTGATTCTTGATCAGGGAACATGCCTAGGTTGCAGGTTTGGTACCTGGTTGAGCACATTCTCTTCCTCTTTCTCCCTTCCTCCCCTGACTAAACAAACAAAACAAAACTATAGATTTATCTGGTCCTCAGGCCTACTGAATCTGAAATTTTAGGACTGGCTCTATGGAAAATATATGTTTAAAAACATTTGTAGGGCCTTCTGATGTTCAGCCTGTTTTTATAGTGAGTGCTAAACAAATGTATTTTGAATGAATTAAAAACATGGCCCAAAAGGCTTTGTATAACATTTTAAATAAATTTCTTTTCTTTTAACACAGGGATACACCAACATCAGCAGGACCAAACTCCTTTAATAAAGGAAAGCATGGGTTTTCTGATAACCAGAAGCTATGGGAGCGAAATATAAAATCTCATCTTGGAAATGTTCATGACCAAGACAATTAAATGATATGTTTTGAAATTGGGGTGTGGGGTGGGTGTAAAGGTAAAAGGAACAGTTTCCTTTTTAAAGAATGGTATAAGACTATCTTTGGAGCCGCCTTTTTTTTTTTTTTTTTTTTTTTTTAAGATTGAATGGTACACTAATAAATGAGAGTTTGAAATTAGACGTAATTTATGTTTTATATACAGATTTCAAGACATTTGCTAATTTTGTAGTTTCATGTGATTACTTTCCAAAGGTTACAGATAATTTTAAAAAAATTAGAAATGGTACCTTTCTAAGAATTGCATATTTTTTTAGACATAACTATTAGCACATTAAGAGGGAAGCAAAGAGTTATTGTCTGTTTAAACTGCAAGTAATTACTCTCTAACTTAACTCCCTTATTAACCTAAACTTTCTGGCTCCCAGGAACAGCCTTATAGAGAGGGAGTATCATATTGGGAGGAAAATGTTACTGGAGTATTGACTGAAAATAAATTAGTAAAATTAAAATACTTTTTTTCTAATGGGCATTTGTTTTGTTTCAAGTCATATACTAGAATATTGCATTGCTATCAGTGGATACAGAAGCTTAGCTCTTTAATTTTTTTTAATTTTATGTAAGCTGTTGAGTATTCGATATAGCCCACTTCACCTTTATGGGTCTTGTCTGCCTTCATTAGTCTTCAAAGAACAACCGTTTGCTACCAAAGGAAATCAGTATTTTGAATGTGCTTCTCTTGGTTTTTGTTATTAGCTTAGTTCCTGTAAGCATTCCCACCAGACTTGAGGCAAGTCGTAGGAAGCTGTTTCTTTTAAAATACAAACCACCACCAAAAATTTTAAGTGTACATAATACTTAAATATTTGGCTGTTTTTATTTTTTAAAAGGTAACAAATAGCATAAAAGCAACATTGTATGAAGATGGAAAATGAGAAAGATGCACTTTTGGTAACTTTGTCAAAACATTTTAAGTTACTAACTTGTGAAATCCAATTTGATTTGTACTTGCTACAGGAATTCTTCTTTAATACAATATGATGGTTTGTTTTAAGTGTGTGTGTATTAACCAGTGGCCTCTCAAAAGCACATTTTAGATATTGAAAAGAGAAGGAAAGAAAATGCATCTTTAAACATTTTATGGACTGACCACATACACTATGTTAGAGCTATGTGTTGTAGGGGTTTTTTTTTGTATTTTTGTATCGTATATGAATTATTTTTTAATGTGATGATTAAACATCTTTAAAGGCATAGTCATAGATAAAAGAAAAATGCAGTATAATGATTTTCTTGAAAATTTCTACAATGTTGAATTTGTAGGCAGCTTCAGACTGTCTTAGTGGTGGTTAACGACTCACTCAGCTCTTTTAAAAGATAGTAACTCCAGAGAAGCAGCCTGTATATATTCCTAACACTTAGTTTATTTTCATTCGATAGAATAAGCCCCAAGTTAAACAATAGAAATGTATATAGAACTATTAGTTCTTACTTGATTTAATGGTATCAAGATACATGAATTTAACTTGCTTTAATGTAGGCAAACTTTTTATTTTTTTCCACTTTATTGTTTATGTTAAAATAACATCCCTCTCTGCATATTTGTTTCTTGACTCAAACAAAATATTAACCTATGGTCAAGATGGGAGAGAGAAATGACTGAGATGAATGTCTTTACTATAATACCAATAAATTTGTCAAACTCAATAGTGTTCTTATTTTCTATTCCACTTCATTATTCTGGGTTGTTTGTTTGTTTGTTTAACAAAGGTGAGACAAATGTTAGTTATTGCTCTTGCCAAGTTATTGAGAGATTCTAAATTATTTAGTAGACTCTAATTTAGCATTTAGTTCTGTAGCATCCTTCTCCTCCTCCCCTGCCAAAATGTTGTCTGCCCTGTGCTGTAGAAAATCCTGCCAAGGCATATATCTAGGTGTTAGAAGGTATTTTCTTACAGGTGTCTACCATCCATTAGCTCTATATATTTTCTTAATGTTTATATTGCTGTTGCCCAATAGATCAGGTCTTAGTAAATGAGAAGATTGAGCTACATTTTAGAATTAAGATTCATATCTAATTTGATTAATTACAAATGAAGGCTACAAGTTTCAAGTGTTTTTTTCCTTAACTCTAATGATCAAGGTTAGTTTGACATACTGTGGAAAGATTGTTAACTTCACTTTTGTGCTCAAGTGCAAATACTTTTCAAATTTTTAAAAATTCATTTTGAAGAAAGTTCAGATGTAAAAAACATGTTGCAAAAATACTATAAGGTATTTCCATGTTATCCAGATGTTAACATCTTACAGGACAATTGTCCAAATCAGAGAATTAACATTGTTACAATACTTTTATCTAGTATATTATCTTATACTGTTCTGCAGACCTTACTCAGATTTCACCATTTGCTCCACTAATGGAGCTCCCTAGTCAAAAGATCCACTTCATTATCACACATTGTATGTCTTTTCTCTTTAACTGATTTAATTTGGGACATTTCATTATGGTTTGTCTTTTACTACCTTAGACTTTTTGAAAAATGTAGGCCAGTTATTAGTAGAAGATTTTTTATTGGGGTTTATAATTAAGTATCTTGGGAAAATTCTTGGGACTATGTAACTATCCTATTTCTCATCATACTTTTCCCACTGATTGGCAGGTATTCATGCCGCTACGCACCTCCCCCTGCTTCTTTCTTGAAACAATTGTTATTAGTGTACTATTTTACCAAAGGGTGATTTTTCTATTTCATTCATTTCTTCCACTTCTAGTAGTTGCAATTCTACTGGGAAGTTTTCTTCTGCCCTGGCCAGGTAGCTCAGTTGATTAGAGTCATACCCATACACCAGCATTGTGGGTTTGATTCCTTGATGCAGCTGCGTATGGGAGGCAACTGATTCGTGATCCTCCCTCCCTCTGTTTGTTTTTCTCTTTTCTCCCCCTTCCTCTCTGAAATCAATAAACATTTTTGGGTGAAGATTTTTTTTAAAAGCTTTCTGCCCTGTCCCTTGTTCAATTACTTTTTTGATAGTTGGCCCAACTAATTCTTATGTTATTCTATAGGTTATAACCCATTTCTACCATTATTTATTTTGTTACTCAAAACGCCCCGTATTTACCCATGTAAACTCCTTCCAGTTGACCATTATGTCTTTATTAATTTTGAAGAGATGAAGGGAGAGAGAAACATCAGTTTGTTGTTCCACTTATTTATATATTAATTGGTTGCTTGTGTGTACCTTGACCAAGGATCGAACCCACAACCTTGGTGTATAGGGAGGCTCCAACCAAGCTACCTGGCCAGGACTAACCAACTGTCATGTATTTTTGACATGACCCCATCCATTTAAAAAATACTTAATTTCTGGCCCCAGAAGATATTTTAGATTCATTGTGTATTTTCTCTTCTCCAACCCTGGAAGCGGTGATTTTCTCTAAGCATCCATGGTTTCTTTTACCAGAGAAAGGTTTTCAGAAAGCAAAATTGGCACCAGCTGTTTACTCATTGGTACTGAGATGGTATTGCTTCTAGCCTGCCTAACAACTAGAAAATGTGTGTGTGCGTATGTACATGTATACTATATGAGGCCTGTCCAGAAGGTATCCAGCCATGTAACATGAAAAATCAAGATATTTATTGAAGAAGATACAAGAAACATTGTGTACACAGGACAATGATGCCTCTGTCACCTTCAAAGTAGGCACTTAGGGACCTCATACAGTTCTCCCAATCACTAGCAGCTGCCCTGTTGTATTTTCCTGAATCTCATTGATGGTCTGAAATCTCTTCACATTCAAAGGTAATTTTAGTTTTGGGAAAAGCCAGATGTCACAGGGCCCCAAATCTGGGCCGGGGGCGGAGGGGGGGCGGGGCGCTGAGTCACCTGAGTGGTTTGATGTTTTGCCAAAAACTGCACTAGATATGATGCATAAACAGGTGTGTTGTGATGAAGCTGCCAGTCACCAGTTACCCATAGCTGCAGCCTTCTCAATTCAAATAGTTTCTGTGGAGGAATGTTCAATCTTAATGCAAAATCTAATCCATATTCATTGCTCTACTCAGTCATTTTGAATGTGATGGCCACACAGTACACATGCTCCATCGACAGCATCTACCACCCCCATTGACTAGTCCAGTGAAGTTGTCATTGTTCACTCATGCACATTCCAGTCCACGTACCTTGGCTGCCAGGTTAATGGATGTTGCACAAATCATTCTCATTATATTAACAATGGCTGGACTCTTTCTGGACAGACCTCAATATGTATATATCTCCAAGAGTTCATATTGATGTGTCATATACCAGACCAACACCACAGTTCATTCTAGTTTTCCTCCTTTCCATGTGATCAGCACTAAGAAATCTAACTTTGTTCATAATATGTTCACTTATTTGCTTAATTTCTATAATACACAAAGTAATTTTCAGAACTACTAATCCACATATATTTTCCTTATGACGTTCTAAATAGTTCCTTTTAATCATTTTTTAAAAGATTTTATTTATTTACTTTTAGATTCAGGGGAAGGGAGGGAGAAAGAGGGAGAGAAACATCAGTGTCAGAAATACACCAGTTGCCTCACACACCTCCAACTGGGGACCTGGCCTGCAACCCAGGCATGTCCCCTGACCAGGAATCCAACAGTGACCGTTCGGTTTGCAGGCCAGCACTCAATTCACTGAGCCACACCAGCCAGGGCTTATTTTAGTCTTTAAATTCATAATCAAAATACTGTTTTACAGAGTTACATAGGTTATTTTTTTCTCTGCTTTTCCTTTCATTGTGGTTATGATACTTGTTTGTAATGCAATTAGTTAATCTGTATTTCATAACGAATGTCTCCCCATTTCTTGTTAATTTTTTTTTTTTTGCCCGTAAGACATTAGCATAGACCTTGGTCAGGTGGCTCAGCTGGAGCATTGTCCTGAGCATCAAAAGTGTGCAAGTTTGATCCCTGGTCAGGGCACCTATGGGAGGCAACCAGTGTTTCCCTCTCCCTCTCTCCCTCCCTCTCTCCTTCTCTTCCCCTTCCCCTCTCTCTGAAATCCATAAAAATATCTTCAGGTGAAGATTTTTTAAAAATTTAAAACATTAGCATAGTTCTAGAACTACACAAAAGTGTGACTCCTATCTTTGCTATCTCGTCCTCTTTCTCCTGTCCTTTTTATCCTGATTACCTATAGGTTATCTATGGGTTTTATTTATCCCTTCTACTTTTTAAATAAATGAATAGATGGGTGTTTATCATTACCCTGTTACATGAAATGTAGCATATTATATAGTTATACTTTTTTTTGCTTTACAATATACCATGGAAACTACCAGTTCACAAAGATCTTTCTCAAAAAATTTTTTAACAGCTACATAGTCCAGTGTGTGAATATACCATAGTTTATGTAAATACATGTCTCTGAATGGACATTTAGATAATTTCCACTATTTTGCCATAACAATGCTGTAATTGAATAACCTTGTGTGTGTACATTTGCATAATGTTGGGATGTATCTTCCTTCAGGTAGATTCCCAGAAGTAGGATTTCTGGGTCAAAATATAACTGCGTATGTAGTTTTGTTAAATATTGCCAAATTCTCCAAAAGGATTGTACCAGTTTGTTTTCCCACTAGGAATGTATGAGAGTGCATCTTCCTACAGCCTTGCCAACAGAATACCATGCTCTTTAATTTTTGTCAAATCTGTTAGGTTAAAAATATTTCAGAGTAGTTTTAATTTGCATCTCTAGCTATGAGTAAGATTGAATATATTTTCATTTAAGGGCCTTTTCAATATCTTTATGAACAGTCTATTCATGTTTATTTTCATTTCAGTACTGCTTTTTTGGTCCTTCCTAAATGTTGAGAATTCTTTAAATATTAACTTTATTTTTATATGTGTTTTAAGTAGTGCCTCCCTCATTGTCTTTTGGCTTTGATTATGGTGTGTTTTTGTAATGTAAAAGGTTCCATTTTTTACACAGTAAACTTTGTTAATCTCATATTGCCTCTCGATTTTGTTAACAGAAAGCCTTTTTCTATGGTG
>CM052539.1:120000492-120025698 GCA_028533065.1 Trachops cirrhosus
GACCCATGGACATGAACTAAAGGGGGGGAATGTGGGTGGGAGGGGGTGTGCAGGGTGGAGGGGAGTGAAGGGGGGAAAATGAGACAACTGTAATAGCATAATCAATAAAATATTTTTTTTAAAAAAAGAACCAAGTGGGAATGCTGGTATAAAAAATAACACTTGTAAATGAAGAATGTAATAAATAATTGAATCAAAAGAGTTAAAGATCAGATTGAGGAACTCCTAGGTTATTAGAAAGGGAGAAGAAGATGAGAATGAAAGATATTAAAAGTAGAAATAAACCTTTCAGAAATGGAGTAAGGAGAGGAGAAAAATATTTAAAGACACAACACTATTAGGTGTCTCAAATTTGGAAATGTCTAAAATACCTGAAACTCTCTGCTTAGCAAGCTACAACAAACTCCTTTGAAAATCATACTACTGGGTTTGTAAGAAAGGGAATGTTGTAGGGTGCCCAAATAAAAGGAAACTGAGTTGAAACCGTAGAAGCCTTATGACAGATTGAAGACAAGGATATTTGTCTCAGGCAAAAGGCCTCCCTTGAAGACTTAGAACAGTGGGCTTGCCCTCATACTGGTCTAAAGTACAAATTTACAGTTGTTGGTCTGGGAAGCCATAGTCTGAGAAATTAATACAAAAATAGTACCTAGCCATTGGTATGCTTGGAGTAACTGGAAGCAAACATAAAAGTAATGTGGAAGGACCCACTCATCCTCCACCTTAGGTATGTGGCACAGGATTCCCAAAGGTAAGACCCAATTACAGAGGACCTCAAACTCTAAAATATGTAAAACTCTTGAGGAAAAAGAAAAAAAAACCCAGCAGTATTAAAGTTCAAAACTTCAGATAATAGACTATAAAATAAGCATGGTATATTTAAAATGATTAAAGAAATGAAGAAGTTAGCTATACGTCTTTCATCCACAACCTCTACAAACTATAATTGACAAATTTATAGCATCAGGGAGACAAAGGCTTTTACTGTGCATGTTCCAAATAGTAGATGCGAAAGCCCTGCTTAGGAACCTCCAAGATTACAGGTTTGAAACGAATCAAGGCTAGGAAGCATCATGCACAGATAGTTTAATGTTACTTTTTTAAAAAGACACAATATTTGGATTAGCTCTAAATTCAGCTGTTTAGGTAATCTTGTGAAATTCTATTAACAGCCATTGGCTTTTAATAAGACAAACAAAAACCCACATTGGAGAAACAGTTAATTCATTTCTATCATAATACATACATATTAATGACTAATAGCAATGACACAAAAGGCTTAGTAGCAGTAGTGGTAACAACTAAATTTAACCAGATGTGTCCACACAGTCTGAGGAATGTCATCTGACAACCAAACACTGTTTCTAAAAATAAGTTGTAAGGGACTTCTTGTCAAATGGAGGCCTAGGTAAATATGGCTCACCTCCTCGCACAACCACATCAAAATTACAACTAAAATATAGAACAACCATCACTTAGAGCCATCAGAGATAGAGTTGAATGAAATCTGACAACTACAGAATTAAAGAAACTATATGTACCCAGACTGGTAGGAGGGGCGCAGACATGGAATGGACTGGTCTCACATCCAAGTGCAGTGGATAAAAATTTGGGAGGGAAATCTTAGGAGTAAGGAGTCCCAGCCCCACACAAGGCCCCCCAGCCCAGGGTTCCAGTACCAGGAATATTAAGTCCCCATAACTTCTGGCTGCAAACACCAGTGGGGATTGAGTCAGTGGAAGAAACTTCTGGAGTCCCAAGCAGTTCCTCTTAAAGAATCCACACATGAACTTACTCAGACTTACTTCAAGCTCCAGCACCGGGGTACCAGCTTGCAAGGCACCAGTGAATATAGGGAGAAACTGAAGTGTCTGGCATCAAGGCAAGAACTGGGGGGCAGAAGGTAGGCAGAGGCCATTGTCCCTTTTCAGAACCTTCCCTCCACACAGCTACAAACATGGCAGGCGGCAGGCTGGTGTTGTATCTCACACTCCATCAACCTGGCTAACACTGTTTACCCCACCCTAGAGACCCCCAAAGACTCCATTCCGCCCAACTAATGAGCCCACCCAAGCTGCTTTTCCATATGAATGGCTGGTTTTGGCTCCTGTTTCACAACCTCCTAAATTCTCTCAAACAAGCAACAGCCAGCCTCACTGAGTCCCCAGACCCTGTACCTCTTGCTGAGTGATCCAGGCCCAAAACTAGCAACTACCAGATTAGTTTCACAGCTTGGCTTTGCCTGGGGATCTCAAGTTTAGCACGAGTACCAGTTATCTGCAGATTGCTTTTTAGCTGACTGTGGCCCTGGGACAAAACACAGGCAGGAGCTGACCTTGGTGTGTACCACCTGGAAAACCGCAGAACGTGCAAACCCAATGGACAGGTATAGACCAAGTCAGAGCACCCCTACCCTGCCCCTGCACAGCTGATCCTTTATGCAGGGCGGAGCTTGGTGGTCAGTGGTCACAGCGGATATTTGCAACTGACTGGCTTGGGTAAATCCCTCCCATTGACCTGCCATCAGCAATCAAGTCTCAAACTACAAGAGGAGGGTGTACTCAGCCCCCATAAATGGTGCACCTCAAACACTTTTTTGGAGAGGCTGATAGGAGAGGCTTGAAGTTGTCCCACAGCTACTTACTTACACAGCTAGCTACTTACACTATCCTTGGGATTTTTGGATTATTTTTTCTGATAGGAGAGGCTGTGCCACTGGACACTACAGGCACCTAAGATATTAGGTCAGGCTACCAAGACATGGAGTCAAAGCAGCTCTACCTAATACATAGAAACAAACACAGGGAAGATGCCAAAACAAGGAGAAAAAGAAACATGGCCCGAGTGAAAGAACAGACCAAAACTCCCAAAAAAGAACTAAACAAAATGGAGATTAGCAATCTATTAGATGCAGAGTTCAAAACACTGGTTATAAGGATGCTCGAAGAACTGAGTGAGGATGTAACAGCATAAAAAAGATCTCGCTGGAAACAAACAGTTGAAATAAAGAACAATTTACATGAAACGAACAGTGGAGTTGATGAAGCAAGAATCAAATCAATGATTTGGAACATAAGGAACCAAAAAATCACAAATCAGAACAAGAAGAAGAAAAAATAATCCAAAAAACCCAAGGATAGTGTAAGCAGCCTGTGGGACAACTTCAAGTGATTCAACATTTGCATCACAGGGGTGCCAGAAGGAGAAGACAAAGAGCAAGAATTTGCAAATCTATTTGAAAAAAAAAATAATGAAAGAAAATGTCCCTAATTTAGTGAAGGAAATAGACATGGAAGTCCAGGAAGCACAGAGAGTCCCAAACAAGATGGATGCAAAGAGGCCCACTCCAAGACACATCATAATTAAAATGCCCAAGGTTAAAGATAAAGAGAGAATCTTAACAACAGCAATAGAAAAGCAGTAAAGTTACCTACAGGGGAATTTCCATAAGACTGTCAGCTGATTTTTCAAAAGAAACTTTGCAGGCTAGAAGGGATTGGCAAGAAATATTTAAAGTCATGAAAAGCAAGACCTACAGCCAATATAGCTCTAACCAGCAAAGCCATCATTTAGAATTAAAGGGCAGATAAAGAGCTTCCCAGACAAGAAAAACTAAAGGAATTCATCATCAGCAAACCATTATTTATGAAATGCTAAAGGGACGTAAGAAAAAGATCAAAACTATGAACAATAAAATGGCAATAAATACCTATCTATCAGCAACTGAATCTAAAAAACACACTATGCAAACAAGAACAGAGGCACAATCATGGATACAGAGAGCATTTGATAGCTGCCAGATGGGAGGGGAGGTATGGGGGGAATAAGTAAAAAGGTGAGTGGTTTAAGAAGTACAAATAGGTAGTTACAGAACAGCCATGGGGATATAAAGTACAGTATAGGAAATGGAGTAGCCAAAGAACCTATGCATGACTAAGGACATGAACAATGGTGTGGGGAATGCCTAAGGGAGTAGGGGATGCTGGGTGGATGGGGGCAAAGGGGGAAAAATTGGGACAACTGTAACAGCATAATCAATGAAATATAATTGTAAAATAAATAAAAATAAATTAGTATAAATTACAGAAGTTTCCCTCATAGTAATATAAAACTGAATTTTTTGAAACTTAACACTTGTTTCTACTTATAATTTATGTAATTCTATACATTTAAATTATCCAAAGTTGGCAATTAATCACACTACTTTAAATTTTGTGGTTAGATTATGTTTAAAAATAGTAAGTTTAAATATTCTTATGTGTTAAAGCAATGGTTATTTTTTAATGTGTTTAAGTCCCTTTTCCTTTAAAAACAGAATAACAGCAACTAATATATGAATTGAAATAGTGACCAGCTCAACTCCAAAGTTGTACTTTTAAACAAGGTTCAACATCTTTTATTTACATATTTATAACATACATTAATGGCCTTATACAAGTAACTGAATCCAAGAACAATGGTGAGGATGGAACATAACAGACATAATTCCCTATTTTAGTCAGGTTGAAATATTATACATTTTCACTAACTGAAAGATACAATAAACAAACAGCCATTATAGAGTTATACACTGTATGTCAATTCACTTAAAATTGAAACTCAGCCACACAGCCATTGAAATAATGGGAAATTTACAAATGAAAATATTATATATGCAAGTATAATGCATGCATGGCATCACATTTATTCTTTATCTATTAAGTCATTTTTAAAGTAAACTGGAATAAGTATCTTAATGATATATGTACATCAAGGCACATTATTCTCTTGTGCTTTAGGAATGATTTACATGTAATATGCTTACATCCTAATTTTATACCTTATTAATACCTTTTAATACTTAAAAGTTTAATTTTAACAATTATAGCTCTAATGATAGTTTCCCAGAGGAAAGAAATGTGACATATCCCTATGGTTATTCTGAAAATCAAAAAATTAGATAGCTTAAGGAGGTAGGAATTTGAAAATCAAACACACTAATTAATATAATTTAATTCTCAGGTAACTCTTTAAAATAATTTACTTTCAACAATTTGATGGATCATAATTAATTTAAGTAGCATACTATAATGAGGGATGAGTTGAAGACTTTTAATATTCTGAAATTACTTGTACAATTATGATATCCACAGGACCACTGTAAATGTCTATATTATCTTATTTCTAAACTGCAGTTTTTCAACAAAATGAACAATTAAACATGATACAAAAAAGCAAAACAAAAACACAATTTAAGAAAACATGATACAAAAGCTGAAAATATACTAAACCTAGTTTTGTTACTTTTTCAGCAAAAGAACGAGATTCTTTTCACCCCCATCCTCCCATGTATTGCCCTATGTTATCAAGGAGAAATTTCTCATCAACAGAGCTTAATAAAAAGTGTTCTTTGTGTATGGTCTATTTCCTTGCCTTGAAGAGATAGTACAGTAAGGCTTTAATAGGCATTTCATGCATTTTAATGGCATATTTAAAATCAGCTATTCATTTAAGGGTTTCCTATATAGATAAGTATATTGTGCAAACTTGATTACAACATGTAACTCATTAAGTGCATTAAAATAAAATATAGAATCCCTGACTTATAAGGACTTAAAATAAATAGTAAGTCAAGAACCACAGATTTGAAGCCATTAAAAAATGTAATGTACCTATGCATCCTACTAAAATGCTTTATATTAGAATTTTTTAAATCCATAAAAAGGGCAAATGAAAAGAAAAGCTGACTGGTGCAGCCTTTTAAACTCAAGTGTATAATAATGTCAAAATATAAATGAAACTGTACAGTTTTTCATTTAGTACAGTCCTTTACAAACATTAATTCATAAAAAGTATACCATGATAAATCACTGCCATCAAACAGATTTGTCTTCAGTTTCTTTACAGTAAATGCACTGTAGGCCAAACCATTCAGAAATGTTAAAACGTCATCAAACAGCCCAGAGTCTTGACATACAAACTCTACACGAAGAGTCACATACATAGTATTGTAAACAAACGTTCTGTGAGTTCAGTATACATGAGATGTCACTTTTTAAAATCTCCATTACTACAGTCATTCTGCTTCTGAAATATGTGCCACCTCTACTTCAACAGTTTGAATAGCTTCTGCAACTTCAGATAATTTCTGTCCTTGCTGTTGTGCCAACACATAATTAACCACTTGCATAATACTTTGGTCAGAAAGTGTAGATACTGAAGGGTACTCTTCAGTAGCTGCAACAGCTTCAAGAGCTTCCATAGTTTCTCCTGTCACTACCACAGTCTCAAGATCTTGAGGACCAGTGCATTCTTGTTCATGCATGTCTGCTGTTAAGATGCTAACAGCATGCTCCACTTGAGTTCCTTGGTTATGAAACTGAAGGGTATCTTTTTCCAGCATAATTTTGCAAGGCACATAATCTCTGTGAAACTTAGTCATATGTTTTCGGAGTGTTCGAGCATCTATGTAGGCCTCACTACATACAGGACAGACATAGGGCCGTTCACCAGTATGTGTTCTGACATGGCGTTTTAGAGATCGGGCATCAGCCCAAGCTACTCCACATGTTAAGCACTCAAATGGCTTAACTCCTATTAAAAAAAAAAGAAGAAAAAGAGAGGTGCATGTGGTGAGGTGCAAGTATCAACATATATTAAAGCTGCCTGGTAAGTAATGCTTTTCTTTAAATACAGTAGCTCATAGCCCTTTCTACCTTGATTATAGTAATCTTTTATTTAGGACCTAATGGTTTACCTTAGAATAAACCAGATTTTGCACCACAGTCCCTTTAAAGATGTGCCCAATAGAAGTTGCTGAGGGACAATTCTGAGTTTCTGTGCATGGTCTCACTTAACCTTCACAGCATTCCTATAATCCTAAGATAAGAAAACAGGCTCCAAGTAGTCCATAAAAAATGTTGATAGAGAATATTAAGCTCACTACGTCAGGTACTCAGGTTCGGAATCACCTCTATCCCTTGAAAAAAATCTTTGATATGGAATACAGCTATCAAGGAAGGTGAAGTAATAAGCAAGGGGGCTGATAAAGGGAGAATCACTATTGGATTGGCTTTTATTCTCCATATATTTATCTATAATATAAAGCTATATTATGATATTTAGTTACCTTCATGATTATTCATGTGTCTCCTATACTCTCTTAGTTGAGTGAATTTTCTTCCACATCTTTCACACACCCGTTCCAGATTTTGCTTTGCTCTTCCTTTTTTCCCATGGGTAGCTTTCTTTACATGCCTTCTGAACAGTGCTTTTTCATAAAATTCTTTGCCACATATATTACACCTAAAATAGGAAGAAAAAACCTAAAAGCATCAGTATCTGTAAGAAATAATCCAAGTACAAATATATCTCAACTAAGATCAGATCCTCCTTGAATTTACCTACCGGTAAGGCTCAGTGACAGAATGAGACTTCACATGGGAGTACCAATCTTTCTTCCAACTATAGCACTTATCACAAAATTGGCACTGGAACGGCTTCACACCAAGATGTTTGTTCATGTGCTGGCGAAGATCTCTAGCTTCAAAGAAACTTTTTTCACATCTGCAATAATAAAATCCAATCACCCAACTGGATGATCTTATTCTTTTAAAACAAGTTTTCAAAAATTCAGTATATTCTTGGGTTTCTAGGTCCCAATTTAAAACAAAAGAATTTACTAGTATTCCAATCTTGCAATTAGGCTGCAGGGTGTTAAGTTCTTTTGGCCCTAGACACTAGAAAGGATCATGCAGATCTCTCAAAGGTTACTACACAGGACACTTACTTTGCCTCATCAGTCCCATCTGATCCCCTTTTTTACCATCTCTCATTCTCTATCTAGATGTTGGGAGTAGGCCTTCCTTATCCTTGCCCATATGGAAGAAGCAACTGACTCAGGCCTAAGTCAATCAGAACATAGCATCCCCTTGGCCATAGTGATTGATTCAGGGATGACCACATGACACTCAGATCCAATCAGAGTAAACCTCAGGGCTTTTATAGGAAATACCAGAAAAGCGGCTCAACAATTTGGGAGTTGAGAGAATATGAGGCTGCAAGCAGCCTCTGCCTTGAATTGCCCCTGCCTTGTCCACATGGAGCCTCAGAGACACCAAATGTTAATGAATCTGAATGCAGTTTAAACCATTCAGAATCCTATACTTTATCTTTCATTCAAGCCAATTTAGAGTTGTTTTTTTTCACTTATAACTAAAATATATTAATAATGAACTATCTTTATTTAAAAATAAAACTGATTTGGGTGATATCAGCCAGTGTGTAAGAGTAAGAAACTCCTAACGCCCATTCCTACACAAAAACAGTGGATAAATTGGCAAAAACTGTCAGAATCAATTTTATTGGAACTATGGAAAATAATTACGTTTGCAGTAACTAGGTAAACATGTAATCAAGAAAAAAGTAGTTGAATCTCAGTAAGAAAGCTTTGTGGCATTTGAATTTATCCTGGTCGCATCCTCTACTCCTCAGCTCAGCAACAGCCATGAGGACAAAGACTGCATACCGCTCTGGGTTACTAAGGCCAGAGGGACTTAATCTCAAAGAACAGTGGTTGTATTGGGTTGGCCAAAGAAAATTCATTTGTTTTTTTTCCCATAAGATGGTTCTAATAGCACTTAGTTGTTTTTAACTTCATTCAAAACAATTCTGTTAGACTGTATTGTAACAGCTGTCATATCAGTGTGCATTAAAAAAATCAAAATCAGTGATTTTTTGTGTAGTCATTTTAATACTGAAGATGGAATAAAATACACATTCTCGGCATACTATGCTTTACTGTTTCAAGAAAGGTAAAAATGCAACTGGAATGCAAAAGATTTGTGCAGTGTATAGAGAAAGTGCTGTGACTGAAAGAACACGTCAAGAGTGGTTTGTGAAGTTTGGTGCTGGAGTTTTCTTGCTGGACAATGCTCCACATTTGGGTAGACCAGTTGAAGTTGATATTTATCAGATCAAGACATTAACTGAGAACAATCAATATTATACCACACAGGAGACAGCCAACTTACTCAAAATATCCAAATCAATGAAGTTATTGGTGAAAATGAAAATGTCTTATATTTTACAGAAAAAACTAAATGGACTTTTCAGCAAACCCAGTATGTTTTGACCTGTCTGGTGACTTTTCTCAAGATCCTCTCAAAGAGCTTGCTTTTATTTCACCTAACTCACCTAGGGCGAAGGATCAGGAGAAAAGAGGAGTTTGGTAAAAACATTTAAAAGCAAATGTATTAGCCACTGCCACCTGGGCAAGGAATAATAATTTAGTACAGACAACATACAAACTAAAAGCTTGGGAAGAAAGGCTGGGGAATAAAATGCTTTGAGGAATAGGGGCTTTGAAAAACTCTCACATACTTGTAGGAGTCTACAAGTCCACACACTTACTCAGGGTTGGGCACATGCTCAGAAGACCCGAAAAAGCCCTAAGCTCTCACCTCTGGCTGACTCTGCACAAACAAAAAGAGAAAGCCAAGGCACAGTTGTAAACTGCCTAGCTGAGTACTGAAGGCATTCTGGAACTAGAAAGTGGTAATGTTTGTACAACACTGAATGTACTAAAAGCCACTGAATGGCACACTTTAAAATAATAAATTTTATGTTACGTGATTAAAAAAATGATTTGAAGAGTCTTTGGAAAATCAAGAGAGAGAGAAATAAAAGGAGTCTGAAGAACAGAGAAACTAGCAGAGGGCCCAGCACTTCAGAGAAACTGCCTAGAAAGAAACTGTGGCCAGCACCAGGGATCCTTCTTTCCTACAGTCTCCATCCCTGGGTAAGAACTGATTTGAAGCGTTTCTTTAAATCTTTTTATTTATTTATTTATTTTGCAAAGGAAGAGTCAGGTTTGATGTCCTGGTCCTTGGACCCAGGCTGTCCAGCACCTGGCCATTCCCCGTGGCCCTACTACTCACTCTGGTGGCAGCTGTCCCATTATCTTTGGGTACCAGTTCCACATCTGGCTCCAGCTTACCCATATAGAGGGGGACAGCACAGGCCTAGAGCAGGCCAGCAGCCAGCGTGGTGCCCATACCCATGGTCGCACCCCCTAGCAAGAGCTACATGGGCCCCTGCAGTGCTGCCAGGCCCACCATGTAGGAGTGCACCACTCTATATTGGCCACAGGCCACCTAGCAGGAAGAAGCCATAGGCAGCTTCCTGACCCATGTTACTCTGCATGAAGGAGATGACCCCGATGCCAGATGCCAGGAGGCCTTTTGAAACCAAGAGAGGAAGACTCTGTCTCATTAGCCTTCCAGAGGAGTCAGGCATCCATGCAGTACAGCTCAGATACCAGGGAGTGGGGGGTGGGGGGCACGCAGGAAGGGGTCTGAGGCCATGGCAGGAGGCAAAAGACCTCGGAGCACCCTGGCTTTGTGAACAGAAGCAGTGTGCCTCCCCACCTCCAAGTGTAGTTGGGCCAGGCAGCAGGCCTAAATCCTTTTACATGAGTGATACGTATGGTATGTAATTTATATCTAAAAACCATAAATAGAAACATCTAGGAGAAAAAAGTGATTAAATCAAGAATAAACAAATAGTAGTTTAATATTATTTTCAAGTATTTTCTCCCTCCCCAGCTTTATCGAGGTATAACTGAAAAATAAAACTTAAAGATATTTAAAGTGTACATGATGATAATCCATAAAAGGATTCCCTCCATCCAGTTAATTAACACATCCATCTCCTCAGATATGTGTGCGCGTGAACATTTAAGTTTTACTCTCTTAGCAAATTTCAACTATACAATACAGTGTTAAGTTATCAACTATAGTCTCCTCAAATATTTTCTTTTGAAAACAACTTCCAAATAAGCGTAGTACAAACATAAGGAAATCAAATGAATGTTTCACATATTAAATACTTACTGAGTACAATGATAGCCTCGAACCTCAGGCTTTGGCTGGTGTTTCTTTAGGTGCTTGCTGAGTCCAGAACCCCTGTGAAAAGACTTGCCACAAACTGAGCAGTGGTACTTGGACTCTCCTATAAAAATAAAACCATGTTACAAATCCAGCAATCAGGTACTTTTCCAACAGAATATTTTGTCTATTTCATACTGCTATTTTATCAAAGGGACACAGAAGCTATAACATTTGGCAGCCCCTTCTAAGAATAACAAGAAACCATGTCAAAATCCCTATTTGATCTTAACTATAGTGCAAACAAAGCTACTACTACCCAAAGACTGTGATACACTTGCATAATCAACTGGATTAAAATAGTAAGAGTTGAATACAAGATCTACAGCAGATACCTACCCATCGGCCATTTTCACATAACTGCTTTGGGTATTTGAAAATAAGTATGTGTGAAATAAAAATTTTAATGAAAGTATAAGCCAAATATCATGTTAACAGTTACATATGCCTACTGTTTAACTTTTTAAAACAATGACCATTTCTTTAGGTGCCTCAAACTAAATTATACACAACTTAATATTCAGTACACATTTTTCTATACTAAGGGAGACAATGAATATTTTTACACAAATAATCTAAAACTAGATTTAAGAACACCTTTTAACTTTACTCTCATTAACAAAATAAACTGCACATATAGCCACTAGTATATTAATATAATTTCTGAAATAATCACAATAAATAAGTATAATAGTAAATTAATAGTATATATTATGTACAGAGTGGGGCAAAAGTAGGTTTACAGTTAGTCACATAAAAAATAATAAAATTAACAGTAAAATGACAGCAAACTCACAATTATTAACAACCACGCCTAAAACAAAAACAAAAGCAAACTAAGCAAATAACTACAACAGGAACAGAATCACAGAAAGGGAGATCACATGGAGGGTTATCAATAGGGGAGTGGGAGGGGGGAGGAGGGGAAGGTACAGAGAATAAGCAGCATAGATGGTAGGTAGAAAATAGACAGGGGGAGGGTAAGAGTAGTATAGGAAATGTAGAAGCCAAAGAACTTATATGTATGAGCCATGGACATGAACTAAAGGGGGGGGAAATGTGGGTGAGAGGGGGTGTGCAGGGTGGAAGGGAGTAACGGGGGAAAATGGGACAACTGTAATAGCATAATCAATAAAATATAATTTAAAAAAAGTAATGAAAAAAAATAATACAATTATTTTTTTAAAGATTTTATTTATTCATTTTTAGAGAGAGGGGAAGAGAAGGAGAGAAATAGCAATGTGTGTTTGCCTCTCATGCGCCCCATACCGGGGACCTGGCCGCAATCCAGGCATGTGCCCTGACTGGGAATCGAACTAGCAACTCTTTGGTTCGCAGCCTGAGCTCAATCCACTGATCTACCCCAGCCAGGGCTTATAATACAATTATTAATACAAGAATAAATTCTGTTTTGGGTAGTCACACTTGTAAACCTACTTTTGCCCCACCCTGTAATTACATCAATATAAATTTCTCATTACCTGTGTGAATACTCATATGTTCTTGAAGACTCCGTTTGGTAACAAATGACTTAACACACAGTTCACACTGAAACTGCTTCTGTGATTGATGGAGACTCTGGTGTAATTTTAGACCATGCTTGTAGATGAAAGTCTTTCCACAGACCTAAGACAGCACAGGTGTTTAAACCAGTAAAACAGAAAAGGAGATAGGAGCTGTTTCTGAATGAAGACAGAGAAACCTATAAGCCATTTTAAATAAAAAACTTAAATTATAAACAAAATAACAAAGTAAAAGTTGAAACAAATGCCAAAAGTATTAACTGATTGATCAAATATTGCTGTTTTTCTTATAGAAAAACCTCATGCTGTCCTTGTGAGACTGGCACACAGTACACCTATACATTAAAAGACACTAGAACTCAATAAAAAATATACTTATTTCTTGCTATACGAACTAGAACAGTGCTTCTCACACTCTCTGTATTGTAAAACACAGATTTTTCTGCCCTCAATCCATTAGAGATTTTTGTTAAACACAATAAAAATGTCATAATAATGTCAAATTTCCACAACTGTTTCTAAATGTTTATTTTCCATTTCTGTACTTATCTTCCTCAGACCATATATTTTGAGCAGTGCTACACTAGAAGACCAAAGGCCCAATTAATACTTAGTTTTTAAATTTATGAATAAAATGATACTTAGGGTTTGGCTTCAAAACTATTGAGGGGAGGGGGCAGTAGGGCAGTGAGTGACAGCTGACCCTATGTTGACAACTATTGCATCTGGATGAAGGGTACATGAGGATCTAATCCATTCTCTTACATTCTATTCTCACATAACAAAAACAAACAAAACAAAACAAATGAGAGAAAGAATAGCTCAAAGGTGGCTAATCACAGGATTCTTTACTGAGGAGTAGTATTTTGGCATTTAGGTACCCTTAGTCCTTAGCTCTAGAGGAGGATACATAACTTAGGCAGGATTTTTGCTAAGGAGATTTGTTTAAAGCCCTGGCTTCCTTTCGCATCCAGGTCAGTCCTGCTAAAAGTTAAGGGATGACTGGGATGATTCTTACCCAGTACATCCTCTGAATCCTAATAAGTTTCATTAATGTCCTAAATAGATTCACTTCAAATTATAATAAATTAAACAGCAGATTTAGAACACAACTGGAAATCACCCTTTATCCAAGCAGCAAACTAGAAATGTCACAGAATTCCCTGTGACATTTTATAAGTGTAAGGGTGACTCTAACTCTGGTAAGAGTCAAACAGTCTTATCACCACTTAAGTTTCAATCTTCTATATATATAACAAAATAAATGTTATGGCTTTACCTGACATGCATGTGGCTTTACACCAGTGTGCTTTAACATGTGTATTCGAAGAGAATATAATTTAGGTAATGTCCTTCCACATATGGAACATATAAATTCTCGTTTGGTTCTGCCCTTCTCAGGCAATGTTCCTGATGCCTCATTAGATATAGAACTGGAAGACGACGAAGTGGGTGCAACTTTTCTGGTATGTCGAATAAGGTGTGCCCTCAAGGAGGCACTGTACTGAAACTGTTTTTTACACAACTAAAAGAAAAAGAAAAAGCAAACAAAATTCTGTCTAAATGTAATTTCTTTACAAATGTTAAGTAAAACTTGACTCATACCTCAACCTTCTATTTCTTTGTTACAATTATGTAAACCAACCAACACATATATTATACAAAAGATAATATGGTAGGTAGCAGATTATAAAGATAAAAGGGGTAAGACCCAGTCTCCTACTCTGGAGAGGTTTATAATCTAACTACAGAAACAGGATTTACACATTTAAAAAAGGTGAAATATTTAAGAAGCATTAATCTGAGCAGTAAGGAAAGGCTTCATTGAGGAAGCTGGGTCTGTCTTGAAGGAATGGTAGGACAAAGACAGAAGAATGCTATCATTATAGGAGTATTAATAGTTGTTAGGTGGAGCAAAAATAGCAGTTGCAAAAAGGAGAAATATGAAAGTGATAGTCCTTGGATTTTATACTGTAGTTGTTGGGTATTCATGAAATCAAAGTTATACATGCTAATCTACAAAACTTATTTTTAATAAGTAAAACTTGTCTCTTGGTCCATTATCTCTTCCACTTGTTTGTTTTTTGACCCTCTTATGATGCTTATTTTTATAACTCTAAGTAACAGGAATAATGGACAATGATGCTCTCCTTTGCCCCTCACTCCCTACACATATGCAAATCCTTCCCATTACTCTACTTTCGCAATGTTATAGTTATATCATAAGTTTAATTAACTCCTTTTAAGTGTTTACATTATTTGGATGATGTCAATGTTATTACAGCTCGATCCCATGATACATTTTGATTGTCTTTCTTTTCATTTTGTTTTCAGTTTTTTTACTTCTTGTTGTATTTACTTCTAATTCATCACCAAACCCTTTCCTCAGTTGTCTACTGAGAAGAGATTTAAAACACATCAGCTTATGGGGCACCTCTATCAAAGCATTATGCCTTGTTCCAACCTGGGCTGGTTGTTTCCTACACTTGGTCTCTAGACATGGACCCCAAGTTTCCCATTTCCTGTCTTGCTTGTTTAAGTAGAAGACCTCTGCCAACAGCTTCCTAAGAAAGGGAGTTTGGGAGGTAAAACTTTCCAGACCTTGCATGTCTGAAAATGTACTTACTCCACCATCACAAATAACTGATAGTTTGACTGGCTATAGATTCCAAATTAGAAATCGTTTCTCTTTTCTATACATCCTTATACCTGATAAAATTGCTTGCCCTCCATTTAGCTCTTTTTCTGGAGCTTTCTCCTGTTCTTTCTTTTGGGGCATGTTTCTTTGTCTCCCCATTTTACCTGCTTCTTTGTGTTGATTTCTATATGTATGAGGTAGATCTGCTATGACTCCCAGTCTTGGTAGGATAGCCTTATTTAGTAGGAGAACTGTGGGACCCAGTGGTACAGTCTCCTTGATCACTTGAGCTGGGAGTTCCAGGGTGTACCTGTTGTAACTGAGTCTTGATTGCTATTGGACCTTTCCTGCAAATTTAAGGACTCTGTGCCTTTATCTTCTAGCTTCCATTATTGCTGCTAAAAAGCCTGAAGCCATTCTGACCTTAACACCCTTTCCATGAGACTGACCTCCTTCTTTCTGCCTTGCAATTCATAAAAAATTCTCTTTGTCTCGTGATTCTGAAATTTTATAAAAGACCTTGATATAGATTTATTTTCATTCATGGTTATGGGCATTCAACCTGCCTTTTAAAAAAAATATTTTATGTATTTATTTTTAGAGAGAGGGGTAGAGAGGTAGAAAAACATCTATGTGAGAGACAGACATCAATCAGTTGCCTCCTGTCTACGCCCTGACTGGGGACCATCAAACCGACCACCCAGGCATGTGCCCTGACTGGAAATCGAACTGGCAACCTTTCATTTTATGAAACGATGCCCAACCAACTGAGCCACACCAGTCAAGACTCAACCCGCCCTTTTAACAAGAAATCTATTCTTAAGCTGTGACAATTTTCTTTATTGCATCAATGACTTCCTTTTCTCTATATTCTCTGTTTGGAATTATGTGGATATTAGACATCTGAGATCAATCCTCTAAATTTCTCTCACTCCCACTTCTAACTTATCTTTTTATTTTCTAAGAGATTCAGTCAATTCTATTTCCCAACTTTTCTGAGATTTTTATACTTATTATATTTATTACTCCTAAAAAGCTCTGCTGTGCTCTTATATCTTACCTGGTTATTGTTTCACTGATGTAACTTTTTATTTTTATCTGATATAAAATCATACTTTCTGGTTTTTGTTTTTTTTTAAGCTTTCCTCTTTCTGTATAGCCTTAGATTCCTCAAAGTTGCTTTTTCTTCTTGAAATATTTATCATGAGTCTGATTATCCCTGATGCCTATTCATATTTTGGAAGAAGATATAATAAAAAACCTAACTGAAATGTCTGTGTAACTGGAGAAGTGGGTTGTCAACCACAGGCTTCAGTCAGCACTATCTTTAGCTCTTTTGTTTATGGCCTTTGGATTTCTCATCTCTGAAAAATCTTTTTGCTTCAGATTAAAGACCTGACTGTTAACATGCTGGGGCTTGACTAGGAAAAGACAACTTGAGAAGTCTTGATATTCAGTACGTAAGATTTTACTTTTCCCTGTTTTGGGTATAGTGCATTCACCCTCTCTATACACAGTGTTCCCCACAGCAATTACAATTTTATCTTTTCTACAAAGTAAAGGATGGACCTTTGTCTAAGGAAGTGTTGGTGGGGATTTAATTGCTTCTTAAAAAGACTTTCTAATAACCAGACTCACTTTTAAGGTAGCTAGTAATACTAATTCCTGAGCTGTTTGGTAGTTCTCCAATACAATTTTGACTGATGCTTAGCTTTCCCCACTGAAAGCCTGGCAATTAGCCCTTTTAAATCTACAAAATCAGGTATTACAGCTATGTATCAGAGTCCAGCATTTAGTAGGTATGGTCTCCTCTCCTGTTCTCTTTGAGCTTATATTTTTTAAATGATAATTTTATTGTTTTCTTACTGGTATCAGGAGGAGGGAGAGGTATATCACTAAATACTTTTTTGGTCAAGGAAATGACAAAAATCAGAAGAAGACTACCTCTTTGGAGACAGAGACAGAGAGAACACAAATGGCAGAATAACAATGAAGCAGTAAATTAGACTCTATTTATCATGAAGTTAGACAGCTTCAATTAGCTTTCCAAATGCTTACCGGACATTTGTAATCTCTAGCTCTTTCATGTTTCAGTGTGTGCATTATAAGTGTGTATCTTCTCTGAAAAACCATTCCACATTCCCCACATTTATGAGATGCTTCTTCTTCAGTATTTTCTTTAGCATCCCTTTTTGGCTGTTTCATCTTTTTTCCTCTTTGAACTAATTTCTGGGCTACCTAAGTAAGGGATAGAAAACACAATCTAAGTAAATTTGATCATTTTTATTTTTAAGTCATGAGTCATAAATATTGCAAATTCACATTATCTTACTAATACTGGTATTTAAACACTAAGTTGCTTTCCTGCACCTATCCCACTTCATTCCAAAATTATTTTCACCACAGGCATAAGTTTATCAGTTTATCAATAGAATACTTTCAAATTAAAGCTAAAACTACAAAGATCAATTTTTCTTCATACCTGTTGAACGGCTGACTTTGGAATGGCTTTCCGTTTCTGCAGCTTTCTCTCCATTCCTTTGTGTAGTCGGATATATCCCCCTTCATTAATAGAACGCTGTCGAAGCCTGCTTCTGTAAGTATCATCATCAGGGCCAAGGTCTGTTTTTGCAACTAGATTTTCCTGATCTTTTAAAGATTGGCCAAGGTTCAGCTTATGCTCTGGAATGTCTTCATCACAGATATCCTCCACTGATATATCATTTCTCATATCAGTATTTTCTGGAGATCTACTGATTATATTCTCTTTGGAAAGTTTAGGATAAATATTAGAAACTGTGCTATCTTCTTTGTTGTTTAAAGTTTCTAGTTCTGTCTGGTTGTTTTTTGTTACTATATTAACAGACTCCATTCCAGGATGGGAATCAGGTATATAGCCTACAGGTAAAGATGACAGAGTAGCTTCAGCCTCTGAAGAAACCTGGGGCTCAGGCTGTTGTCTTAGCTCTCCACACTGTCCAGCTTCTGGCAATTCTCCATTCATCAATAGTACAATTTCACAATCCCCAAGTTCAGGAGATAAAGCTGTGGTGGCTCCCTCATTGTTAGCCACAGAAGGTGCTGTGCCTCCATTTTGTCCTGGTAAGTCTTGAGTAGATGCAACTGTTTGTACTTCACCCTTCTTATATACCGTTAGCTGCTTTTCTTCCATTAGTTTATGTACACTTTCACAGATTTCTAAAACTTCTGACATGAAAAGATGCCGAGCCAAGATGGCTACGTCAGCCATGCTACAGAAATCAAAACTTAGCACAGAAGTATAGGCAAATTCCAGTAAAGGAAGGAAGCTTGCTTTACAGAAACCTATATGAAACAAGACAGATGGGGGACATAAAAGTCAAATCACCATTAAAACACCTTGTAAGAACAATTAATATATGATTATGGCAATATAAAGGCAAATATGACCATTTATTTTGCAATTAAATACCCTGGATTTGTTTTGTGTTCTGGTTGCTTATTAAACCTTGACTAACTCACTTCTATGAGCCGAGTCTCTCAATACCTAAAATAGAAAATAATATCAGACTTACTACCTCAAAGAGTTGTTGTAAGGCAGTCATTTTCAAACTGTACTCCTTAGAACCCCGGGGGTTCCTCAAATTCCCCTCAAGAAACAGCTGCTGGAGAACGGAGGGTAAAAAAAGAGAGGGACGCAGGTGAGTAGGCAGGGTTCAACCAACTTGTCTCCTAACCTCACTTCATAAGTATAGCTGTATATTTCAATACAAGCCCATATAAAAAATTTGTGAACAAAGGTTCTACTACTAAAAACTTAAAAACAACATCAAAGACAGGAGGTCTGAAAAATTTTTCTATAAAGAATCACATAATTAATAGTGCAGGTCATAAGATGTCTGTTGCAACTACTCAACTCTGTCATTGTAGCTAGAAAAGTAGCCACAGATAACACATACACAAATGAGTGTGGCTGTGTTCAAATACAAGTCTATTTACAAAAAACAAGGGAAAGGAAGATTAGCCTTTGGGCTATAGTATGCCTATCCCTGGTCTAAGGAATGAAATAATTACTAATCATGTGATTACTAATTAGTAATCAATAAATTACTTAAGAATTTATGTAAGAAAATAAGATTAGTTTATTTCTTTTCTAAGCTCTCAGTACTTTGCTTTCAAAAGCCATCTTAAATATTCACATAATTCTAAAACCAGAAAATTACAGTGGTATGTCCAACTCCATCTTCATAACCAGTATTAATTAAGATGTGGATAGCTTTCCAGAGTTTCTTTATAAAGTCAAGCAAATATTTGTACTCTCTCTTCTTACAGTAGGCACAACTTACTTTCAGTGTATAATAATTTATCTTAGAGAGCTTTTATTAAATACAGAGAGCCAAAGCAACCTTTTAAAAACTCACATTTGCTGTGTTTTTCAGTTTTGGCTCAAGGTACATAAAAATGTGGTTCTTTTACATAGGCAGACAGGATGGACAAGTATACAGGAAAGCCTTAACTGTGAGATATGATAGGACAGGAGTGTCAAACTCATTTTCACTGGGGGTCACATCAGCCTCGTGGTTGTCTTCAAAGGTCCAAAATAATTTTAGGACTGTATAAATGTAACTACTCCTTAACTGTTAAGGAGTTGAAATTACATTAGCCCTTTGAAGGCAACCACGAGGCTGATGTGGCCACCGGTGAAAATGAGTTTGACACCCCTGCATTAGGAGTCAGGTTGAATTGAAAACTGAGGGAACTACACATCAACATTATCATCATGGCTACTTCTGCCATTCCTATGAAGGCTATAATTAATAGGCTGTAGCCACATTAATCTTGTTATAAATTATGAGACCAAGTTAAATAAGCTTGAGGTAAGAAAGAATATTTCTTAAAAAAAAAAAAAAAACACCTACCAATATAATAATGTATTTTGGTCTTTTACCTAGTATCTTTCTAATTTCTAAGTTTGAAGTCATACAGAAATTTTCCCATAAAGAACTGCTCCAAATAACACTTCAAATATCTAAAACCATTTTTTCAAAGATAAAAGTTATGTTTTATTGTAAAATACTAAAAAACACACAAAAATAATAAAATTAAAAAAATTATTCATAATCTTACTGTCAAAAGATAACAGATAATTCTGGTACTCTGTTTTTACCCCTCCCCTTTTTATATACACAAATACATACTTGGTATATATGTAAATAAAAATGAAATGGAAAACTTTGCAAGACATAAAAGTCCTAGAGTTTTGTTATACACAACAATGTGAATATAGTTAATACTACTGAACTGTACACTTAAGATAAACTTTATAGTGTTTTTATAAAAATTTTAAAAATGGACAATGGTTATAGATTTAAAAAATTATGACAGGCACGTCTACATCTGTCAGTAGAGTAGACTAAGAGGCCCTGAAGGATTCTAAAAATGCTAAAAGTATTTTAAAATATTATTTTAAATATATCAGTGTCCACCAAATTAAGCCAGGCTTAATTTCGCACCTTGGTAGTCACAGAAAAACCTCAAGATGAGGATTTAAAGTGGTTTCAGACTGCCCTGGCTGGGTAGCTTAGTTGGTTAGAGCATCACCCATATATGCCAATGTTGCAGGTTTGATCTCTGGTCAGGGCACATACAAGAAGCAATCAATGAATGCCTACATAAGTGGAACAACGAGTCGATGTCTCTCTCTCTTTTCCTTTCTCTCTCACAAATCAAGAAATAAAAAACTTTTAAAAATAAAAGTAATAAAAGAAAATGAAATGTCCCCAGACTGATAATGCCCTTAGTATATAAAAAACAAATGTGTTCTCTGTGGAAAACACTGTCAACCCAGGACTCAAAAATGTCCCATAAAATTCTAAAGAATATGAATTCAGTGTATACAGATTTAAAAAAAAATCACAGAGAGTCCTGACTGGTGTGGTTTAGTGGATTGAGCGCCAGTCTGTGAACTGAAAGGTCTCTGGTTCAATTCCCAGTTAAGGTACATGCCTGGGTTGCAGGCCAGGTCCCCAGTTGGGGATGTGTGATAGGCAACTAATGAGTTGTTTCTCTCCCTCTATTTCTCCCTCTCTTCCTTTCTCTCTAAAAGTAAATAAATACAAAATCTTAAAAATAAAATAAAAATAAAAAGCACAAAGAAACAAGGCGCTGTGAACAAAAGCTAGCATAAACAAACAGCATAATTCAAACCAGCAAAGATTTTCAATATTGCTATGGTCAGACATAGAAAATAAAGGCTGGCATATCAGTAGAGCAAAATATCATAAAAAGTAGCTCCCTAAAAGAGAAATCTAAAAAGAACTAAATAGAACCTCTAAAAGTGGAAAACATAAATTGGAATTAAAAACTCAATAAATTTAACTGTAAATCAGACACAGCTAAGGAATGATCCAGAATTTTCCAGGATAATCTACAAAGAAATGAACAAAATATGAGAGATTAAGAGACACAGAATATAAAGTGAGAATGTCTAATTGGAGTTTCAGAAAGGTATAAGAGAAAGATGCAGAGACAATTTTTGAAGAGATACCAGCTGAGAATTTTTCTCAACTAATGAAAGACAATCTCAACTGCTGAGTTCAGGAAGCCCAACAATTTCCATTCAGGGCAGTTTAAAGTCAAAGATCGTCATATATTGGGTAAATAACAAAACCAAAAATATGATGTTTAAAGAGACATCTATAAGCATTGCATAGGAACTACAGTCAATAATATTGTAATAACTATGTATGGTGCTAGGTGGGTACTGGAACATTTTGTAAAGTATATGATTGTGTAACCACTATACTGTGTACCTAAAACTAATACAAAATAATCCTAAATATAAACTACAATTAAAAAAATAAAAATATATTAAGGCCCTGGCTGGTGTGGCTCAGTGAATTGAGTATGGGCCTGCAAAGCAACGGGTTGCCGGTTCAATTCCCAGTCAAGGCACAGGCCTGAGTTGCGGGTCAGGTCCCCAGTAGGGGGCGCATGAGAGGCAAACACACAATGATGTTTTTCTCCCTCTCTTTCTCATTCCCTTCCCCTCTGTCTAAAAATAAATAAATAAAATCTTTAAAAAATAAAATAAAATCATAAAAAAATATATTAAGGAGACATCTAAAACATAAAGATACAAAAAGGTTGATATAAGAGATGTAAGAAAGATATTCTAGGCAACCAGTAACAAAAATGTTGTTTACATAACTAATATTTATACTAGTAGCTAAAATAGAAAAAAGAAAATATAATTTACAATAGCATCCAACATAGACTTTAAGGGTGGGAAGTAACACTAAAGATAAAGAGGGTCACGGCATAGTGAAAAAAGGATGTTTTATCATAAAGCCATAATTCTAAATTTATATGCATGTAATAACATGGCCTCAATATATATAAAACAAAAATTAAACTCAATAAGAAATAGACAAATGAATCACATCAGTTAATCTTCTAAAGCACCTCTTGTCAGTCACTGATAGATCAAGCACACAAAATAATCAGTAAATAAAAGAAGTAACAATTAACAATTTTGATCTAATTCACAATATACTGCATATTGCACCCAACTGAAAAAAACTCACAATCAATTCACAAACAAAATGAAACATAAAAACAGACCACATGTAGAGTTAAAAACAAGTGTCAATAAATCTTCAGAATTAAAGGGAAATTTACAGCCTTGAATGTTTAAACTACACAGTGAAAGGTTGGCAGTTAATGGCTAAGTAAGCACGACACTTAACAACAACAAAAAAAGAGAGTGTATGCCCCCTAAAAAAGAAAGGTAATAAGGAAAAGAAATTAATAAAAGAAAACAGGAAAAAGACTCATGGACATGGACAACAGTGTGGTGACTGCTGGGGGGAGAGGGTATAAGGGGACTAAATGGTAAGGGGAAAAAATACAATAAAAGATTAAGTAAAATGCCCTGGCTGGTGTGGCTCAGTGGATTGAGCACCAAACTGCTAAGCAAAAGGTCACTGGTTTGATTCCCAGTCAGGGCACATATAGATAGCTTCACAGCACATACACTAAAACAGGATCAATACAGACAAGATTAACATGGGCCCTGTGCAAAGATGACACTCAAATTCATGAAGCTTTTCATGTTTTTTTAAAAAGTGATAGCCAATGTAAATGAATTGTAAAAGACTGAGAAACTGTTTCAATAAGGGTAGGAAAGTTAACCCAAAACTTACAGGTTTTTCTCTGTAGGGTATTAACAGTTCTTCACCTATTAGCAAATTTGTTTCAATATTCCTTTAGCTGGAAGTAATTATTTTCCTGAAAATTCTATTAGCAGCAATGTTAACATCTTAAGGTTTCCTCAATTAATTACACAAAAGTTTTGGACTATATTTGCATAAAAGTCAGATTTTTAACATTTAAAAAGTTATGCTTTGGCAAAGAGGTAAGGAAAGGTTTTCTGTAAAGAGTCAGATAAGTGAATATTTTAGGCTTTGTGGGTCATTGATTTATGTAGCAACCTTTTTTTAAAATTCTCACCCAAGGACAAGCTTACTGATTTTTTTCAGAGAGAGGAGAAGGGAGGGAGAGAGGGACAGAAACACTGTGTGAGAAAGAAACATGGAGTGGTTACATCTTCTATGCTCCCCCACCAAGAACCAAACTGCAACCTGGGTATGTTCATTAACCTGAAATCGAACCCTTCAGTTTACTGGAGGATGCTCCAACCAACTGAGCCACACCTGCCAGGGCTATATAGCAACTATTCAATTCTGCCCTTATAAACTAAAAAGCAGCCATACACAACATGTAAATAAATGAATATGGCTGTCTCCCAATAAAACTTTATTTACAAAAGCAGGTAGGGGGGCCAGATTTGGCCTGTAAACTGTAGTTTCCTGATGCCTGCTTTAGCAGGATTTTAAAAAGTAAACCTTAATAAAAAAACTTTTTTAGCCCTGGCTGGTGCGGCTCAGTGGATTGAGTGCCGCCCTGCACACCGAAGGGTCACTAGTTCGATTCCTGGTCGGGGGACATGCCTGGGTTGCAGGCAAGGTCCCTGCTGGGGGGTGTGCAAGAGGCAGCTGATCTATGTAACTCTCAAACATTGCTATTTCTCTCCCTCTCTTTCTCCCTCCTTTCCTCTCTAATAAAGTAAATAAATAAAATCTTTAAGATTTTTTTTTAAGCGAGAGGAAAGACAGAAATAACTGAGCCCTGGATGGTGTGGCTCAGTGGATTGAGTGCTGGCCTGTGAACCAGAGTTGCCAGTTCAATTCCCAGTCAGGGCATATGCCTGGGTTGTGGGCCAGATCCCCAGTAGGGGGCATGTGAGAGGCAACCACACATTGATGTTTCTCTCCTCTTTTTCTCCCTCCCTTCCCCTCTCTCTAAAAAATAAAACCTTTAAAAAAAAACACAAATAATTGATACCAAAAAATAAAACATATCTAAAGTCACTGGAGATGCTTAGAAGAGAATACTATGAAAAATTTTATCCCAATAAACTTGAAACTTTTAATGAAATGGACAAATTCTGGCAAAAACAGTTTTTTAATCAATTATGTGATGAAATAGAAAAACTGAATAATTCCCTAACCATTAAACTTGTCAAATTAGCAGTTAAGTCTTCTCCCAGAGTTCACTATAGACACAGAAAATTTTAGCCACCATTCTATGAAACATGCAACGAACACTTGTAATCTCATAGTAACTCTTTCAGTGTATGTAAAAACTGGAACACATTTTACAAAAACCACTTCTGATATCAAAATATGACAGAAACAATTTGAAAAACTAAATCTACACATGAAGGTAGATACAAATGTTTTAAATAATATTAACAAACCAAACAGCAATTTATACAAAAGCTAATATATCATGACTAAATTAGATTAATTTTAGAAATGAAACCTGGCTTAACATTAGAAAATCAACATAATTTCCCACATTAACATAATGGGAAAAATAGGACTTCCGGCCAAGATGGAGGCATAGGTAGACGCACTGTGCCTCCTCGCACAACCAAGATAGGGACAACAAAGATATAGAAACAAAATAACAACCAGAACTGACAGAAAATTGAAGTTTATGGAAGTCGGACAATCAAGGATTTAAAAATAGACACTTTCATCCAGACCGGTAGGAGGGACGGAGTTTGGCCGGGTGA
>CM052539.1:120026198-120066899 GCA_028533065.1 Trachops cirrhosus
CTAGAACAGGAACAGAACCACAGAAATGGAGAACACATGGAGGGTTAGCAACAGGGGAGTGGGAGGAGGAGAGTGGGGGAAAGATACGAAGAATAAGTAGCAATGAAGGTAGATAGAAAATAGACAGGGGGAGGGCAAGAATAGTATGGGAAATGTAGAAGCAAAGAACTTATGACACATGGACTGAAGTAAAGCGGGGGGATGTGGGTGGGAGAGGGTATTCAGGGTGGAGGGGAATGAAGGGGGATAATAGGACAACTGTAATAGCATAACCAATAAAATATATTAAAAAAAAAAAACATAATGGGAAAAATAAAGACTATCTTAATAGATACAGAAAAAGTATGTGGTAAGTCAACATACATTTAAGAGAAAATTTCCTTAATGTTAACTCGGGTGAAAGGTTATCTACTTAAAACATATACCAAATAACATAGTTCATGGTAAAAACAACAACAACAACAAAAACCTTCTTTAGAAATGAGAATCATGTAAGTGAACCTTCTATCACCATTTCTATTCAACTGCTGTTTTTTTTAATGTCCTGGACAGCATTGTAAAGCAAGGGAAAAAAAAGTTCAAAATATAAGGAATGGAAAGGTAGAAACAAAAACATTACTATTAGTAATTACTTTATCTGAAATATCTCAAAGAATCTCTAGATAAAGGTCTGAACTAAAGAAATTTTTTAGTATTACTGTATATAAAATCTATATATACCAGAAATATATCAGAAATTATGTAATGTTAAGAAGAAAAAACTATAATAGCATCAAAAAGTATAAAGTACCTTGCAATAATATAGCAAAAGATGTATGAAGCCTTTATTGGATAAATCTCTAAAACCTTATTAATCTGTTGTAATTTCTATCAAAATACATCATGTTCTTTTTGTGGAAGTTGGGCAGCTGCTTTGACAGTTTATGTGGCTATGTGACAGTTTATGTGACAGCACATGGCTATGAATATCTAAGACTCACCTGAATAATAAAGGTGGGAGACTTTTCTTATTATTATAAAGCTAAGGTAATTAAGACCAAGTGATAAGAGTGTAGAAATAAACAATCAATAGATTAGAGCAAAGCCTAGAATCAGCGCCAAACATGTGGAGATTTGTTTTGTCTTTGGGTGAAAAGAGGATCGAGTTTTCACTAAATGGTTCTGAGACAAGTGATGATCAAAATGGGGGAAAATGGTATCAAACACTTATTTTACACCAACAAGAATAAATTCCAAATAGATTAAAATGTAAATATGAGCCCTGACCAGTGTGGCTCAGTTGGTTGGGCATAAAGGCTGTCAGTTCAATTCCAGTCAGGGCACATGCCTGGGCTATGGGTTGGGTCCCCAGTCAGGGTGGGTATGAGATGCAACCAATTGATGTTTCTTTCTCCCTTCCCTCTAAAAATAAATAAATAAAATCCTTAAAAAAATTAAATATGAAAGAAAAACTAGCAAAATTTAAGAAGACAATATATAAAAATACCTAAGTAGGAAAGAATTTTAAGTATAAACAACATAAACACTGAATTCAACGACATTAAGCTAGGTAATTAAAAAAAGATGTACATTTTTTTTTTTTTGCCTTGGCTGGTGAGGCTCCCTGGGGTGAGTGCCATTCTGCAAGCCAAAGGGTCGCCAATTCCAACTGGGTCGGGGCACATGCCGGGATTGAGGGCCAGCTCCCTGGTTGGGGGTGTGTGAAAGGCAATGGATCGACCTTTTCTCTCACACATCAATATTTCTCTCCCTCTTTTTCTCTCTCCCTTCCTCCCAAAAAATGAATAAAATCTTTAAAAAATACATGTACATTTTTAAAATACTGTACACACACTTTTAAAATTTTTATTTATTCATCTGAGAGAGAGGAAGGGATGGAGAGAACAAGAGAAAAAACATCGATTTGTTATTCCACGTATGTATGCATTCACTGGTTGATTCCAGAATGTGCCCTGAGAGGGGTAAAATCCTGGGGACTGTGCTCTAACCAACTGAGCTAACCGGCCAGGGCTATACACATATTTTATAAACACTCTTTATCTACTTAATATTAAATCAAACAAAAATTTTGAATGTCTACTTCACCTGTGATTGTTTTATATCATATTTGCTGAACAAACATAAAAATAAACATATGGAATGAAGAATGAGTTTTTTTTTTTAATATTAGGAGTCTGTATTGTAGTTATTTGGGGGCAGACATTTAATTTGCTATAAAAAATTTGTTATAAGAAACTGGAAGAACACTCATACATTTCTTTTTGCTTCAGATGCATGAAAGACAAAAAAAAATTCCAAAGCTAACATATCAAAACACTATACCTGTGATAAGTTTTATTATTCAGATGGCCCAGTATAAGACATATGTTCTTTGAATTACCAAACTCAGAGAAAAGCAAACATCACTAATCTAGATTGTAATGCAATTCTATGTTCCATAAAAGTTTTTGCACACCATTACATCCCCAGCAGTTAACACAAGCTCTTTACATGCAGTGGATGCTTAATAAATAAATTTTTAGTAACTAAAAATACAAGGGGGAGACCCCAAAAAAACAGAATTATTTATAAAAACTTGTACTCTTACATATTTAAACTTCAGTCACCTTCAAAGTCCTCTCCATTTGACACAATGCACCTCTCAAGACATTTTTTCCACTGGTCAAAACAGTTTCTGAACTCATTGATTTTGATGCCTTTCAGTGCTTCTGACATTTTTTTGTTTGTTTGTTTCACCTCTTCCACACTGGCAAAACATTTCCCTATAAGGACTTTTTTCATCCAGGGAAACAAAAAAAGTCGCCTGGAACAAAATCCAGTGAATATGGTGGGGCATGGAGGTCACGTCATTTTTGGTCAAAAACTGCTGCACACTCAGTGTGGTGTGTGCAGGTGTGCTTGTAAATCACCCATCATGAAATGGGCAAATGCATTGAAAGAGTCTTCAAAAAAATTCACTGAAGCCAAACATGGCCTCTTCCAACAACACCAGCTGGTACTCTGATACAGATGAGTTCCTAGAACACTCTCTTAGCTGGTGAAACCTGTACTACAAAGGTTCTGCCCCTCTGGAAGATATTATGTTTTTTTTTGGGGGGGTCCCCCCTTGTATATATACTGCTAAGAAAAAAAACATGTATTGGTCTTCAAGAAGAAATAAGTTTAAAATTATAAGGTAGAAAAGAATCGGGTTAACTAGGTTAAGTGTTTACATACCTGGATAAAGATACTGTTCTGTTTCAGAAAGATAAATGACACTTGACACAGTGAGGTCAGTAATTTAAGAGCAATTCTTCCTAAATTTTCATTTATTGACTTCTAAGCTCTGATATAAGTTCCAGTAAGGTCAAAAAAAGTCAAATTATTCATTTACAATAATAACAAAACAAAAGAAACAAAAAAAAAAATAAACCCAAACCTAGAATTCTGGTTATCCACATTGACAATTTGGCTATTGCACCTAATTAATTTAAATAATTAGTCTTAAAAAACAAGAACCAGACCTACACAAGTGCTCTATAATTACATGATCTACAACATAATATATAAGCAGTCAATTTTTAAAGATTTTATTTATTTATCTTTAGAAAGAGGGGAAGGGAGGGAGAAAGGGAAAGAAAGAAACATCGATGTGAGAGAGAAACATCCATCAGCTGCGAGAGTGAAACATCCATCACCAGCCTCTTGCATGGCCCCAGCTGAGGACCTGGCCTGCAACCCAGGCATATGCCCTGACCAGGAATTGAACCAGTGACCTCTCGATATGCAGAATGACACCCAGCCCACTAAGCTATAGAGTCAAGGCAACAGTCAATTTTTAAATAACGTAACCACTTAGTTAAATAACATAACCACTTAGTGTAATAACACTGATGCAGTTATGGATTTCTTTCAAATTTTTTTTAACAGCGTAAATCCCAGATATTCTTCTACTGCTATAGTTGTCTCACCTAAGGGGCAGCAATAGGAAATGACAGCCTTTTCCTTAAATCTCCCTTGGAAACCTTGCTAAAATACATACACACCCATCCTGTATGTACTTACAAACAAAAAGCATGAGTATTAGAAAATTCTTACCAGAAAGATCCACCACTGCCTCATGACTGGAAATAGCTCCTTTCTCAATAAAAAGATCTCGAAAATATTCGCTATTAGCTGATAAAACCGATTTGTGAGCTTTGTACTCTTCTCCTTCAATTAACAAAGTAACATCACAGAACTGGTTGGAGAGTCTCTGTTCATTCAGCTGTTTTAAGACAGCCTGACAATGCTTTGGAGAAGAACGTTTCACCACTCCTTTTGTGTCAACCTATCAAAATAAGTTTGAAACCAAGAACTGTAATTACGTATCATCTGTATTTCTACCCTTAACAGAATTTAGAACAAGACGCATCATTCCCTTTTAAAAGATACCACTAATATAAAGAAACAACCTGATATTCTATCATTATTACCTACGTATTTAAATGAAAAGACATGTTGTTCTCACTCTTTTCTGCTATGTTCATTCTACTTGAAAACCTGTATTTCATGTCTTGCTGCCTCTTCTTATTAGAAATTGATAACGAATAAAACTAATGCAGGCAAAAAAAAAAGAGACCCAGCCAGATTAATTTTACCTTGCTGCATGACTCAGAGTGCTTCCAGAAATGTATTCTACCAGTATGAACATACCATTAAAAAAGAGAGGAGTGATTAACAAGTGACATTCTGAAGATGAGAAACAATAGGAATATTTATGATTAATGAAGAGGGAATATTAACATACTTTTAATGTCTATAACATAGTGTTATTACTTTAGACACAGACTTGCTTCATCTTCAATGTCAGTGCCAATACTCAAGCAGTTTTAGTAATTTAAGGAAAAATTCACAAAGACTACAAATACTAATACACTAGTTACACATGTTAAAGTTGAATGAAAAGTTTCACTTACAAATACAAGTTCATGTTTAGATATTGGCTTCTTTTTTGCAGGCTTGGAGGCTGGATTTGGAGTTGAAGTAAAGTTGCTCAGGTCATCCTCTGATTCATTACTTTCTTCTCCAGATTCAAGGTCTAGTCCCAATTCTTCCAACATTTCTGAAGTATCTGATATTGGACGGGAGCGATCTAGTTTCTCCTGGCATTTGCAACACTGTTTAATATAATCTTTGACTTGCTTTAATATACCTACAATGGAAATAAAAATTAATAGGTCAAATTTAATACTGTTCTCATCTGAAAACTGAAGAATATATTATATTGTTGATTATTTCCTTTGAGTTATACTATGTATGTGCCAGCACATATGTGTGGACCCACACGTGCCCCATAAAGTTCGTAGGGGAAGTTCTTTAGAATTTAAGATATATTTTTTCAAAGATACAAGATTATAAATGATGGTTTCTTTCCGTGTGAAGTAAATTGTTTCATTGTTTATTCCTGGTTATTCACTTCTCCATCATATGCCTATGTAGTACTGCTCATTTTCACATGAGCTGTACTCATTCATGAAATTAGGAACCACATGAACTTCAATATTCAACTGTTTTTTTGACGTTGAGAAACAGGAATATAATTGGCTCAAGCTAACACCTCTCCACCCTACCAATAGGCTTGACCATGCAATTTGCTTTGGTCAATGGATATGATGTGTGTCATGTATGCTTAGAAGCTTAACAGGCTCTGTTTCCCATCAGTTCTCTGACTTTTGTCCCCTCTCAAAGAGCAACATGTTCCAGATGGATGCCGTCCTCTAGTCCAAACTGCAGATGAAAAAAAGACAGGTGGTACCAATCTGTGACCTGAACAGGACTACAACCAAACCTTTTATAATCAAATAAAATAAATCTCATGTTTTTGAAAGCTTTGAGATTTTAGGTTTATAAGAAATAACTTCATATACAACTAACAAAAGTTCAATGATACAAGCTATTCGCAAAACCCTATTCTGAATTTCAATTTCCAGCTCAGCATGCTGGGGTCAGGGTAGGGAGCAGGAAGGAACTTTTTTTTATATAGCAGGTCCTTGAATAACGTCGTTTTGTTCAGCTTTGGTTTGTTATAACTTTGATGAGATTAAGAGTTAAGCAGGAATGTAACTTTTGTTTATATCAATTAGCCTACGGTAAAATTTGTTTTGTTATACATCATTTTGTTTCAAGTCACAAACTATAGAGCACATTAAATAAGAGCTTACTGTATACACGCACACACACACACATACACACCCATCATCCTTATAAGTTAGAACCAATTAATTATCATTTTACACACTGGGAGAATGAAGCCCTAAGAGGCAAGTAACTAGTCCAAAGCCACATCTAATAAATTGCATATATGGGCCCCCAAAAGTCATGTGATTTTCCATATATTATACTACTTACCCAGGAACACACCCTGTGGCAGAAACTTCTTCCCCCACAATGCCCAAGTAAAACGCAAATGAAAAGGTTTGTTAACTAGCTAAAATGATACAGAGGTATTTAAGTTCCTGGAAAGAGTTTCAAGATATCAAAATATACCAAGTTCCTTGTTTTCAACTTTCAGAGAACAGTCAAGCAGTATTTCTCAAATTGTATTATGTCCCATACTTATGAAAAAAGTATACACTGGACTAATAAATTCATAAATTATAGTCTAATTTTAGACATATACAATGTATATTATCACATTAAAAGCTCTCAGTTCTACAGTAAAGAAAACTTTTTAACCTAGGAAGTTGCCAAATTTGTTTGTTCACAAAACATTTTTTTAGCAGGTAACTTAGAAAAGAATAGGTTAAGATTAAATATAACTTTCATTTAAAAAGGTATTTTATATATGCATAGATTTAGAGAGCAACAGAGGTTATATTCTAGCATCTAAAAATATTAAAATCAACAAGTCTATACCTGTATGGGGTATAATGAGTAGGTTTAAAAATAATAACAATAAAAAGTCTAACAGATATATAGTTTACATACAATTAAGAGTAAATTGGCCCTGGCTGGTGTAGATCAGTGGACTGAGTGCTGGTCCACAAACCAAAGGGTCCCTGTTGGATTCCCAGTCAGGGCACCTGCCTGGGTTGTGGGCCAGGTCCCCAGTAGGGGGCATGTGAGAGGCAACCACACTGATGTTTCTCTCCCTCTCTTTCTCCCTCCCTTCCTCTCTCTCTAAAAATAAATAAATAACATCTTTTTTTAAAAAAGTGTAAATGGAGCCTTAGATGGCGAGAGTCAGTAGGTTGGGCATCACCCCAGAAGGCAAAAGGTTCAATCCCAGGTCAGGGCACAAGCCTGGGTTGCTGGCCTGGTCCCGGTTGGGGCGTGAGCAAGAGGTAACCAATCGATGTTTCTCTTGCACATTGAAGTTTCTCTCCCTCTCATTCTCCCTGCTTTCCCCTCTAAATAAATAAACAAAATCATTTAAAAAGAGTAAATGGAAAAGATGTTCATTTTCTCTGTAAAAAAATGAAAAGACAGTCATTCTCTTTGTAAAAAAAAGAGTAAACAGGTTGGAATGATGAAAATTTTCTGAAGATGAATAGTTGTGATGCTTATTCAATAATCTAAATATACTAATGCCACAATTTGTATACCTAAAATGACTAAAATGATAAATTTCATGTTATAGATATTTTACCATAATAAAAAATGAGTATGTGAATGGGTGAAAAATGGTGTAAGATAAACACACACACATATATATATTTGATTCTTAGTAAGAAACAGAGAATAAGAAGTGCTGCTATGAAAATTTTCATGTCCAAAATAAAGAAGACAAGAGGCAGTTTTTTTCTAATTAACTGTTATTGTATTTCTAAACATTTTATGATTCTACACAATTTAGTATATTCTGCATTCAGCACAGGTTTGATTAAACTATTAACTGGTTGAGTTCAAATGGTATTGAAGAAACTACACAGAAGCATTTGAACAGGATGAAAAATAATAAATACTGCAAGAAAAAATGGTATGAATGTATGATAGTCAATCAACTGTCTCAAAAAATTACCCTATTATGTTTTATAAGACCTTTAACTTGAGTGTTAGTGTTTTAATGGGATCACTTTTTTACAGATTTTAATTTACTTCTAGAGAGAGGGAAAGGGAGGGAGAAAGGGAAAGAAACATCAATGTGTGGTTGCCTCTTGTGTACCCCCAACTGGGGACCTCGCCAGCAACCCAGGCATGTGCCCTGACTGAGAATCAAACCAGTAACCTTTTGGTTTGCAGAATGACACCCAATGCACTGAGCCACACCAGTCAGGGTTGATGGTTCATTTTTCATCTACCTTTACATATGCAGAAATCTAACCTCCTAGTTTACCCAGAGCTGACAAGCTGAAAGAATCTGACTCAAGTTAACCACTCAAAAGACATCAATGTGTAAACATAGTTGATTTACTATTTTAGGAGTGGGAAATTACTGCAAAGGGCCGAAATTACTTATGCAGCAAAATATGAATCCTCTAACTAGCTTTGTGACCATGGCCAAGTCTCTAAACCTCTCTGTGCCTGTGTGTCATCAACTGGTTTAAATGTTAATATGTATAAGCACTTTGAACAGTGTCTGACACACAGTAACTACTACACAAGTGTTTGTTAAATAATGGTCACCGGGCAAACTCTTTGGTATGCTAAAAAAATAAAAATAAAAATAAAAATAGAAAGTCCAGGCACTGGCTAGGTAGCTCAGCTGATTAGAGTGTTGTTCCAATAAGCCAAAGTTGCGGGTCTGGTCAGGGCACATACAAGAAGCAACCAATGAATGAATAAATAAATAAGTGAGACAAAAAAATCGATGTTTCTGTCTCTCCACACCCCTTCTACTGTCTCTCTAAAACCAACTGAGTAAAAACGTTTTTTAAAATTCACAAAAAAACCAAATTACCATTAAAAGGTTCTTTATTCAGTAAAGATTCAGAACAAAGTAAAATGAATGACTTCAGTGGGTCGTCCTCTAATAAAACAACTTGAACTGTTTCTCACTCAAGAGCAGGGTTTCTCAACCTCAGCAGTGTTGACATTTTGGGTCTGATGATTCTTGTAGGGGGTGCGGCGGGCGGGGCGTGGCGGGGGGAAAGATGGGTGGCTATCCTATCCTCTGCATTGTAGAATGTATAGGAGCATCCCTGACCCCTACCCAACTAGATGCCAACACAATCCCAAAGCCAGACGTCCCCTGGGAAGCAAAATCGTCCCGGGTTGAGAACCACTGCTCTAGAGATCTATTTACAAAGTTGAACAATTGGCTCCTGTAACCTGTTCAAGAACCTCCCTTCCCGTCAGCGTTAGAATGCCATGACCATCCCCTGTTCACTGACCTCAAAGACTCTTGCTCTCCTCCCCGAAACTGGTTTCTAAGGAGTAGAAAAACTAGAACTAGACTTCCTGACTATAACAATCGCAGTAACCATATTTAAACGTTTTTCACAGTATTAAAAGGAAACATATTAAAACATTCAAAACTAAGAGCATCTGCTATTCTTTACATTTAATTCTTGCCCTAAAAAAGAGGTTCAACGTGATTGTTTCCACAGTTCCTCCAAACCACTTCTGCACAAACACTATTCCTTATTTACGCCGCAGTAGCACAATTTTAGGAATAGGGTACACGAGTCCAGAGAAACTCAAACACGCTAGCCAAAACCCTAGCACAACACACTGGAAAAAGGAGCCCAGGCTTTCGGCAGACCACTCCCCCAAACCCTTAGCACAACACGCAGCCTCTGCAAACGCCGTCCGCAGCCCAGATCCTCCCCCGGAGCTTAGGAGGCGGGCCCTGCACAGTTCGCTAGTCCCGGCCCCACCCCGCGTCTGGCCCGCCCCCGGGGAAGCCCCCTTCGCCCCACCCCGGGTCAGGGCCCGCCCCCAGCTTCCCAGGGCTCCTTCCTGTGGGAAGTACGGCTCCTTTCCCGTCCCTCACCCTCTCGGCTCCGCCTGGCACCCGCTCCACCAACGAGCGCGTAGACTGGGACAGCGAAGGGCGTCCGAAAAGCGGGGTGACGGACCCACAAACTTGCGGTTCTGCAAGTAGGCCCAGGGCCGCCTAAGTCTTCGGCCCTTGCCTGCAGAGCAAGCCGCCAGCCCACCCTCTGGCCGCGGGGGGAGATCCTACCTCGCCACCAGTACGTCTTGGACAAGTTGTGCCAGGTCTGATGCTGGGTGTGGTGAGTGCCGCCAGGGCCCAGGTGCGCCGCCTCGATGAGTCCCCAGCGCCGCTCGGGCTGCAGAACCACCTCCAGCTCCGCGAAGGTCTTGCGGTGCCTTTGCCTACGCTGGTAGTACAAGGTCCCGTCGCGCACCACGTAGCATGCGGCAGCCTTGCGGATTTTACGCTTGACATTGCCCTCTGTGCCCGGCGCATACGGCTCGCACTCGTTCGTCAGGTAGCGCAATATGGCCCGGTAGCTTTCCTCGCTTGACATCGCTGACCCGGGCTCCCTGAGGGCGCCTGTCAGTGGCGAGGGAAGAAGACAGCGTCACTAGCTCCGGGCGGATGTAACAGCTGCGGCGACACTGTAGGGAGGAACGGCAATGCCTGGTGAGTGCTCTTCGACCGCACCCGCAACGTGAAGGGAAAACTAACGAGTTGGTAACTAGGGGGAACTGCACTTCTCCAGCGCACGGGATCCGCTGGCGACTGACAAAATGGCTGCTGCACCACCGGAAGTGACGTAAATCAAGGGCAGTGGGTGAGGGAACTGAGCCCTGATTGGAGCACAGTGGCTTTTTTTGGCTTACTGAAGCCCATCGAGTGACGTTAGGACTGCGGGAAGACATTTTGGAAGCGGGTAGGTCCTTCCTGGGAGATCGAACTGACTTTGGCCAGACATCTTAAGTCCTGGCAGTTTCCGTTTTTACTTAACCCCTCTTTCCCACACTCTTAAGCACGTGTAGGATCTGGTGGGCAATTTTTACTCCGTCCGAGATACCCCGAGGTGTAAAGGAGTTTGTTCCCCCGCCCCCACACTCTACCTTTTGAGACACCTGAGAACATAAAAGCATCAGATTATAAGGTTCCGAGTAAAATATTAGCCTATGCACACAAGACCAAAGAAACCCCATTTACACAGAAATGCAGCTCCAAGTTATATGTTATAAAAGTCAAACTCCATGTATTGATAGGAGTTATAATTTCTAAACTTCAACCTACCCATGGGCTACAAACTACCCATGGAATAGTCAGGATTTTTCAGGATTGGTCATATTATATAGTGACTGTATTCTAAATATGAATGCAATCACGTTGACAAGGAGTTGGAACAGCTAGCACTGTTTTCTTACACCACCTTTGCATGTTTTTCACATATGGTTAGGGAGGAAAAGTCTCTGTTACACGCAACATACACTGATGCCCAAAGGTCCAAGACACTTTTACTGCATTTTCCAATGTGCAATGTAGGTCAATTTCATATTTTTAGTTGGTAATCCAGAGCGGTGGCCCCAGTCACCTGTCCCTGGATTAGATCTGCAGTGCAGACAAGCCACAGGCCAATGCATTGGTCAGCAACCGGGATGGGCACTGACATTCCTTCTCTGGACCCTTAAAGCTCCAAATCAACACCTTCCTTTCTCAGCCCAGGAGTCTGCAGTTGATGGGTGAGACTCTCTGACCTTTGTGGAGATAGGTGAATGCAGTGGGCTCACAAAACAGGATGCACATGTCTCCAGGTACTTGGGGGTGGGGGCTGCTGAAGTTTCCAGATAACCCGGAAATCTGAGGCAGCATACTTGAAAGATTGTGGCTATAGGTACCTGAGCTTCCAGGCCCAGGAAAGACAACTACCACACCTAGGATTTACTTAGGATCCTTCAATACACAGACTGAGACTGCAGTTGAGGGAGGGAAGGGGATTCAAAGGTGGAGTTACAACTCTCCCCTCTATGGGTAGATGTCCAGATCCACCTTGCAAAGGCTGGGTATGTGCTCAGCTTGCACCTCCACTCTTTCTGCTGTGAAATAAATGCCCTTTAAAGGTCAAATTAGCCCTGACCGGCGTCGCTCAGTTGGTTGGGTCTCTTGTCTTGCAGGGCGAAGGGTTGCCAGTTTGATTCCGGATCAGAGCACATGCCAGAGTTGCGGTTCAGCCCTGGTTGGTCAGGGCCATGTGTCAGAAGCAACCTGTCGATGTTTCTCACATCAGTGTTTCACTCTTTTTCTCCCTTCCTTATCCTCTAATAAAAATAAATAAAATCTTTTTTTTAAGGTAAGATTTTATTTTGTTTTTAAAGATTTTATTTCTAGAGAGGGGGGAGGGAGAAAAAGGGAGAGATACATCAATGTGTGATTGCCTCTTGCATGCCCCCTACTGGGGACCTGGCCTGCAACCCAGGAATGTGCCCTGACTGGGAATTGAACCCGTGACCCTTTGGTGTGCAAGCTGGCACTCAATCCACTGAGCCACACCAGCCAAGGAAAATAAAATCTTCAAAATTAAGGGGGGCGGGGAACCCTGACATGGATGATTCAGTTGGTTGTACTTCATCTGCAAAATTAAAGATCACCAGTTGGTGCCCTGGCTGATGTGGTGGAGTGGATTGAGGGCTGGCCTGTGAACCAAAGGGTTAGGAGTTGGATTCCCAGTCAGGGTACATGCTTGGGCTGTGGCCCAGGTTCCCAGTAGGGGGCGCACAAGAGGCAACTACACATTGATATTTTTGTCCCTCTCTTTGTCCCTTTCCTTCTCTCTAAAAGTAAATAAGTAAATAAATAAATAGCATCTTTTAAAAAAAGAGAGCACTGTTTGGGTTCCCAGTTGGGGCACATGCCTATGTTGCTGGTTCAGTCCCTTGTACCATAAGCAACCAGTGTATGTTTCTCTCCCTCTTTTTCTCCCTCCTTTCCTCTTTTGCTCTCTCTCTAAAAATAAGTAAAATCTTTTTAAAAAAGAAATTAAAATAAATTTAAACGCAATTTGATATAAAAAGTAAGTAGATTAACATAAAATTATAAGTAAACAACTTGTGAAATGGTAAAGAAAAACTAAATTAAAGAAATCCCCCTACACCCACTCCAGTTTCTGCCAAAACACAATCCACGAAAGCAGGTAGAGCCCAGTAAATACTTGGATTCTCCTCTGTGCCTTTGGGCAAATACAGAGACATGTTTTAGTGAAGTATTTTATAGGTGATCAGTTATTTTCCTAAGAAAAGCTAAGCTTGCTGTCATGAGAACCGGGATGTAGTGGTACCAGCAGCAAGTGAGACTAAAATCTTCAATGACGACCACAGTGATGAGGAGGTGGACAACTGCCTAGGAGGGGTGATGGGGTGCTATCTAGGTAGAGCACTTCCATCTTCTCACATGGGCAGCCCACTCCCTTTGTTGCCTTGGACCATCGGTGTGATGGCCCTTCCTCTTCGTGGAGTCTCCCCTCCTCTGTCCTTGCCCTAAGCCACCTGCAGCCTGCTTACCCTGCAGTCAGATATCTCTTTCATTGAGGTAGCATCCTCAGAATCAGCTATCACATGGTAGCAGCAAAAGGAGAAGCTGAAACCTCAGGATACTGGGAGCCAGTAGCATCACCATGGAAACCCCTAGACTAAGGAGGACTAAGGATCCACACCACATAACCCAAGAGCCTGCTCTGGGGTCCCTTCGCCCCCCATCAGTCCCCCTCCAGCTCTGAAATCAAGGCTCTACACTGGGAGAGAGGGATTCAGGTGCTGCAGGGGGCAAGGCCTGGCTTGGGCACCAGCCTTGCGGTAGGGAATGGGGGAGGTCTTCTGGCGAGAGCCCCTACTAGCCTCCTGGTAAATGGGCAGGAGGTGACATCCCAGGAGGCTTTCTGAGGTAGGGTAGCCATGAAAGCCAGGGGCAGAGGCCAGAGGCCGCATTGAGCCAAGCATCCTGCTGTTGCTACAATCTCTGCCTGGTCTTGTGCCTACCCTGATGGTGCAATGGTGCCCTGCTGCTCACTCATCCTGTCCTGGGCTCCTCACCCACACCCTACACTACACCTTCCTGTTGGTCCCTACCTCTGTGCCCCTCTGTGGTCCCTTGAGTCCTTGCACCCCCACGTGGCACCTCCTGGAATCCCACCCTGTGGTATGGCTGGCTGGGCCATTTGCCCTGTTGTCCCCATTAGGCAGGAGGCACTGGGGTGCCAGCTATCTGAGCCCACTGGACTCTCACCCAACAGGGAAGGGCCTAGAACAGGCCTCCAGCATTGCAACACAGCTCTGTCCTTGTGGGTTGAGTTCCCCTGACACCTAGCAGACCATAAGACTTGCACGCCAGTGCCCTGTCCCTAATGCCACACTTAGAAAACAGCAGCCTTGGGCCACCACTGGGACACTTCTCAACCTTGGAATCCAATATCGCCACCTTGGACTTCTATGTCCATCAACGGCAGCTGCTGACCAACAAGAATACCCTAGACCCCTGCCTACCTTCATACTAGCTCTCAAAGGAAATAAAACCCAGTCAAGGGCAACCACAGAACTTGACTCACAGCTTCATGTGCCCAGGATTTACCAACAACTGTTAAAACCAAGGTTTGCCACTTGGACTCCATCTTGGATTTCCTGCTCCACAGAGCACAGCTACTGACCAGCAATGAGAGTGCCCTAGACCCCTGCCATCCTCCATTTGAGCTCCCAATGGGCTCAAAGCCCTGTTGGGGGTCATCACAGCATTGTGCACCCCGGTTCACCTAGGAACCCTAAGACCAAGACCAAGATCTGCCCCTTGGACTCTTGCTCCACTGATGGCAGTGGATGCCCAAGAACAAGAGTGCCCTTGTCATGCCCAGTTCCATATAAGTTCTCAGTGGACTCACTAAGGAGTGGAGGGCAACCTCAGAACAGCCATCACAGCATTGTGCCCTGGTTCACCAGTAGACGACCCCGCTCCCAGAACTCCAGGACCCCACATAGCCCCAAAGTGTCCCTCGATGTTTCCTGAGTGGTCATCTGCCTGTGGCCATCAGGTAAGATTGGTTGAAGAGGCTGGTACCTGGTTGAGAAAAAAATACCTAACACCAGTTCTCATTCACCCCATCACCAAAGTGTCCATCAAAAATAAGCCCAGAAGGAGTGAGGAGAGTAGCTTCACAAATGTCCCTTTACTTCCTAGCAGCCTTGGTCCCTACCCAGTTCCAGGTTCCCAGGTGGAGCACCAGCCTGAAGACCTTCGGTTTGGAATCAACTTCAGGCTGATGTCCTGCAGGCATATCACCTGGGGACCCTTTTCATCTGTGGAGTTCTGCATGTTAGTGGGGCCCATGATAAGGACCAGGCCTCCCTAGACTGGCCACTAGTTGAGGCAGGGGACTGGGAGCAAGATCCAGTAGAGGCCCAGGCCCTGAGTGCACTGGTGTCCCTGGCTGAGCTCCTGCAGGCTAAGGACAGGCACTGTGCCCTGGAGCAGGAGGTTGAGGCTTTAGGACAGCAGGCCCAGCAATGGGATCAGCAGCAGGCTGAGGTCTAAGCTCCAGAGAGCTTTTATCCGCAGCTTCTGGAAGATTTTGGGCAAGCCTAAATGGGGGCAGTAGTGACATCCCCATGCACACTCAATCCGAGACCACAGCACAGAAGGGGAGCTGGGGTGAAATGTGGGTCACCTCCTGGGGTGGAGGTGGAGTGAAGACACCATGAAGACACCATGTTCACTCACATCTCTGCTGTTCATGCTTAAATCTCATGATTTTTGTTATTCCACCAGAAAGTACTCTCATCTTGACTTCTTGAACATACATTACGGGTTTAACTACCTTTTTTGATTGTATCTACAGAATTGGGAATGTTTTAAGGTAGCATATTACTATTTGTGCAACAAATGTATGATATTTATTCATTTTTTTTTAAAAGATTTGATTTATTTTTATAGAGAGGGAAGGGAGGGAGAAAGAGAGGGAGGGAAACACCGATTTACGAGACATACATGGATTGGTTGTCTCTCACATGCCCCTACCCGGGGACCTGGCCTACAACCCAGGCATGTGCCCTGACTGGGAACTGAACCACCAACCCTTCAGTTCACAGGCCAGCACTCAATCCATGAGCCACACCAGCCAGGGCTGTATTTGTTCATTTTTTAACCAAATGACAAATGTCAACTGTGGACCTCAGGGTCAAGCTGAGGGCACGGGTGGGAGAAGCCCAGTGACAAAAAGGAATGTCTCTTCCCCCTCCAGGGTCACCCTGCCTTCCAGGGACCCCAGGCTGCCTCACACACCTTGCACTTGAGCCCTGCCTGTCAGTGGACTCTTTCTGGAAGCAATGTCTGAACATGCTCCTGTCCCTTGCTTGGTCTCATGTCTTCCATCTGCCACCAGGGTCAGTCTCTCCTATGCCCAGAATTCCTGGAAGCTGTGTCACTTCCCATCATATTCCGCAATTGCGTGTCCCCAGCCAGCTCTGTGGCCACTCCACACCCACAGTCTCTGCAACCCAGCCTGGCCTCCTGGGCTCCAGCCAAACACCCAATGTCAAGAAGTGTTAGCTACATGACAATGGCAATCATACTGTCATATAAATTGATAAAATCAATACCTGTATACCTTAAACTTACAAAATGTTGTATGTCAAATACTGCTCAATTTTTTAAAAAGTGGCCCACTTGGGAACCTAGAGAGAAGACTTAATGTCCACCTGAATGCTCGAATTACAGGTTCCGACTGGAGAAAGTACTTCAGGGTTCATTTTATTGGCCACTTAGAATGTAAAGCATTTTATTTGTAAACTCCTGAAATTTGAAAATAAGACACCTAAGGTTAAATAATAGTTTCCCAAAGCTGCATGTGCTCATTTCAAGCTCAGTTTTTTTCTGCTTGATATACAAAAACAATTTTCTAAGACACCCAGGAAGAGACACTACTGATCTGATGGTAATCTGTGGTTTGATTAACTGTTCCAATCTTAGTTGGCCACATCCCTTTTTTTCCCCTTGGTTAAGGTTTTAAAAATTCTAAAATAGCTTCCTTTTTCTAGTTTCATACCAACACTTTGGTTCCAAATGTCTCCTGAGAGGCACTTACCAGACATGGGACTCCATCTTCACTTCTCATTTTCACATGCTTCCAAAATCAGCGTGGACATACCCAAACCATGCTGTATCTGTTCACCAGCAGGAAGAAGGTTGTAAGCAGTTCTGATGATCTTTATGAATTCACACATGTTGAAACATGGGCACAAGGAACTTGGTTTATCCAGGACAGGAAACTGCTTCTCACCTTCATGTGGTTTTGTTATCACTGGGATTGTGCCAGGATGTTGCATCGCATGGGGGTCGGGGCAGAAAGTGGGGGCCGAGGGTTGTGTGACGGTGGGGCAAAGGTGTCATGGCCACTGTAACAAGAAGGTATCTTAAGACTTACAAAGGAAGCAGGCAACTTCATAGATTATAACAGGATTTATTACAGGGTAAATTTTTTTCTTCTTTGTGTATGTGTGTGTGTGTTATATAGGGTAAATTTCTTACAGGAAGAGTCGGCTGGACTAGAAAAGAAGGCTATCCCAGTAGTCTGTGCAGATCATTCTTTGCTAACAGATCCGTTACAGCGCTTCCCCTCCCCCCGCCCAGTAACTCAGGTACTAATGATTGACAAAACAAAGGGACAAAGAATGCAGTAGCACCAGGGGATATACCTCCTGCTGGTCTTGTGACAGATGATTGCTTATAATCAATACTGTTACCAGTTTGATACTTACCTTGGTTGTTATGCCATTCTAGCTATTATAACAAAAATATTTATGGCTGGCTACATTTTAAGGAACATGGATAATCAACTAGAAAGTTTGATAAGGACAGTGAGATTGGTCAAAGCTCACAGCATGAAACTTAAAAAATGAAATGAAATTCGAGACACAGAGATGGAGTTAGTTTTGTTTACAAAGAGCTATACACTCCACCCTCAACACCTTTGTGGCCTGAACAAAGGTATTGTACATACCTGGAGGAGGCTCAGGCCCTGAGCACAGAGGCATCCCTGGCTGAGCTCCTCCAGGCTAAGGACAGGCACTGTGTCCTGGGCAGGGAGATGGGGACATCAACCTTCTAAAGTGAGATACTGTGGCTCCTGGAAGCTTTCGCCTTCCAGGAAACATGCCAAAATGGCCAGGAGTGATGTCCCCATGCACAGCCACCCCAGGACAGTCCAGATGGGAGTGGGGGTCGAGGTGACATGAGCAACATAATATATAGGACTTTAAAATAAGTGTTGGAATGCCAAGGAAGTGTCGCAGTGTGGGTGTGCTGTACAGCACAGTCTAATTTGACCCTTGGAACAGTGCTGTGAGGTAGAGAGGGGTCTCCGTGGCTGTGAGAAAGTGGCGGTGAACTACAGAGAGCTGACAATAAGTACCACCTACATGTACCTGTTGACACTTTATGGGACACCCTGGCCTCACCACCCTGACAATTCTCACTGAGAGGGAAAGGGCCATTTCCCCTCATCCCTAAGAGCACACTGTGACCCTCATATGCACGATGCAGGGGAGAGTGAGCAGTACCTTGCAACAGGGTTAAAACTGGGTTCCAAGCACCAAGTCCAGACAGGTCTGAGTCCTGTGGCCTTTCCATGCCTCCACACCCATGTGGGCACAGCTCACCATCACCAACCTGGCCAGTGTTCCCTCTGAGGAGCTCCCCTGGGGCTCCCCTGAGGACAGGCAGCATGATCCAAAATAGCTCCTGCCCCATCTACCAGGGGGCATTTCTGAGGGCCAACAGGGAGTGAGGTTCAGGTTGGGGAGGGGCAGGTCTGTGATGGGACTGGTCCCAGAGCTGCACAGAAGGCTGCATGTGGGGGTGGTGGGGCAGGAGGCAGGGCAACCGAGGATCAGCCGAGCAGCTGCCTAGAGGTAGCTCTCAGGGGCTGGCAGGCCCAGGCCACAGGTAGAAGTTCTGAGGACAGGCACAAGTCCAGTCTGCCTGGGACTAAGGACTTCCCTTGGTGAAGGGCAGCTCTGGGGGCTCCCCCACCTGCCCAGGGCCAGGTTCTCCTGTCCCACAACAGGGGCTTCCACCATCCCTGGGCTGCCGTTTCTCCTGAACATAGCCAATCTTCGAGGTCTGCTTGTGCCAAATCATAATGGCTGTTCTACCCCAGGAAGATAACATGGCTCCCCTGTCTGATCAAATATGTGCGGGGAAGCTGCACCCTGGACCCAGTAGCCTCTCCAGAGAGGCCAAGGGGAGAGCCAGGCCACTGTGCTGGCCCTTCTGCCCACACGAGTGAATCCAGTGTTTGCCCCAGCCTGTCATGGGAGGCAGGGAAAGGCAGCGAGGCAGCTTCGGGGGTAACAAGCCCCAAGTGGTTCCTGGGGATGCCAGAGGGAGATGTCAGCCAGAATCCACCTTGCATGGTCCCATCAAGCCTGGTGCCACCTGCTTCAACAGTAGACTCCAGAGCAGAAGAGGCTGGCTCTTGTCCCACTGACCTGGCTGATCCTAAAACCACTGGTGGCTCTCAGGCCCTGCTGTGGAAGTCAGCCTGGGTCTCTGGGCCAGACACTAGACCATGTCCTGCTCTACCCAGGGGGCTGTACTTCTCTGAACCTCCTCACCGTTGATGCGGTGCAGTTAACAGACCTCGTGGGGCTCTCGTGACCAGGAAGGGAACCCCCATGGAGGAACCTGGGAGCAGCGTGCAGGGGCGCCCTGGCCTGGCCCACCTCAGCAGGGAAGTGATCCACTTCTCCCTCACATGGTCTATATCATCACTGAGGCTCCACTTGTCCTCCATCTATGAGCACAGGTTTAAGGGGTGGGAGTCCTTGACGAACTGAGGGAGATGTAAGAGCTGGGGGGTGGGGGCAAGGACCCAGACTCCTCCCTATGCATTGTGACATTGCCAGTACTCCCTTCAGAGCGACATTCAGTGCTGAGGAGGCAGGTGTGCTAATGCACACAAAGAAGACACCAACCCCCCACGTGCCAGGACAGGAGGCCCCTCAGGACAGACCCTTTCTCCTTGGGACCAAGAAGGGTACGTACCCCTGTTCATTTGCCCCTCATGCTGGGCTGGGGTGTCCTTTCTGGGGGACCTACTCCTCACCACGAGGGCTTCTGCTCATGGTATCTGGGTTCCCGAGCAGCCCAGCAGGGCACATCCTTGCTGGTGGGGCGCTCAAGCTCCAGCCAGCTCCCCAGGACATGTAGGCCCACACTCTACTTTCAAAGAGCTCTTGGTGGTGGGTGACAGGTGGATGGACAGCTGCCTGCTTCCCCAACCCCGACCCCAAAGACTGAAATTCCAAGAGTTAGAACTGGAACTGCTCCATTTTCTGCAAACTTCCCCCTTGTTCAGGGCAGTGTTAGTGGGAGGGCCCAGGGAAAGTGGCCTGTCCACCCAGATTGGTCTCAGCACTGGTATTGAGGCTGTTTTCACTGGGCAGGGCCTGGCTCAGTGCCCACTGGCACACACTGTGTGCCTTCAGGATGGTCCAAAACAGCCCTGATCTCCAGCAGCTGTGAGCTTCTAAAGGCAGTTTCCAGGCTCCAGAAGTTATGAGACCAGTTTCAGTTCAGAGGCCTGCAACCACAAGGAGCTTAAGGTGCACTTCCACAGAGTGAGCTGGGTGCAATGTATACCCATGGAGCAGCCCTCTGCACATCTGGGACAAAACCCAGGCCCCCAGGCCCCTGGTCCAAGGGGCAGTCATGCATAGGGTCCCCAGGGTGAGCCACTCTGGGGTCACAAGGTGTCCACTAAGCTGAAACCATACCCTGTTTTGGAGAGCCTCGTGCAGTTGAGGGGACCAGGTTAGACCAACTGTGGCTCTTCAAAAACCAGCAGAGAGGGCTTGGGGCTACTGCAGACCCTTGTGTATGTGACTTTGGCACCCATTTCTGGAAATCCCTGGGTAGCTTTTTGGGGACACAGGAAATACAGTACCTCTGTCTTGGTCCCCAAAAGTACCCCCTAAGCTGTGGGCCTTAGGAGCAGGTAGTTTTTGAGGACAGCCCAGGCAGCACAACAGACAGTCTCGTCTTAGTGAGAGATGCCCAGTACCCTCTGTGGATTTGGGCTGACTGCCCTGCGAGGGCTGGAGAAGCCTGGCTCCTGTCTCTCTTGGATCAAGGTGGCTGCATGCTGGGTCCTATCGGCTTGGCAGACTCCTATATCTCTGGGGCTGTGGTCCTGGTGGGGGCTGTCACTGTAGGTCTCCCCTTTCCCAGGTGGGGGTAGGGAGGCTTCTATCCCCAACTGAACTGCACCTGCCGAACTTGCTCTTTCTTTCCAGAGGGCCCCCGAAGTGGTCCTGGGGCCTGAGATCTTCCCCTTCTTCTCCAGGGAGTTGCTGTCCTTGTCTCAGGCTACCTCCCAAACCTCAAGAGTAAGAAGGAGCAATCCAGTGGTTAAAAGCCTGGTTTAAGAATCGGCTCTGCTACTCACTTTGCTGTGTGACATTGGACAAGTTATCAAATCTCTCTGGGCCTCAATTTCCTCAGCTGTGGGATGAGGGCCACATAGGAGCCACTGCACCTCGTTGCTGTGAGGATGAAGCAAAAACTACTTGCAGAGGAAGCCTGGCCCAAAACTAATGCTCTGTGAGAGATGGCTGGCAAAGAGCAATGGGCCTCAGGCTCAGACATCAAGGTCCCACTGGCGCCAAGGCCTGGGTGTTCCAACTTTCCACACAAGTCAACAGGCCCTAGGCAGGTCAGCAGGTGGGCACCCTCTTGATGGGTGCCAATCCTCAGTCCCCACTTTCTCAAGCCCCCCAAAGCCACACAGCCCCTCTTGCAGGGAAGAAAGGCTGCCCTGGGCCTGGAGTTTGGTTCTGAGTCAGGAGGAGCCAGAGAAGGTTCCAGAGGCCCAGACTACAACCAGGTGAGGACTCCCTGCCCTGCCTAATGGCTGACATACAGCAGCCACCATCGACCTGGACAGTACGATGGGAGTCTAATGCCCTGGGGACACAAAGAACACTTTGGCAGGGAGGAAAGGGAATCAGTTTACTTTTATTTATTTAATCCTCACCTGAGGACACGTTCTCATTGCTTTTAGAGAAAGGGGAGAGAGAGAGGGAGACAGAAGTATCGGTATGGGAGAGAAGCATCATTGATTGGTTGCCTTCCACATGCTCCTGTAGTGGGGACCAAACCTGCAACATAATGTGCCCTGACTGGGAATCACATCTGCCCCAACTGAGCCATACCAGCCCAGGAGCAAATTGGCTTGTTTTAAACACAGAATAAAACCAGCAGAGTTTCTTTGGGTTAAAATGAGCCAGAAAGGTTAGAGGTCACCTGATGAAACAGACCTTTGCCCCCCCGCCTACCTTGCACATTTTACCTACAGGCTGGGAGTTAACTACAATGTTACCAAAGAGCTGAGAGCCAAGGTCCTCCAGCTATAAAGTAGCCAGGTAGTAGGTGACTGAAGGAACAGTGGGGAAAGGGCACACCCCAAAGGGTACCTGGGGGTCCCCCTCCCCTGACCCCGTAATGTGTGATCTTGGGGAATCAGCCTAGGGGCTTAGGGACCTGCAGGTGCAGAACTGTCAGGATACGTAACCACTGGCCAAAGGTCCATCTGACATCTGAATGAAAACAGTAACGAGACAATAGTCACAGTACAAATGACAGTCTCAGATGATGGAACATTTTGACTTCAAAGCCACGTATATTATCTCATTTGGCAAGTTATCAAAAGTTCCAAAGTTTCCCTGGGTGAAAGTAAAACCACTTTGGATTTCAGTTTGTTAATTCTGAGAGTATATCACCTCAAACCAACAGGACTGGGAACCTGAAAGTCCCTGGGCTAGGTGAGGGTCCTCTGAGGCAGGGACAGTTTGTTGCACCAACTGGTATGCAGGCCCATTATGTGCTGCTGACCATGGAAACTGAGCTGAGCGGCGAGGGGGCAGCTACAAACATGCCATTGGGCCACTCAGCCCAGCTTCCAAGCACCTGCAGGCCCCAACCCCTCTCCTTCTGCACAGGTGCAGAGGCCCAGTGCAGCACCTGGGAGCTGGACTGACTGTCCCACAAAGGCACTGGCCACCCTGCCCACAACGGTCACTACAGCCCATGAGAGCAGACAGCCTGCAGGAAACCCAGGCAGAAATGTCTCGTATATTTCTCCTTTGAAGAGTCCAATGGCCATACGGCTGGCTCTGCCCAGTCCTCAGGGTTGGGAGGGGTCTGGGACTCAAGACAATGACAAAGCCTCGTCATTTCACCCATGCTGTCTTCTGGGACATTTTCTTTCAAGTTGGCCATGCTCCCTCAGGGACTGCAGGGTCTGGATGGCAGGAGCAGGGCCCGGGATCTGTCCCATGGAGTCTGGCCTTCAGTGGTCTGGAGTCTGTTTCCATCTTTGTAGGTGGACCCTGGTCCACCCACTAGCAGGCAGCTGAGAGCACTGAGGCAAGGGCTGTGAAAACCCTCCGGGTGCAATAGGCCAGGGGGGCACATTCTGCACAAGCCATGTGCTGGAAGGGTAACTGCCGCCACTTAACATCAGGTCACTGCTGCTATAGAGTATGTGACTACCAATGTCTGTGCCACGTTCAGAAGGCAAAGGCAGCAGACCTGTCCAGGGCACACGTGGGTGGGGATGGGAGCCCACCCTGGAAGAGGTCTTAGCCAGCCCACAAGCAGAGCTGGCTGCCCCACAGGTAAAAGGCTTCCACAACGGTCAGCAACTGCCAGTACTGAGGCATCTAACAGAACCTCTAAAGGGAACGCCTGCTTCTGGGGGCTGAGTCTGATAAACAGGGTGGGCGAGGGTCAGAGGACAGGGCCAGTGGGTAGAGGGGCAACGACCTCCACATGAGCACACCTGAGGCCCTTGGAGGGCTGAAATAACAGTGCAAGGTGCAATGGCAAGGTTGGGGAACAAGCACCCCCAAGGAGCTAGGGAAGAGCTAAATATAACCTCCCAAATCAGTCTGCAGGGCCCATGGCAGTCAGTAACTCAGACCCTCTGACCAGCAGGCCCACCCCCAGGAATCAGTCCCACAGGTTCTCCTGGGTAATGACACCAGGGAAAGACAGCACTTTTCATGGAAAATGGCCCTGGCTGGTGTGGCTCAGTAGACTGAAAACTGGCCTGCAAACCAACAGTTGCTGGCCAGGTCCCCAGTTGGGGGCATGTGAGAGGCAATGACACAATGATGCTTCTCTACCTCTTTCTCCCTCCCTTCCCCTCTCTAAATATAAGTACATAAAATCTTAAAAAACAAACAAAAACCTTGGAAAATGATGAGGTATTAAAAAGTACACAGTGGAGCCAACACTGTGACTCCACTCACTTGAGGTCCCTGAGTCAAACTCCCTGGACAGAAAAAAGATGGACCCCAGGGGCTTTGGAGGTGGGGGGAGGGGTGTGGGGTATGGGAATTGTTTAACTGGGACAATTTGGAAAGGTGACAAAGTCCTGCAGATAGATGGTGTGATGGTTGCCAATGTGAGTGTACGTAACTAAACTGTAGACTTAATGATGAGTAAGATAGCAAATTTTGGCTAAACCAGCAGACTAATGAGGTCACCTGAGATCCTGTACAAGGCTCTCAACTTGAGGGAGCCTGTCTCCACACCTGAGCTTTTCTAGTTCTTTCTGGGCTGCAGGTGACCCAGCATTTAAGGGTAACCAAAACTGCCAGTTCCAGTTTATTAATACATTTAGATCAGAAAATAGTGCTTCAATGAGTTTTATTCCGTGGCCAAAAATTTAGACTCCATAGCTCAGCATTCAAGTTGGGTATTTTTTTTTTTTTTTTTTAAGATTTCCTTGTTCACAGCAGAGTAATGATCTTATTTTCCCAAAGGAAATATCATCACAACAAAAAAAAGTTTTCTTTTATTCAAGCAAGATCTTAGTACTTCTAAGCAAAAGCTAGTCTGTGTATCTTGCAAATTTCTTATGTTGATTTTACACATCATTTTACTTTAGTCTCCCAAAGGGGGCTGTTGTACAGACACAAACACATCATTTTACTTATTGATTTGTTACTCTCCACACCAAGAAAAACACCTGAATTTAACATGTGCTAGAAAGATCAATTCTACCACTTTGGATAAAATGGAGGGGGGGTGTTGATGTCTGATTTTTCCCTCACATAGTATTTTCATATGTAAAAGCATGTTTCTCAAGAGGACATGACTTGTTCATTGTGTCCCTGAAACTTGGCACAATGTGGTACGTGCAGGTAAGATGACCTACTTTCTGTGGAAGGCTGTTCTTATCATCAATTATGATCACTGCTACTACCCATATCACATTTTATATACATGTATCTCCTGAACATATACGTACGCTACTGAGGCATTTCTCCAATTTTACCTATGGCTCTGTCAAACTCCCAGCTCAACAAACTGCTCTGGAAATCTCTAAGTACATTTTACTGAACATGTGCTCATCACTTGAACTTCTTTTTTGAAAATAAGAGCAGATAAATACATCTGATAGTTTTAAGTGCTTAGAACTGTTATTAAGCTAATGGTTAAGAGGTGACATTACCAGTTAACCAAAGGGAAACCCAATATAAAATGTGTCTACTTGTCTTCACAAAAGAGGCTAATTTAACAAGAAAATAAAACAGATCTTTCTACAGACACAAGCAACAGAATGAAGGGCACCTTAACTCATACACTGCGTCCCAGTACTTACAGCCACAAGACATTGTGCAGTGCAGTCTATAATGTGCCCTTGCACCTCATTAGAGCAAAGCTAGCGTTTAACCATGCATTTGGCCTAACATCTCTCCTACTATGAGACCTTGCATCATTAGGAGGCAGTATTCCAGAGAAATTAATCTTTCAGAAATGCTTAGCTCTTGCCCTGATCAGTGTGGCTCAGTTGCTTGGGCATTGTGTCCACAAACTGAAAGGGTGCCAATTTGATCCCCAGCGAAAGCACATGTTTTGAGTTGGGGGTGCAGTACCCATTTGGGGTACGCCTGGACTGGGCGTGTAGAAGAGGCAACCGATCTCTCACATTGATGTTTTCTCCCTTTCTCCCTCCCTTCCCCTCTTTAAAAAAACAAATAAAATCTTTTAAGAAATGTTAGGTCTTAAATTTTTAACTTGGTAAGTCTTTATTTAAAAATCTGATTGGCCAACTTAGCGTTTTCCACCAACACGAGGAGCAGAAACCTTCACAGGCTTCACAATCTTTTGCTTAGGTGCTGCCTTTGTGGGAGCCTGTAAAAAGATGTTATGTGGCATTATTCCATGCAATTTTCTTTTTAATCACCCCTCTATGTCCAGTGCGGGATACTGAATTGTTTCTTAAGAACAAAAAGGGTATTTTTGTCATTTAGGACATTATTTTTTTTACTATAGTTTTCTAATTCAGTAACGTTGAGAAAAGCTATGTAAACTTTTTCTTTACATTTAAAATTTCAAAATAAACTTTAAGTAACACCCAGAAATCAGTTATCAACATCACTTCCATTAGAGCCTTGCACTAAATTCTTTAAAAACTTGAAACTTTTATTACCACAATTTGTATCATAAGTAAGTTTTCCTGTTGTTTTAAGTAAGAAATCCAGAACCATCACAATTACCTTAGCAGCGGCCATTGCTGTCTTTTTAGATGCTTGCTTAGCCTTTTTTGCTTCCTTGGCAGCCCTGTAGGGTTAAAAATAACATAAGGCAAAGCACTTTACTCCTTAAGGATATAGCTTATTAACAAGGAGATGCAGTGGTTTGGAAAAGTAGAATTATCATATTCCTTCCCCACCTCCAATTATTTTTAGGGTAATTCCAAAGGGGTTCTCAACGACATTAACTACCAAGCTGTTTAACACACACTGTACAGTGGCTTTCCTCGCAGTTAGAAATTTCAACAAACCTTTTGGACTATGTTATAAAACTTCTGATCACTAAAACCTAAATAATGCTCTTAATGAAGGTTTCCTCACCTGATAGCTTGTTCTCGTTGAGCTTTCCTAACTTCAGGTTTCTGATTCCTCTTGGCCATTATATCAGCAAGAGATGCACCAGTGATGGCCCTCTGGAATTTGACTGCCCGGCGGGTTCTCTTCTTTTGAATTTCTTCCTGCAAAACAAAAAAGATGGGGAGCACACCTATGAACCATGCTTCATGAATTCGGGTGAGAAATGAACCAGTAAGTCTTTGAGACATGGGAAATGAAGTCTTTTAAGACTAGTATTTGCTCTAGTCCGTTTGGGCTGCTGTAACAAAATACCAGACTGAGTGGCCTATAAACAACAGAAATTTATTTCTCACAGTTTCTGGAGGCTAGAAGTCAGGGTACCAGTATTATCAGGTGTGGCAAAGGGATGCTTTAAAATTTCAACTTGGCATTTACTGTGAGCCTAGTAAGACATTAACAGTGAGGAGACACTGTTTATATTAACCAATTTCACTTCACTGTTTGATGACTTACAGTTTCAGAGCACATTCAAGTACTGTCTCATTTAATAACAATTTTACAGAGCAGCAACTGATCAGAGTTTAAACAACTTCAGAGATAGTCCCACTACATCAGAGCCCGTTTCACTTACCGACTGTCCCTTTTTGTGCTTTCTTCTGTAGAGGACAGTCCAGTTTATCTGTCGAGGATTCCTCTTGGAAAGGAACGCCGACTCGCATTTTGCATTAAGAAATTGGAAAACCTGTGGCGACAAGTTGAAAGTACATAAGTTACCTACTCAACTATGCAAAGTAGAAAAAGGTTGGGCTTGAAATTCGTAGCAAATTAATTTATTAGTTTTATATTCTCATTTTATTAAGTTGAGCCCAGAGACCAAATGGCTTGTCACACAACTGGCAGGTACCTGGATGGCACCGTGATCTTTGCATTTGGTTCTGGCTTTTAACAGCAAGCAAGGCTAAATTCGTGTCGCAAGGGAGGGTGGGGTGTCAAATTCTGAGAGGCATCCAGTTCCTGTCCCTCACGGGGTTCCCAAAGGTCCTGTTTCCATAAAGTAGCCTGATTTTGCCTCACATTAGGGCACTGAAGTTAACAAACTCATTTTCGACCTGAATCAAAACTCAAGAATGGTTCACGCAGAGGCTCCTGACCCCTATAACCACTGAGCACCGGATCCCCAAAGCAAGCCTTCCACAGAACAAGAATGGTGTGGTAAATGAACCCGCCTAGACCGAATTAGACCGGTCGTTCCTCTCGCAACACAAATCGCATTTAGCCGACGCGGCCTATCACCTTCCCATCGGTCCTGGCGTAGCGCCTCCCGTGTCCGGGGTAGATCTTGTACCCACTGAAACTGCACAGTTCGACCCTGTAACAAAAGCGAAACCCTATTAGGGAGGGTGTCCATGGCAAGAAGCCATGTGCGGGACACCAGGGAGGCGATCTGCCCGCAGATGGAAGAGGATTGGGATGCAAGGGTATTGCTTACTTCATGGCTGCGGCGGCCGGGAAGAAGGAAAGATGGTGAAAAGAAGGAGAGGATCATGGGAAAAGGCCCTATGTGGTCCTGGAAACAGTCTCCTCCCCCAATTCCCTCTTCTAGCCCTGGCGCTCGGTGATGACATCATTCAAGCAAGGCCAAGGATCTACGTTTTCTGAGGCGCGCGCGCGCGCGCGCTGACGTCGGACTCATCCTATCCTAGGCAAGTGTCTAGAGCCACCATCCTGCTGCAGGAATGTGAACTCTCCCTCTAGTTCAGTGACCCACAGACGAATATCCCGCAGGTAAAACTTAAAATCACTTTTCTGCCCTCTGCACTGATCCATTTCCTCAATCAACAACATTAAACTGTAATAGATTCACAATTTGCAAAAAAAAAAGTAGTGACATCTGAAAGTCTTCCAGGTCGTGCGAATCGAGTCGGGCTTCATGGCTCTTTGCATTAATTGTAATTAACTTTCATTGAGTGCTCTGGCAGGACGTGTGCTAAAGCATTTACATATATTAGTTTATTCAGTTTTTACTAAATCCCTAGTAACTAAGCGTCATAGTACCGCAAAATGACGACTGCCAACGGGGAACAGCTACGTTGTGGAGCTGCTGCCTAACGGAGCCCAGGGTTGTGCAGAGAAGGGCAAAGCCCAAACTGGAAGCCTGGAAAAGAGAGCTCTGGCCAGACCCTCAGGAGGGTCAACGCCTCCATCTCCTGAGCACTTCTGTAATGCTAGACACTTAAGCATATTTGATGGATGGGGAGTGTCAAGAGGCAATCCTAGGAAACAAATGTACTGATTGATTTATGCTATCTAAGGGGTATGCTATTTAGGGGTAAGCAGCTTAGCCCTAAAACGTTTCGTAAGTAAGTCGTTGAAGAGATTTGGAAAGTCCAATGAAGTGGCTGATAAATGTTAAGGAAGCTGTACAATCACGCTGGAACCAGTCTCAAGAATGTGTTAACAGCCCTGGCTGGTGTAGCTCAGTGGGTTGAGTGCGGACTGCGAACCAAAGGGTCACTGGTTTGATTTCCAGTCAGGGCACACGCCTGGGTTGTGGGCCAGGTCCCCAGTATGGGGTGCGGGAGAGGCAACCACACATTGATATTTCTCTCCTTCTCTTCCCCTCTCTCTAAGAATGAATAAATAAAATCTTTAAAAAAAAGAATGTGTTAACAGAACTATGAGTAGCAATGAAAAGCAAAGAGGAAGAATTTGACAGTCTGGCCGACTCTGACCAGCTGTTAGGAATACCTGGTATACTTTGGGAAGATAGTGTCTATGTAGACTATACGCAAATGAATGCCACAGGCTTCCATGAAGTTAATCAACTCTAACATTCATCCTACTCTGTTTTTAAGTCACTGCTAATTAAAGGTATATTTGATAGTTAAAAATGTGTATGCGTGTGTGTTTCCTGGAATAGTCCTGGCTTCTACAAATTCCATGAGCTGGATGATATTAGAGTGTGGAGCCAAGATTTACCTGCGGGAATTTAGTTCTGTTTGCTCCACAGAACCCCAGCATTTACGGTTTCTTCCCAGGAATTTTACAAATATTTTGTTTTATAATATAATTTGTTTTGTCTTCAAAATTATGTTTGGCTGGACTAGCTCTGTTCAGGAAAAGCAGGAAACTAGGTATTAAGGGTTTTAGCTCTTTTGAGATGACATTCTTGAGCTGGCATTTCATAGTTCTTTTGTAACACAATGTGTATATATCACACCTTAAATCAAGCACTCCTGGAATAAGAAGCAATGTTACAGAAACTCCTAAAACCATTTTACATAGTGTCAGAAAGCACAAGTTTACAACACCATACATAAATTTTTGCTGACTTTATCCTTACAGTTTTATAGGCAAAAGGCTCAACTGTATTCTCTTCCCTTTATTTGTAGAGCAACTCTGAACCAAAAGTTGGTGCTCTTCTCAGCTTTATATACCTCCTGAGGACAGAGGATTCTTCACTGCTTCTTCATCTTTACACATACTTCACCTACTGTTATAAAATTCCTCTGGTTGCTATTACAAGTTGCCGCAAAATTGGTAACCTAAAAAATTGGAAATGTATTCTCTTTCAATTCTTGAGGCCAGAGGTCTGAAATCAGTATCACTGGACTAAAACCCAGGTCTCTGGGCTCCCTCCAGAGGCTCTGGGGCAGAACATGTTCATCGCTCTTCCAGTTTCCACCCAGACAAACCCTCTTGAATTCTGAACCTATAGAACCTGTGAGATCATAAATGTTTATTGTTTTGGGAATAATTTGTTAATATAGCATTGGTAATACAGTAGGTAAGGCAGTTATAAAAATGAGGACTTAGTGGATAGTGACATCATTTGTCAGAAGAAGGCAGGAAGAAGAAACATTTGTTGAGGAACAGGTCAGTTTTGGAAAGACTCAGTTTAAGATGCTGTAGGACATTAAGGTGGAACTGTGTAGTGGGAAGTTAGGAATAGGATATATTTTTGGAGTTACATACTTATAGTAGTAGATAGTAGAATATGCAGGATGACATCACTTAGTGTCATAGGCTGGCTTCTCAGGAAGTGGCTACTGAGACCAAACTTAGGGTGCAGGATATTTATTAGGGATCAGGTCCTATGAAAGAAGCGGGAGAAAGCAGTATTAGGCAGAAGAAGTTAAATAAATTGCTGCCTAACTGAACCTCAGCCCTGCTAGGTGCTCTGGAACAAATACTGCGTGTCGGAGTGTCCAACGTTGGGCTAAATGATCAATGCTCTTTGCACCCCCATGTTGCTTACTCTCCAGATGTGTGTTAAGAGTCATGACTTAGGGGAGGTGGTTCTCAGCAGCTGAGCCAGACCATGCTGACAGCCGAGGGTGCTGCTGGCCATGAAGCCCCGGGTTGGGCAGCAAACCCTTGCTCGAAGAGGGATCTGGATAGTGCATCTCTGTGTTTACCTCCCCTGGAAACCAAGTAAGTGCATTTTGAGTGTGTTCTTTCAATAACTTGGTTTTCTCAGGTGTAGGAGGGACTGTTCCTTTATTATGATCTACCACCATAGTTCCCAGCAGGCTGGTCAATCCCAAGACTCTGAGGCATTGCCTTCTTGGGGGGCTTTGAAAGCAATGCCTAGCAACTAGGTTAGAAAATTACTAGGTTTAAAAATTATACAGAATTAAAAATTATGAAACTTTCTTTAAAATTATGAAGCACTATTAAAATTAAAAATCATGAATTCTTAAAATTAAAAATTATAAAGTATTCTTTTAAAAATATACATCTAATCTATCAATATTAAGTACAGAGGGACAGAGGGAAATGTGAAATGACTCTGCAAGGGTGCAACTGGCATGACCATTTCTTTAACAACATGTAAATTGAGAAAGGGAGGAAGGGACACTTGACCAGGGGTCTGGGGAGCACCTACGGACAGGACTAGCTGCGTAACTAATTTTAAGGACCTCCAGTGTGGGTTTGTTTTTGTTTTTGCCAAGAGCAGGTAAAAGATGCTGTTTAAGGTACTAAAATATTAAACTATTTATTTTGCAGTCTGTCTCCACCTTTCACATTATTTTGTTCACTTGCTAGCAGGGGCCTGGGAGTGGGGTCAGCTATCTCCCTCTCGAATCCTCCTAGCGCAGCCGGCAGTGAACCAGCAATACTATGGGGGTGTGGGTGGTCATCGAGAGGCTGGCGGTGTACGCAGTGGTGCTGCCAGCTTTGGAGAGAAGCCAGAGAGGCAGAGGCTGGTATCTGCTGACCCACTGCAAACCCAAGGCTCTCTAGGACCTGGCCAATAAAGTGAGGAGGCCCTAGGATGTGACCCTAGCATGCGCTCAATTGTCCTACTGCACTTCACTTACAGGACAAATTCAAAGGTCTGATTATTGACTTTCAAGACAGTGATTGCAGAGCATTAAACCCCATGTATGGAGTTCTCCTGAGCGCCGGGCCCTATGTGAATACACTCGTTGATGAAAAGAAATTTGAGAGCCTCCATAACCAGTTGCAATGTGTGGGTCTTATTTGAGGTCCAGTTGAACAAACAAGCTGGACAGGCAATAGGGTAGTTTGAAAACTGATTGGATTTTTTGATGATATCAAGATGTATTACTAATCCTTTAGGTGTTATCATCAAACTGTCATGTTTAATTTTTAAAAGTTTACTTTTCCAGATACACATACTCACTATTTACAGATGAAATAGCAGGATGGCTGGGATTTGCCTTAAAGTAATGGGAGGACCGTCCAGTAGGTAAGGGCATGGATAAAAAAATGATCAGGAGTGGATAATGGTTGAAGCTGGGTGTTGGGCAGGGAAAGTCTCCAAATTCTGATGTATTCTTTTAATTACTTTTCCATGGTAAAAAGTTTCAAACAATGGTAATCTGCTTTTGATGAAAAGATTTAAGTCCCACAATTCATTCCTGAAAAATAGGAAAAGTAAACACCACCTGTATTATTTTGTAATTCAAAAAATTTAAAGCAAAAAAACTTCATACAGGAATAGCATCTTTATTCATAATCCCCACAGGAAACAGTCTAGGTGCTCCATCAACAGGTGAATATATAAGCAAACTGTAATATATATTTAAACAATACACTACTACTCAGAAATAAAGTGGAATGAACTATTGATTTTACACATCAACATGAATTCCAGAACTATTATGCCAAGTGAAAGAAGATTTACAAAAAGTGTATACTGTGTGACTCTGTACATATCAAATTCTACAACACTCAAAACTAACCTGTGGTGAAAGAAAGGAAAATCAGAACAGTGGTTGCTTCTGGGTGGGACAGGAAGGATTGAATGGGGAGGCCTATAGTGGAACTTTGTGTTAGTGGTAGTGCTCTATATTTTTATGGGTTTAGGGTTAATCACACAATTTGTCAAAGTTCAGGAAATGTTCATGTAAGATTTGAGCATTTCCCTGTATGTAAATTTTGTTTTATTTTTAAAAATATTTATTTATTTTTGAGTATATTTTATTGATTATGCTATTACAGTTATCCCAATTTCTCCCTTTTATCCCCCTCCACCCTGCACCTCCCCACCCACCAGTATTCCACCCCCCTAATTCATGTCCGTGAATCATAGGTATAAGTTGTTTGGCTTCTCCATTTCCTATGCTATTCTTAACTCTCCCCTGTCTATTTTGTACCTACCATTTGTGCTTCTTATTTCCTGTACCTTTCCCATCATTTTCTGTACCCTTCTCCCTGCTGATAACCTTCCCTGTGATCTCCATTTCTAGTTGTTCTAGTTGTTTCCTTAGTTTGTTTTTCATTTTTGTTTTTTAGGTTCATTTGTTCATAGTTGTGAGTTTATTGTCATTTTCCTGTTAATAGTTTTGATCTTTTTCTTAGATAAGTGACTTTAACTTTTCATATAATAGGGGCTTGGTGATGATGAACTCCTTTACTTGACCTTATCTGGGAAGCACTTTATCTGCCCTTCCATTCTAAATTATAGCTTTGCTGGATAGAGTCATCTTGGATGTAGGTCATTGCCTTGCATGATTTCGAATAGTTCTTTCCAGCCCCTTCTTGCCTATAAGGTTTCTTTTGACAAATCAGCTGATAACCTTATGGGAACTCCTTTGTAGGTAACTGTCTCCTTTTTTCTTGCTGCTTTTAAGATTCTCTCCTTCTCTTTAATCTTGGGTAACTTAATGATGATGTGTTTGGTGTGTTCCTCCTTGGGTCCAATTTCTTTGGGACTCTCTTGAGTCCCAAAAGAAATTACTTTCCTGGACTTCTTGGAAGTCTATTTCTTTCACCAGATTGGGGAAGTTCTCTTTCATTATGTTTTTAAATAAGTTTTTAATTTCTTGCTTTTCCACTTCTCCTCCTGGTACCCCTATGATTTGGATGTTGGAATGTTTAAAGTTGTCCCAGAGGTTCCTAAGCCTCTCCTCATTTTTTTGAATTCTTATTTCTTCATTCTGTTCTGGCTGAATGTATATTTTTTCCTTCTGGTCCAAACCATTGATTTGAGTCCCAGTTTCCTTCTCTTCACCGTTGGTTCCCTGTATATTTTTCTTTATTTCACTTTTCATGCCTTCACTTTTTCCTCTATTTTGCATCCTTACTCAATCATTTCTGTAAGCATCCTGATTACCAGTGTTTTGAACTCTGCATCTGATAGGTTGTCTATCTCCTCATCGCTTAGTTCTTTTTCTGGAGTTTTGATCTGTTCTTTAATTTGGGCCATATTTATTTGTGTTGCTGTACCTCTTTTATTATAAGGGGAGGAGCCTTAGGTATTCACCATGACAGGGCAACCCACTTCTTGTAGAGCTGTATGAGGTGGAGGGGTCAGAGGGGGAACAATCCCGCTTGCTCTGCTCTCACCCCCTTTCAGTCACTTCCCCTGCTACCCACAAGGAAATCGGACCATTCTGGTACTGGTTCCTAGGTGAGTGTGCCTGTGTATGTTCTAGAACCTCATGAGTCTCACTAATGAACTCTCCTGTGCAGCTGGGAGCTTCTCCCACCACCTCAACCCCCACAGGTTTTTACAACTAGAGGTTTTGAGGCTTTATTTCCCCAAACTGGAACCCTGGGTTGTGCAGACTGTCTCTCTCCCCAATTGTTCCTCCCGGTTTGTCTGCAAGCGAGTATTGGTACTGCCCAGTCTGTGAGCCACCTCCTCGCTCAGCCCTGTCTGTCACCTTGCTGTGTATCTTCTCCACCCTGACTGCCTGTCTCTGCTCCCACCAGTCTGGATGAATGTTTCTCCTTTAACTCTTTGGTTGTTGGACTTCCATACAGTTCAAATTCTGGCAGTGCTGGTTGTTTTTTTGTTTTTAAATTTATTGTCCTTTTGGTTGTGCAAGGAAGCAAAGCATATCTACCTACACCTCCATCTATGCCGGAAGTTTCTAAATTTTACTTTAAAAGAAAGGAAATTGTGAGTAAATATTGAGTACTAGTTAATGAAATACTTAAGTATATGGAGGGAAGGATATTGATACATCAAAAAACAAGATGGGTACAGGGATTGATAAATAGGAGGTAAAACAAGCATAACAAAGTGTTGATAAGAGAATCAAAGTGGTGAGTTTATGAGTGTTCACTATAACAGTCTTCCAAATTTTTTGAATGCTCAAAATTTTTTAAATAAAATTTTGGGAAAATAAAGGGAGCCATCTTCTGGAAGAAACTGTTATTACTGAGTGGCTCAAAAAGGTAAGAACAAGGAAGGATGTTTATATGATTTGGTATTGATAACTTTACTGTTTTTCACATACTCTGTTGGTTGTCACTCATATAACCAAGTGGTCTTGGTGGAAATCTTTATTCCTTTCCACAGGCTAACTTCCCACCCAGACTTTACATCTGCTAGAATGGAGATCTGAAAATAGTAAATATTTTAGACTTTGTGGGCTAAGAGGCAAAATTGAAGATATTATATAGGTATTTATATAATGAGAGAGAAAACTGATTTTCAAATTTTCATTGATGAAATTTAGAACAATAATACTGAGTACAAGTTTTTGTAAAACAGGTCTACTAAAGAGAAGAATGAAATTTTTTTTTGGACAGGTAGATAATGTTTCTCTTAATTAGGGTTCAGAGTTATTCCCCATCATCAAAATTGATTGGAAATGTTCATATGTTGGTCCTGGTCTAAAAAGAGATTTTATACATTTAATCTTTTACCCAATTTAGTATTTTCACCCAGATAAAAACACTGCCCAATATTGAGATCAACCCAAGGGTATGTGATTTAAACTGAGCATATTAATCTCTTGGAAGGCAATATAGAATTAGATTATTCTCTGGGCATTTTCTGTTTAGCATGTTAGATCCCAATCATTTCTTTTTTAAAAATATTTTATTTATTTATTTATTGAGATAGGGGAAGAGAGGGAGAATGAGAGGGAGAGAAACATCAATGTGCGGTTGCCTCTTAAGCACCTCCTGGGCAATCTGGTCTGCAACCCAGGCATGTGCCCTGACTGGGAATCAGACCTGTGACCCTTTGATTCACAGACTGGCTCTCAATCCCCTGAGCCACACCAGACAGGGCCTAATCATTTTTTATTTAAAGTTAAGTGAAAGTTGCTCAATGGGACAACTAAATGGGCCCTGAGATATGAAATTTTCCTTGTATTTGCATTGAGATCTCTATAAAATATTGCTAAAATTGTAGTTTGTGCTTGAAAAATATAACCACTACAAATTTGTGTGAGAATGGAGAGCTTGCTTTTATTGTCAAAATGACTTTACCACAGGGTACATTTTGCATGTAAGGGCTGTGTCATCTTGTAAGTTTAGGTTGACTTCATTAAGAAGTATCATTGAATAACCATAATTAGCAAATTAGCAAAAATGGATTCTAAAGCCCTCCAGCCAGTGTTCCGTAATAGTGGTCAAGGGAGGTTCTTCTCACTTAGAACAAACTTTCAATCTTTGCCGTGAGCTAAAAAAACAAAGCTTACAATAAGCCTTGGCTGGTGTGGCTCAGTGGATTGAGCATTGGTCTGTGAACCTTTGAAGGGTCACTGGTTCGATTCCCGGTCAGGGCACATGCCTGGGTTGGGGGCCAGGTCCTTGTTGGGGACCTGTGGGAGGCAGCCCACGGATGCTTCTCTCACACATTTTATGTTTCTCTCCCTTTACTTCCCCCACCCTTCCCCTCTTAATCAATCAGTCAATCTTAAGAAAGAAACCTCACAATAAAACGCTGTGTGTTAGGGCAAGTGAGGATATTTAGCAGCTCCTTCTGATGAAAATATGTGGTGTGCATTGTTGACACTGCTGGTCCAGTGACACATGGTATATTCAAATATTTTCCACAAAGTTGATTGATGATACGGTACAACGATGTTATTGCCATGGGATTCAAACACCTTACATTTTCACAAGTGGGAATCTGTCAAAGTAAGCCCGTTTCTACTCACATAAGTTGTAACACATCATAGCTGATTTCACCTCAGGTAGAATTCTTTTAACTTCTTTAAAAATATTCTCACCTGTTGCATGCAGCTGATTCACAGAAGCTAATTCTTCAGTTACTGCAAACATTGATTCCCTGAACAAACAGGCACAAATGAGCAGTATCCATAACACCTGCCAACTTAAGCGCCAAGGAAAACCACTCAATGTGCCTTCACTGAATAATTTAAATTGACTATTGATGTTGTTCCCTGTGGCCACAACACTTTAAAGCAGCTGTTCTCACCCAAAAGCTAATGGTCTTAAACAGGTTTATATTTCTTTAGCTGCTGCAGTGAACCATCATTTAATCCACATACTATAAGTAAATAACTTTTGTGCATGGCTAACAAATAAACCGCTTGGAAATTTTGGTTGCAGCCTCATTTCTTTCCTTCCTTTTTTACTTTTTCTTCTTCTGAAGAAATTTTACTATGATGAGCTATTCCATTTAATTTTTATAATTTTTTTGAATTGTGTGTGATAGGGAATACTGTGAAAACTTGGTCTGGTAATGTCGACATACATTGTATTTTTAAAAAAATTTTATTGGTTTGAGAGAGAGGGAAAGAAAGAAACATCATTTGTTGTTCTACTTAGTTTTGCATTCATTGATTGAGTCTTTCATGTGCCCTGACTGGAGATTGAACCCTTAACTTTGCTGTATCAGGATGACACTCTAACCAATTGAGCTACTTGGCCGGGACCATGTATGTTGTATTCTTGTAGCACAGATACAGGCTCATGGCCTAGTAAACATAATTCTTTGCCATTGGATAACAAAATATCAAAATAATCCACACTTCATTGTATCTTAAAGATGGAATATTTTAAGTCCACTTTTTTCTAGTTTGTTTTGACACGGCAGGTATACGTGTCTGCTGGTAATAAAAATAATGAAGTGTCACGGAGGACAATATGCATGGCACGGGATGCTGCCGAGTAAAAACACGTTAACTGTGACCTATGGCGTGTGGCAGCAGCGTGAAGTGGTGTGAATGCCACCTGTGGTCTCAGTCGTGAGCACTCTGCTGTGTAGTGTGAAAGCAGCCATAGACAATAGGTGAATAAATAGGTACGGCTGTATTCCAACAAAATTTCATTTAGGCGCACTCAAATTTGAATTCCATATCATTTATATGTCCAGAAACAGTATTTTACTTTGATTTGTTTTCCTGTCACTTAACATGTGAAAACCATGGCTAGCTGCAGGCTGTACAAAAGCAGGGGCCAGGCTGGTCCGGGCCCACAGGCCCTGGTTTGCCAGCTCCTGCTGCAGAATGTCTGGAAAGTAGCCTTTTGAGTTTATTATTTCCTTTGAGGGCATGGCAGGGAATTTGTATTTTAGCTTAAAGAGGTTGTTATTTATATTCCTTCTGTATTATAGACTTGGTGTTATAGTTAGATAAGAAAACAATGATTGCAAAGTTTTGAAAAAACAATTTCAGAAAAGGAAGTTAACACGTATGTTTGTATTTCTCAGCATATCAATATGCTTTGTGTATTTCTGTTGGATATTATCTTCTCTTAACTGGAAACGAAGAAAAGGTAAACATTTTTGAAAGGTATGAGACTACCAAAAATAGATCACAGGGAAATGTTCAAAAATATTACTTGAAAATAGCAGACCAAATCTGTGTACACTGTATATCTATTTAAAAAATATATGGAGGTAGGACCTCTGGATACAATTCCCATCAATAAAAGATTGAAAGGAAATGCATCAACATTTTAAAAGTGACTATCTTTGGGTAGGTGGGTTATATAAGATTTTTATTTTTTATTTTTGCTTGCCTCTATTTTCTAAGATTTTTATAGTAACACCTTTAAAACATAAATTGATACATGCTACATTATTTTAAAATAGAAAATACATCTTAAAGGACACAAAACACCTAAGTATATGTACATGATACATACACATATACATGTACAGATACACTCTCTTTTGGAGATTATTCTTTCCGGATTGTTTGAAAACTTGCCTGACATTCTGTGCACCAGCGACTGTGTAGCAATGCTGTTCCGACAGTTCCTGTACTCGGATCACTGGTTTCAGCCACACGGGTCTATGTGCCATGTATGAGAGGCACATCATTCACCCATGCTGTGAATTTTCTTTCTCTTCAGAGAAATTCTCTTCAGTATCAAACAAATTTTTCCTATCTCTAACTGATGTTAATGGAGTCCCAAACGAGGTGAACCAGCACATACAATAACAGGATGAACTTGAGTATTTAAAAGCTACTTGAAAGTGAATTATTCCTCTCTCTTACCTTAAACCCCAGGATTCTCCAGGGAAACCAGATGAATAGGAATGGGGTGTGTGTGTGTATGTGTGTGAGAGAGAGACACACATACACACACACACATATGAAGAGACTTATTTTAAGGAATTGGCTCATATTGTTATGGAGGCTGGGCAAGTCCAAACTCTGCAGGATGCTGGCAGGTTGGAAACCAGCAAGGAGGCGGTGTTGCAGTCAAGTCCAAAGTCTATTTGCTGGAGACTCAGTACTGTTTGGGGGAGGTCAGTCTTTTGTTCTTTTCATGTCTTCACCTGATTGGATGAAGCCAACCCACGTTATGGATGGTAGTCTGCTTTATTCAAAATCTACTAATTTAAGTGTAAATCTTGCCCTAGCCTGGTTCTCAGTTGATGGAAGTGTTAGCCCGATATGCTAAGGTTGAGGTTCAGCCCCAGTTAGAGCACAGAATCCAGCAATGAATACATAAATAAGTGGAACAACAAATCTCTCTCTCTCTCCTCTCCCCCTTCCCTTCCTTTCTCATTAAAATCAATAAGTTAAAAAAAATTTAATGTAAATCTTAGCCAAAAACACCCTCACAGAAACATCCAAAATAATGTTTGATTATATACTTGAGCACTGGGGCCTGAGCATGTGGACACATGAGATTAATCATACCCCTCATTTAAAAATGTGAATCAAGGGTGGGGGGTGGGGGGAGAGTAAAACTCCCATTCTTCTAAGAGCTTTTAACCATGCAGAGTCTCCCAAGTATCAATTAAATTCAGGACTTTTAAACATTCACTTAATTTTTAATCACTTTTCTAGGTTTCATTGCTTTTCAGAAATACCTCAAAGAAGATAAAAATGTCAAGGATTCCTTTATTATGTTCTTAAAGAAAAGACATCTTCCCAGTTAATTAGGTAAAGCCACCTGAAAAATATCTCACAGTGGCTTAGTTCTTGAAATTTATTTTTACTTCTACCTCTTTATCTCAGATATTACCTGATATATGGGGAAAAAATAAAAACTTTAGTATCTCATCTGGAGATGGCTAACTCTTCCATATTCATTATTTTGCCCAGACATTGCATGGTATTTAGGATTGATGCTGTAAGGCTCTTCTGTCCACCTTCCTGAAACCTCATTGTCTGGAGAACGGCAGGCTGGCAGTTGGCACCCGGAGTGGGAGGGGTGGTGGCAGCTGGCACTCACGGTTCCCTCACCGTGTTTCCTTTTCCTCTCCCGAGGGGGCCTCCTATTTGTCAGCACTAA
>CM052539.1:120067399-120098729 GCA_028533065.1 Trachops cirrhosus
TTTGCCCAGACATTGCATGGTATTTAGGATTGATGCTGTAAGGCTCTTCTGTCCACCTTCCTGAAACCTCATTGTCTGGAGAACGGCAGGCTGGCAGTTGGCACCCGGAGTGGGAGGGGTGGTGGCAGCTGGCACTCACGGTTCCCTCACCGTGTTTCCTTTTCCTCTCCCGAGGGGGCCTCCTATTTGTCAGCACTAATCCCTGCACAGGAGCCCAGCTAGACCTTCCTCAAAACAGGAAGGCAGGATGTTTAGCCCCTCCACTTAAATATTGTGGTAGAATTTTACTGAAAGTCTTTAACTTTGCTTCTAACCTTCTTTTTCATTCCCAGACCATCTTGATGAAAGAAGTCTCCTGTGGACAGCATCTCCTGTGGACAAGCGCACAGAAACAACACATGAAACTCAGTTTATAACCTTTTGCACTGTTGGCTTCATTATCATGTGTGTAACACTATTAAATAATACATAATAAAGAGGAAAGTTAATGTTCATTTGGGGCTCTTGATAACTATGAATAGATATTTCACATAGCAGTGTCTCCTTCAATGTCATAGATCATAGATAAGCAAGTAGGGCCAGAGTCTACCAATGAATACCAACCAGAGGAGAAAAAATTTTAATTTTACTCAGCTACACCTTCACATAAATATTTTTGTATTATTAAAAAAGTGGCCCATTTTCAAGATGTTTTTTTAAATAACTATACTTACATGTTTAAAAAATGTACTTATTGATTTGGAGAGAGGAAGGGGGAGAGAGAGAGACATGGATTTGTTGTTCCACATATTTGTGCTTGTGCGCTCAGTGGCTGATGCTTGTCATGACACAGGGTCCTGACACGGGATCAAGCCGCGACCTTGGCTTACCCACGATGTTCCAGCCAACTGAGCTGCCTGGCCAGGGTCAAAATCTTTACAGTCTCAGAGTTGTTTGTATTAATAGTTTCTTAGTTTTAAAACTTTAAACTTCAAAGTTATTAATTATATTTCTTTCAAATATAAGTTCTCAGCCTAATTAAAAACTTCCTTTGTTTTGTTGAGAGAAGTTGCTGTCCACAAATGCTGTTCAAGTTTCCTTTCTACCTACTCCCTTAACTTCCTGTTATCGAAACTTGTATATAACTCTGCTGAAACTGCTCTGTTAAAGGTAACCATCCACTAGTATAATAGTCTCCTTCCCACCACTGTTCTGTTTATCATTCATCCTTGTCATAGGAGGAGCTTAACCTTTCTAAAACATGTTTCATTTGTCAATCCCTAACTCAGAAACACCAGGTGGAAACTAGTGGAATGAATGATAACTATGGTGGCCCTTGAAAGCTCAAATTTCAAGAGAGAAGTTTTTTTGAAGAGGCAATTAACACAATAAAAGGTGTTTTACTTAGTAAGATCCTGCCAGCAGTAGTAGTGGGCAGATGGATGAGAGATGGGAAAACAGGATGAGAGATGGGAAAACAGGATGGTACAACTATTTTTGAAGACAAGTTAATGGTCTCAGAAAACTATACATACTCTTAGCACATGATCAAGCAATTGCACTCCTTAGTATCTGCCCAAAGGAGTTGAAAACTTGTGCCCACACAAAACCCTGCACACAAATGTTTATAGCAGATTTATTCATAATTGCTGAAATTGGGAAGAAACTAAGACATCCTTCATAGTAGGTCAATGGATCACTAAACTGTGGTACATCCAGACAATGGAATATTATTCAGCACTGAAAAGAAATGAGCTATCAAGCCATGAAAAGATATAGAGGAAACTTAAGTGCATATTTGTAAGTGAAAGAAGCCAATCAGAAAAGTCTACATACTGTATGATTCCAACTATATAATATTCTGGAAAAGGCAAAACTATGGAGACAGTAAAAAGATCAGTGGTTGCCAGGGATTGAGGGGAGAGGGGTGAATGGTGAAGCACAGAGATTTTTTAGAGTAGGGAAAATACTCTGTATGATACCATAATGGGTACATGTCATAATACATTTGTCCAAACCCATAGAATGTACAACATCAAGAGTGAAGCTTAATAAAAATTTTGGACTTTGGGTGACAATGATGTGTCAGTGTAGTTTCATCAAGTGCAACAAATGTACCACTCTGGAAGAAGGTCTTGAAATTGAGGGAGGTTACACATGTGTAGCGAAAGAAGGTACATGGAAACTCTCTGCACCTTCCAATTTTGCTATGAACTTTAATCTGGTCTAAAAAACAACTCTTAATTAAAAAAAAAAACTTCTGGAGATGAATGAAGGGGATGGTCACACAGTAATGTGAACATAGTTAAAACCACTAACGAAACACCAAAAATCGTTAAGGTGGTAAATTCTTTTATATATAATTTACCTGTATTTTTCAATTGGGGAAAAATCAATCATATTTCTATAAATAGTAATGTATAATTGGAAGCCAAAAATTTAAAAATCAATGCAATTATAACTCCACAAACATAAAATACTTAGCTAGAAATCTAACAAAATATGCACAAGGAGATGCTGAAAACTATAAAACGCTGGTGAAGGAAATCATAGAAGACCTAAGTAGAGGCATACTGTACTCATTGATTGGAAGATTCAACATAGTAAGATGCCAATTCTCATGAAATTGACCTAAAGATTTAATGCAATGCCAGTCAAAATCCTAGCAGATTGATTGTAGATGTAAAAAAGCTAACTAACTCTAAAACCTATACGGAAGGACAAAAGAGTCCTGGCCAAGTAGCTCAGTTGGTTAGAGCATCATCCCTGATACACCAAGATTGGGAGTTTGATCCTTGGTCAGGGCATATACAAGAATCAACCATTGAATGCGTAAGTAAGTGGAACAACAAATGGATGTTTCTCTGTTTCCCTCTCTATAAAATCAATAAGTTAAAAAAACATTAAAAATAAAGACAGTATGGTATTAACAAAGGGACTTTATCATAGACCAGTATAACAGAATACACTTCCTATAGGCAATGGGAAGCCATTTTAGCCAAGGAAAAGAAATTAGATAAAGGAGTAAAATTAGTATATATTTAGCAACTGTATATTGAATAAGAGTACATTAGGCACCCGGGCTGGTGTGGCTCAGTGGATTGAGTCAGCCTATGAAACAAAACGTTGAGGGTTCAGTTCCCAGTCAGGGCCCATGCCTGGGTTTCCAGCGAGGTCCCCAGTTGCGGGTGTGTGAGAGGCAACTGAAGATGTATATCTCACACATTGATGTTTCTCTACCTGTCTGTCTCCATCCCTTCCTGTCTCTCTAAAAGTAAATCAATAAAATCTTTTAAAAATAATTTTAGAAAAGTAAATTAGACTAGGGGAAGGAGGCTGATTGTGATATATATTTATATTAGAGGCAAAAAATTATCTCGGTAGCTCCCCTCCCACCACCATTCCCCCACCTTAGTTCATGTCCATGGATTATAGATATAAGTTCTTTGACTTCTCCACTTCCCATACTATTCTTAACCTCCCCCTGTCTATTTTCTACCTACCATTTATACTTTTTCACCTTTTCCCCTATTCTCCCCTTTCTCCCTCTCCACTGATAACACTCCATGTGATTTTCATTTCTCTGGTTCTGTTCCTGTTCTAGTTGCTTAGTTTGTTTTTGTTATTTTTGTGTTCAGTTGTTGATAGTTGTGAGTTTGTTGTCATTTTACTGTTCATATTTTTTATCTTCTTTTTATTAGATAAGTCCCTTTAACATTTCATATAATAAGGGTTTGGTGATGATGAACTTCTTTAACTTGACCTTATCTGGGAAGCACTTTATCTGCCCTTCCATTCTAAATGATAGCTTTGCTGGATAGAGTAATCTTGGATGTAGGCCCTTGCCTTTCATGACTTGGAATACTTCTTTCCAGTCTCCTTGCCTGTAAGGTTTCTTTTGAGAAATTGCCTAATAGTCTTATGGGAACTCCTTTGTGGGTAACTGTCTCCTTTTCTCTTGCTGCTTCTAAGATTCTCTCCTTCTTTTTAATCTTGGGTAATGTAATTATGATGTGCCTAGGTGTGTGCTTCCTTGGGTTCAACTTCTTTGGGACTCTCTGAGCTTCCTGGACTTCCTGGAAGACTATTTCCTTTGCCAGATAAGGGAAGTTCTACTTCATTACTTGTTCAAATAAGTTTTCACTTTCTTGGTCTTCCTCTTCTCCTTTTGGCACCCTTATGATTTGGATGTTGTAATGTATAAAGTTGTTCTGGAGATTCCTAAGCCTCTCCTCATTTTTTGAATTCTTGTTTCTTCATTCTGTTCTGGTTAAATGTTTATTTCTTTCTTCTGCTCCAAATCATTGATTTGAGTCCCAGTTTCCTTCCCTTCACTATTGGTTCCCTGTACATTTTCCTTTATTTCACTTTTCATAAACTTCACTTTTTCCTCTATTTTGTGACCACACTCAACCATTTCTGTGAGCATCCTGATAACCAGTGTTTTGAACTCTGCATCAAATAAGTTGGCTATCTCTTCATCGCTTAGTTGTATTTTTTCTGGAGCTTTGATCTGTTGTTTCATTTGGGCCATATTTTTTGTCTCCGTGTGCCAGTTGTGTAGTAAGGGGCGGAGCCTTAGGTTTTCAGCAGGGTGGGGCAACCCACATTGTTACATTGTGGCACTGTATGTGGGGGAGGGGTCAGAGAGGGAACAATGCCACTTGCTGAGCTCTGTACCAGCTTTCAGTTACTTCCTCTGCTACCACAAGCAAATTGGGCTCTTCTGGTGCTGATTCCTGGGTGAGTGGGCTTGTGTACATTCTAGAACCCTGTGGATCTCTCTGATGAACTCTCCTGTGAGGCTGGGAGTTTCTCCCGCCGCCTCAACCCCCACAGGTTTTTTTCAGTTAGAGGTTTTGAGGCGTTGTTTCCCTGTGCTGGAACTCTGGGTTGTGGGGTCTGTCTCACTCCCCAGTTGTTCCTCCCAGTTTATCTACACATGGATGTGGGACTGCCAGCTCTGCCAGCTGCCCCTTTGCAGTGTGTCCTCACCCCCCTGGCTGCCTGTCTCTGCCCCTTCTACTGGTCTGGGCAAATGTTTCTTCTTTAACTCCTTGGTTGTCAGCATTCCATGCAATTTCATTTTATGGCAGTTCTGGTTATTTTTTGTTTTTAAATTTGTTATTGTCCTTCTTTTGGTTATGCGAGGAGGCAAAGTGTATCTATCTATGCCTCCCTCCATCTTGGCTGGAAATCTCATCAATTCTGGGTATAATTCTAAGAGATAGTTCCTAGCAATGTTATCTCTATTTGACATATAAAGTAACTGACTCAGAGCAAACTATTAAGCCTTTGTCAATATTTATGCATCTAATAAGAGGATGAACTAGGATTTGCACCCAGGAAATCCGATGCCAAAAATCACATCCTTTTTTTTTAAAGCTTTTATTTATTTTTAGAGGGGGGGAGGGAGAAAGAGGGAGAGAAACATCAACCTGTTTTTGCTTCTCATGCACCCCCTACTGGGGACCTGGCCTGCAACCCAGGCATGTGCCCTGACTGGGAATCAAAGCCTCCAGACCCTTTGGTTCGCAGGCTGGCACTCAATCCCTGAATCACACCAGTCAGAGTTGTTTTTTTTTTTTTTAATTCTCACTCGAGGACATTTTTCATTGCTTTTAGAGAGGAGTGAAGAGAGAGCAACATTTATGTGCGAGAGAAGCATCAGTTGGTTGCCTTCTGGATGCACCCCTACCAGGGATCTTAAGTGCCCAGACAGGGAATTGTATTCATCCATACCAGGACTGAACCAGCAACCTAGGTATGTGCCATGACCAGGGATCCAACCTGTGATACTCAGTTACAGGATGACGCCACATGGGCCAGGGCCAACGATCAGGGTCTTAACCACTCTATTATTTAGTCTCCTAGGGATTTCAAAGTCCCCTTAAATTCATTTGCCTAATGAATGCAGAAAAGGAAAAGGAAGTCCAGGCAGGTTAAGAAGCTTTCTAAAAGTCATGCAGCAAGTGCCACATCCCCTCTCAGGGTGAAATCTCATGTCCTTTTTAATATTAGTCATGACAGGTACTTTATTTTGTTAGAAAATTTCTTTTTCTACAGTGGTTACTTCTATTAGCTAGCATCCCCAGAGATAAAACGAAATGCTGCTCTTAAATTTAGGAAAGAGGTGAAACCTTACAAATATGTAAAATGTCCAGAAAATAAACATCGTTAGTGAATATTCATTCAAGATAAATAACTGCATTTTCCTCGGTAACACGGATTTTCTTTTTGCCTGAATCATTTGGCATTATATCATTAATCTTTTCATTTAATTTGCCTGCATTGTTTAGCGCAAAGCATTGTGGTTTTCTTTTTATACGGAAAGTAGTTAATACTGTACTCCTGGTCTGGTTGGGAAAGTGGAGCCTATGCTGCCATCTAGCGGTACTATTGTACTATTACACTATGATGACCGTTTTAATGTCACCCACTTTCCTCTGAAGCAGAGCAAGATTCTTCAGGTTCCCGGCTCCTATCACAGTTGATTCTGTTTTTCAGGAACGAAGTGGGAGGGGAATGAAAGAGGGTGGTAGAAAGGAAAGAGACTCTACTGGGGTTCTGTAAATTCTGGGAAATGGAAGAGAAAAACACCGTTTCTGAGAGCGAAGTGTTTTGGAGTGATAGAAAATGCCCCCTACTGGCTGCTATTAGCACAGACAGGTACAAAGTGGAAACTTCGTTCTGGAAATTAATTTTTGCAGAAGGCTGTGTGAGAAGCGATTTGTTTGAAAACTGAATCATTTTTTTCCATTAGAAATCATGTAAATTGAATTAATTCGTTCCAGACCCCCAAATGATTCCCTGTTTTAACAGAATCAGCATGTAGCTTCTTTGCTTTTTCACATATTATTGCCTTCGAAATGCTATCTGCTTTTTATTTTTCCAAATCAACAATATGTTTACTTCTTCAGTTGCCCGTGATTGTTGTTTCGTGAGCACTTTCACACCCTTAGCACCATCAGTACTCTTGATGGCCTCCTTATGGTTTAACACTGTGCCTATCATCGAGTTCGCTATGCCATACTTGGTACCCAGATCAGACATGCCAACACCTCTATCATACTTTGCAATTATTTCTTTTTAAAGCTTGATCGTTGTTCTCACGACTCTCCCTTTTACTTTACTGATATCAATAACCTTCTTAGGACCCAGACTTAATGTATGTATTTAATAATAATAAGCTGCCACAAAAGCAAAAAAAAACCCCACAAAAATATTCACAACACAATTTCCTAAGATGTTAACAACGTGAGGTTTAGCGGTAAACTGACTCACACTCATGCATTCTTTCCTTTGTGTGTCGCCTGAGAGATGAGTGACTGATCATGCAGGGATCAGCATGAAAGGGCTGTCGGGTTAAGAACCGAAGTTTTTTTCAACAACTGAGATGTTTTTCCCATGAACAACTTGGTTGAGAACCGAATTGTTTGAGATGAGAGACATTCGAGAACCTAGGTTTGACTGTATTATATTTCCAATGTATCAAGGCAAAAAAGAAAGGAAAAATAAATAAATTGTGCACTTAATTTCTCCAGACTAGGTTTCCTTGTTTATAAAAAAGAGAACGATGGGGGTAGTCTAAATGATCTCCAAAGGTCTTGACATGTCAACATTCTATGAGCACAATTTCCTACTCAAAATATTTTGTCTATGTGACATCACACAGACACGCTGGGAAGTTTCTGAAGGCTTAGAATTTGTTCTTGTTGGCAGATGCTCTTGATCCAACCTAAATAAGACCTCTGCTTTCCTTTTGTTTTCTCTTCATAAGGAAAACGATAGCTACCTATCCCGAGATGAATACTGAGGACACAACCTTGCTATCCCAGGTTTGTCTTTGGCTCCCTGCCCAAGCTGTGGAATGGGCTGCCGTCATCAGAGTGGAAGAGGAGTGAGCCAGAGGCAGTTTATGTGAGGGAAAGCTTATGGTTACCACTTTCTAATTTCAACAGATGTGGTTTTCTGATTTCTTTCTTAAGGAGTTTTCTGGGCTTGCAAAGAAAGCACAAAAGGGATAAGGTTAAGGAGTCGATTCAGCATCAACAGAAACAGATGCCTTATTATAATTAAACTGAAACTCTAAGACCTTCTATGGGCCAATTTTAGGAGCCTATGCCATTGCCTTATTTTTACTTTTATGCAAACCATTTCCCACTTAAAATTCATAACTGACAAAATACAACTGCTTTTATTTCTCCCTGCTGTTGATACTGATATGAATAGTTGGTCTGGCAAAGATTATTTAATAAAGAGGTCAGATGGACTTGCATTGTTAATTCATCTCTACATTGTGGAAGTGGGCACCCAGGACACCCTAGCATTGATAAGTGATGGTGAGGAGGCTTATGATCTGCCACATAATTAATTAATTAATTACTAGGGGAAGGGAGTGAGAAAGAGAGGGAGAGAAACATTGATGTGAGAGAGAAACATCATTTGGTTGCCTCTCGTATGTGCCCCAACCAGGACCAAACTCGCTACCTAGGTGTGTGCCCTGAATGGGAACTGAGCCAGTGACTTTTCACTTTTCTGCCTGATATTTCTGAAAAATGTGTGCCCCAAATAGCTTTACTGCTCACCCAAAAGGTAGACAACTTGTACTTTAGCACTTCATTCCTTCAGGTCAAAGTTTGTGTCAAGAAATCCCCTCTTAATGTTAGCATTGCTTACTCTTACTCAGCTACCAATATTTCATTGTGAAATTAAAATGTTTAGCAGTCATCAAAATTAGTCTTGCGATAATAGGGGGCATAGAGTTTAAACAAGGAAGCTGTGTAAAGCACATATTTACCTGCATCAGATTTTCCAAACTGGCTATTCTGGAGGAGCGTTTTTTGTTTTGTTTTGTTTTGGTTTTTAAGAATATTAGTAAGCATGTGGATTTATAAAAAAATGAGATCTGAGGTCAGCTAAGTGTAGGAAACATAGAACTTAGGAGAACTAAAAATCCTCTTGTTTAAACTGAAGGCTTTAATGTGTTAATAATCATTCAACAAATATTTATTAAAAACTGACTATATGCCACAAATGGTTATAAGTGTTTGGGATATCCCAGGGAACAAGACAGACAAAGATCACTTCCCTGCAGAGTTTACATCCTGGCAGGATTAGACACACAATGAACAATAGGCCTAATAAGTAAAAAATACAAAACATGCTTAGTTTTGTATATGTTAAAGTGGTAACACAGGTTGTTGGAGGAAAGGGAGCATTCTGCATTTTTCAAAAGGGTGGTTAGTGTATACTCTATTGAATAAATATTTAAATTTGTTAAAGAAGTTAGTTATATAGATACCTGGATTAAAAATGTGTCAGGCAAGGGTGACAGCCAGTGCAAAAACCCTGAGGTGGGATGGTGTTTGGTATGTTCAAGGAACAGCAAACAGGCGAATGTTTGTGGAACAGCTGGCTAGGGGTGGGGGGAAATAGTAGAAGTCAGGGAGCCAAGGAGGAGAAAGGAGTTATAGATTATGTAGGGCTTTGTTATCCATTGTAAAGACTTTTTCAACTGAGGGAAATGAGGAGCCATTGCAAAGTTTGGAGGAGAGGAATAAATTGATCTGACATATTTTTAAAGGATCACTGGTTGATGTGTTGAGAATTGACTGAAACCATGCCAGGGAAGAGGCAAGGAGACCAGCTAGGGCAATACTGCAATAATTCAAGCAAGAGTTGAGGATGACTAAAAGGCTAGGGTAGTAGCTGAAGTAGTGGTGGGAAACACTTGGATCCTGGATTTATTTTTAAGGTGGATTGAAAATGGAGTGTGGGAGAGAGGAGTCAAGAAAAGACACTATTGTCATCAGTTGAGATGGAGAAGGTTATAGATGGGTCAGAGGGAAATGTTAACAAGCTGACTTTTGGACATGTTCAATGTGATACACTTTTCAGACATCCAGGTGGAAATATTAAGCAGCCTGTTTGATGTGTCTTAGTCCATTCAGGCTGCTATAACATGATACCACAGACCGGGAAGCTTATAAACAACAGAAATTTATTTCTCATAGTTCTGGAACCTGAAAGTCCAAGATCAGGGTGCCAGCATGGTCAGGTGAGGGTCTCCTTCAAGTTGCAGGCTTCTCATTATACTTCTCATTATATGTGGTGGAAAGGATAAGGCAGCTCTCTGAGGTCTCCTATATAAGGGCACTAATCTCATTTTATGAGGCCTCCATCCTCTTGACCTTATCACCTCCCAGAGGCCCCACTTACTAAAACCATCACCGTTGAGGGTTAGGATTTTAACATATGAATTTGGGTGGGGGACACAAACATTCAGACCATAGCAGTATGAGATGGAATTTTGGGAGAAATGCCTGAACTGACAATGTAAATTTGGGAGTGTTTAGCATACGTAGGTTTTTAAAGTCTTAAACCTGAATGAGATCACTAAAGGAAGAGGTGATTGGAAGAAAAGGAGTGCTCAAGTCCTGCAGTGCTGAGCCCAGGGCCACTCCAGTATTATGAGATCTGATAGAGGAGGGGGAATCAGGTGACAGGGCTCAGGGATAATGACTAGGAAGGGAGATGGGGTGGGACGATGCTTCCAAGAGATCAGTCCAGTAGGATTAGATCTGAGTCTAGACCACTGGAGGGACACCCTCCACATTGCTGAAGGATGGGAGCCCTTTCACTGAGGCCCATATGTGAACTCTGAATCCCGGAGTGGGTAATATCAATAAGATGTATTGAGTTTCCCAAACTCAGCACAGAAAACTTTTTCACAAAATATCTCCAGTGTAGCCAAAACTATTTTGGGAAATGTTGGATAGTGACACTAAATGAAGAGAGTAGGCTTAGGTTTCAAAGAGTGCTGGGTCAAGGGGTCGGGGCCCTGGGTCTCACGACAGCACTGAGGTAGAAAGCAGACTGGACCACAGTGGAGTCGAGTCCTCCAGCAGCCAAAGTAACAGTAGATAAAAACCAGAAACTTTTCTTACATTCCTTCTGTTGGCTGGCTCTTTGCAGAAGAGGAAATGCATACTAGCCCAGAAATACATGAAAAAAATGGTCAAACTTCTTTAACCATTAGGGAAATTAAATTCAGAACTATAACATCCATTGGATTTGGTAACATTTAAAATCCTGATAATACTAATGTTAAAAAAGATTTTAAGAAATGAGAGTCTCGTTCACTTCTTGTGGGGCTGTAAATTGGTACAATCACTTTGATGTATCCAGTAAATTTGAAGATGTGAAAATTGTTCAGCCTAGCAGTTTTACCGCAAGGCCGATGTGGCCCCCGGTGAAAATGAGCTTGACACCCCTGGTGTAGAGGATCAAGCATCTCTCTAACGAACCTTCCCTGGAAAGAGAAACCAAAGGCTTACAAACTGAAAATGAAAAAAAATCTGCTTTGTTTTCCCTAAATTGCAGATGATCCAGACAGATATTTGCCTGTAAGTGATGTGAGTTTAATCTACTAAATCCGAAGACCAGCACTGAAAGCAATGTCTCTCCTTCTTCCTTGCAAACTATTGACTTTTTAAAAGACTCAAAAGCAATATTGATTAACAGTGTTGGTTGCATCCATCTGCATTCCTTTCTGTTGGAAGAGATGATCCTGGCTTCCCTGTCGATCTTTGCCACCTGAACCTGCATCACTTTGATACCAAATGCTTGTGCCGTTGCTGAAATCAAGAGGCCTCACCAGCCGCGCTCCTTTTCAATGGAGCGAACACAGTAAGTGAACACGGTACGCGGACACGAACACGTAGTGCAGTCTGTGCAGGTGCCGCCCAGCTGCCTCAGACACACAGGAGACCTAGAAGACGGTCTGTAAGGGCAGCACATCTTCGCGGAGGTGATTGTCTCTAGAGCTAGCAATCGCTCACACAAATAAATTGCCTCTGGCTGGTGTCAGAAAGAGCAGAATCTGGGATCTCTACTGGCATTTTCTTATTTTTTGGAGACAACAGATAAAGGGCTCACATATGCATTTTTTTTAGGGAATATACTTCCTCAATGAGCAATACATTTATTATTAATGTATTACCGAAGAAATAATGTTTAAGATTTTTTTTCTGAGTGGTAGTTTAAGAATCAATTTCAAATGTCAAGTACTTGTAGGGTATATAGTTTCATATATTGATGAGATAGTATGGAAAGGCATTATGCCATTTATTGTCTTTCAAGAATAGTTTCCATACCTTTGAAACATCATCGAATGTCAATAGGTCATCATTCTTATTTATCATCAATAGTTGAGAGCATGTTTGGACATGCTAGTAAGGCAGCATAGCTAACTATTAGAGTGATGAGTTCATTCCAATTTGCTGGGGGTTTTATACAGTTTAGTAGTAGAAGTCCTAGGAGTCCCCTCTGTCTCAGGCTGGAACAACAGTTTTTCTATTACCCATGTACTTTTAACAACAAAGAATGACCTGTTGGGGAAAGACTTTCCTTTTCACCAAGCACAAGATTTCTGAAAAGACTCAGTAGGAGAAACTGAAATGAATACCACCCAGCCAACCTTGGCAATCAGTGGGGTGACAGATGTTTTAGCCAGATTGCCCTCACATCTTGAATATTTATGAAGCACTCACAATAAGACCAGGAAAGAGAACAGAAAAATTTAAGGAATCCATCTGAAGCCTCAGGTTTAATGACAAAAAAAAAACCCAAAAACAAGCAAACAAAAAACAAAAAAAAAAAACACAAACAAACCCCCAAACCAGGTGTGAATTGAGGGGAAGAAGGTTCCTAGGTTCCTGACTCTGGGCAGTAATCCTCAAAATTAAGGATTACTTCCCGCGCTTTCTTTCCATGCTTCTGCTCCCACATCCAGCTCTGAGATGATACGAACTGTTGTCCAGTTTAACCACTTTCTAAGTCTCCTTCAAGGCAATCAGGCAAGGCAGTATTTAGGAAATGTGGGTTTATTCCATTAGACTATATTTTTTCTAGGTCACTTATAACATCTATACAGTATATCTAATTTTGAAATAGAGACCGCTTAAAATATCATTTACTGCTCAAACAGGGTGTTTGTCCAGTTTGTTTGGTGACTGTGTAGATGAGAAGGGAGATTGTCAGAGGAGCTTCCATCACACTGGCCCACTATCCATGGCAGAGTTGCTGTGTGAAAATCTACCGTGTGTATTTTTTAAAGTGTTATGTAAGGGACAAGAGGAGAACATTAGTTCTTGGTAGTAGAGTAGGGATGTTTTCTTATGTTAGATCCTGATATTTATTTATTTATGTTTTCTATCACCATTTATCCCCCATAGCCTCTTCCACCTCCACTCACCACCCCTCACAATCACCTCACTGTTTTCTGTGTCCATGAGTTTTTTCTTTTTTGCTCAACCCCTCTACCCCCAACTCCAGCTGTCATCATGCTGTCCAGCTATGAGTCTGTCTTTTGCTTGTTAATTCAGTTTGTTCATTAGATTCTACATGTCTGTAAACTTATATGTTAGACCCTATTTAAATACAGAGGGAACCTCAGGGTTTCTGCTAGATGGGGCCAAGCATGTTTATTTTCACTTTTCTGTATCCTAAGTGTCATAGCCCTTTCAGCAATAAGCTAGAATATGATTCATTAAAATTTATATGTTTCTTTTGTTCTTCAAAGAAAAATCCTCTAGGGCATAAGGGATTGAGTAAACCACCAACCCTGGTTCAGAAGGACCTACTGAAAATGAGAGCCAGGCGTTTCCCCTGAGGGGACAGTGCAATCCAGCCAGCCAGTTTCTGGGCTGTCGCCAGTCATGCTGTCATGCAGATTTTAAGGCATTTTGACAAAAATACAGAAATCATTTTATGGGGTGGTTTCTAGAGCAAGTAGCCCAGGGTTCTTCAGACCTTAGTATGTGAATAAAGACTATGAAGTTCTTTGCCTCACACGCAGTCTGATTATTAGTAACTAAGTAATGAATGAATGAGTTAACATTCTGTTGGGAACCGCCCTGCCTGGTTTCAGAAGCTGTAACCCCCACCAAGGCTAAGGCTGAGGGAGCGACCTTTGGACCATAAGCCACCAAGGAGACAAAAGCTTATCTCCCTGGCAGGAGCACTGCTTCTGCTCCTCTTTCCATAACTGGCCCCTAATGCTTGGTCCGTTAGCCAATGACGGGTAACATTCCCCAAGGGGGGAATGACCTAAGACAGACACAATCACGTGGGAGGCCCCCAAGGAAGGACTTTGGGGGGTACAGCAAAAGGAGGTGATGGACCCTCACCCCTCAGCTTTCATAAAGCCTGAGTCCTCATTCTGTCTGGGAGAGGTCTGCTAATCTCTTGGCTGCCTTACTCTCCTTGCTCCACCTAAGCCTGAAACAATGACTGAGGGTGGTGCAGCCCTGTCCTGGAAAGGGCGGGTTCCCTGGACAATCAGGCCTAAGAAAGAATATGTAAAATTCTGTGAAAACTGCTTTGTTTAGAATGCTCTCAATTAAATGATAAGGGTCCAAGCAAGAAGTGAGTTTGTTCCTCAAAGCTTTACAGCTCTGCAGCTGTAGCTATCTGACCCCGACTCAAAATAGGCTCTCAGAGTTCTTTGTTATTTATTGTTTGATCCTTACTACCTGACAATGATTAATGAGCTTTATCTGTAATCCTGTGCAAATGAACCCAATAAAAGCCCTTTGAGGAACAGGCTCCTGGCCCTTCTCCTTTGAGAGCCTGGCCACCTTCCCTCCCCAAGCAACTCATGTCTTGGTAGACTCATTCTCATCTCTCATCCATGGCAGGGGGCGGGGGCCCTGTGGGTGGAGCCCCCCACAACATTCCACTTTTTAATAATGCAAGAAAAGTAATAGCATGAACATGGAAGAAAGGCATGATCTTTCTTTGAAAATTATGAAGTAAATTTATATGCATCACCTTGTATTTATGTGCATTGTTTTGAGTCAGTTTTCATACAGTCAATCAGGCCCTTAAATGCTTTGCCATTAACTTTTTATTCAGAATATAATCATATTCTTTATCCCCAAATTCTATCTTTTATCTAAATATTTTTAAAATCTTACATCTAAGGTTTCCCTTTGTTTCTTAAAAAAAAAAAAAATGGGAACGTGGTAGTGAATAAACTCCATTATGGCAGTTGAAAAATTTTCCTGTTTGGCCTAAGGAAGAGATTTGGCTCCTCAGTGATGCAAATGGGATTCCACGTGGAGACTCATTTAATATTAATTCATTCTTCCAACAATTGCATCGAGCACCTTTTATATGTCATCTTCTGGGTGAGGGTAGGGATACCAGTGGACAACACACTAACTTGGACCTGAAGAATAATGAGCATAGTGTGGAGTCTGCTTAAATCGGATAACAAGAGCCCACTGTAAAGTTATCAGGAAATCTATTAGCTGGCTATTAAAATAAATATTATTAAAATTAAATTATATAAACATACAATTAAATAATCATTTTAAAAACTAAGGTAATACTTACTTAAAACTCACCACTTCCTAATTACTATGTTTTACTATTACCTATGGTTTTTGAGGTTATTTACATGTGTATGTATGGTAGAAATGCTGTACTTACTGTATCATCCTATCTTTTTCTATCCTACCCTATAAGCTATAGTATACTACAATAGGTTATGATATGATGTGGTGTCACACTACACTATGGGCTGTGCATATCTCTGTCATGTCAGCAGCTTGGAATCAGCCATGGTGGGACTATATTTTCAGTATGGAATTCAGCAAATACTACAAGTAGGGCTTTTTTTTTCCCCCTGGAGAGCAATTTGTTAAACGTTTACCAGCAAATGTGTGAACTTAATGTAAAGGCTGAGAGGGTCCTAGGAATGCAAATGCAAGTTGAGGAAGAAGAGAGACTGTGCCCCTTGCAGGCTGCGTGCTCCTCCGGGGGCAGTGGCTGCTCAGGTCCAGGCTGCTGCTATAACAGAACTTGAGTTCGGTGTTGCTAGATTTTCTGATTTTGCAAAAAAAGCAGGAATTTCAGATTTTATTTATTGTATTTTTAGAGACGGGAAGGGAGGGAGAAAGAGAAGGAGATAAAGAGCAATGTGTGGTTGCCTCTTGCACTCCTTAACTGGGGACCTGGCTTGCAACCCAGGTATGTGCCCCAACTAAGGATCAAACTGGCGAACTTTTGGTTTGCTGGCTGGCACTCAATCCACTGAGCCACACCAGCTAGAGCAGGAAATTCAGATTTTCACGTGAAATTTTCCAGTTTAGTACACCAGATGGGCTATCAAAAATAAATAAATAAATAAATAAAATAAAAATGTAGACTAGCTCCTAATGTGGTCCAATATCCTCATTTTGCAGGTAAGGAAACCGAGATCTCATCACTGAGCTCATGATCTAGTAGAGACCCAAGTAAGACTTAGTTAGGAACTATCATAATCTCGGGTGGGGCATACCCTGTGGTAGCTCTTCCACAGAAATGTTCTTGCATAGGTTTTTCCTTTATAAGAGGCTGTTGAATAAGTCGGGCATATATTCCCAGAGTTCAGGTGTTCAGGGGCAGTTCAGTCAAAGGCGCAGATTTATCTGGATAATGCACCATGTCCTCTAAGAAATCTAAAAGGCATCAGGGACCTAGTGTAAATATCAGATCTAGAATTATGAAGGTTTTCTTAGTGATCAAAAATTAGATCAAGTGACTTTCCCACTACTTTACTGTATTTCTTGGAAATGTTCTATAGCCTAATAGAGCATTTTTACTGCATTTTATATTTTTCTAAAGAAAAGAATAAGTCTACAAAAAGTTTTTAAATGTTACCTACACATTATCTGAGAAAGCAGGCTGGGTTTCTGTGTATACTGGTTTATAATAGAGCTTAAGTAGAAAAAAGTTTGTTAGCAGCAGGACATGCTTTGAGAATGACAAGGAGAATGGAAAGATGAGGTGGAATGCTATGACTGGGTCCTAGATGGCAAGTACAATTTGGTTCAGATAATTTATAAAATTTATTATGCAAACCCAGTAGTGGATTTTTACGTGGAAAAAAGATACAGAGAATCTCAGTTATGGTCTCCCTTTTCCAAATACACTTCTAATCCATATTATATGCCTACATGATTTTTCATGTTTAGAATTACTATAGACACTATTTTGTAAGATTTTATTTATTTATTTTTAGAGAGAGGGGAAGGGAAGGAGAAAGAGAGGGAGAGAAACATAAATGTGTGGTTGCCTCTCACATACCCCCCAACTGGGGACCTGGCCCACAACCTAGGCATGTGCTCTGACTAGGGATCAAACCGGTGAACCTTTGGTTTGCAGGCTGGCACTGAATCCACTGAGCCACTCCAGCCAGGGCTATTTTGTATTTTTTTTTTAAACTGAAGCATTATTTACATAGTTTTATGGACATTATAATAGTATTTTTAATCACTCTATATAATTACTTTGGGTGAAAATGCTACAATTACCTACTTTATTATTAAACATTCATTTTTCTAGTTTACACTGCTATGAATAAGAGCAATAAATATTTTCATGCACATAATTTTTCTTTACTAATAAAAACATCATATTTCTAGAAATGAATTACTGATTCAAAGCATATAAATTATCTGAATAGCTTTCAAAATTGATTTCTGAAGGGGTTTTGCCAATATTTGCACTGCTACTACAAAGTATAAATGTTCCCATTTCATCATGTTCTTAATGACATTTTTAGATATTCAGTTTTCTGCTCATTTAACAGGTATAAAATGATACTTATGGTTTTAATTTGTATCTCACAGTTAACCCTCTATATTAAATATTTTAAATATGCTTGTTAATTATATAGTCCTGTATAAATAGTCTATTCAATGTCAGACCTAGTTGTTTTCAAGTTCTGGTCCTAGTAAACTAATCAAGCACATAGGCTCTTGGGAAAGCACTTTCATAAAGCAACCAGGTGAGTGTGACTCAATTGAAATGGGTTGTTGTCATTTCACTTGGCAAACTCCGGTGCATCAGAATGACTTAGATGTATTTGCTTTTTCTCAACCAGTTTTATACTTTTTAATTCTTTGCCTAATATGTCCTTTTCAAAGACTCCCTTAGCCCCCTGAAACCACTCAAAATCCAGCTTTCCCTTCCACGCAGACCCCCACCCCAGTTTCTTAGTGACAAAATAAGAGTTTCTGATGCTGAGAAGGGGAAGGAGCACAGAAATGCTTCCTTTGTTTCATTCAGGAGGGAAAAGGTACTCAAGAGAAAAATGATAATCACAACCAAGGCTTACACTTCCAATTCCTCAATGTTCATAATACTTTGTGGGAAAAGACAAAGACTGGGAATGCTGATGTAAGACTCCTTCATGAGTTGAGATTGTTTTGCCCTATCCCATCAGGATTCAGTCTTCTAAGAACCCTTCTCTTCGGAAGTTTCCAACGCTTTTTTCGGTAGCTACTAAGAATGAAATCATTTTTTTCTAGAAAAAGGGAGAGAGCAGGAGACACAAATTTGTTGCAAGTATGCAAAAACAGTTAAAGCTTTTGTAATAATCCTAACCCGCATGTCTTTTTCCACGTGAACAATTGTAGGTCTACTTCTGCCCTGCCCTGTATGTCTTTTTTTTTTTTTTTTTATAAGCCAGGGAACTTCAAATAGGGCACTTATACACCAAGAGTATAATGGACTCCTCAGGATGCATGCCTCCTATCCAAAGGGCACATGGACATAGACAGTTTTAAAATCATTGTTTCTGGATCTTTGACTTCCTTTGATCTCTTTTCTAAAATGGAACCAACTGAAAACTTGCCTGCAGTCTGGATAGCCTCCCTTTAATGATTGCTTTGTCCCAATTGTCAAAATAAAAGCATACCTTTCCCTCTTTCTAAATCATACTACATGTATTGCCCCAGTGTATAAAATCCTCCTGGATATAAAGAGACCATTATAAATATTATTGTTGAAATAGTGAATGACTTTAGTTTAAAATAACACATTCTTTCTAAATTGGGTGACTTCCTTCCTTCCTCTCTCTTTCTCTTTCTTTTTTTGCTTTCAACAAAATTGAAGGAAGAATCTAATTAGTCAGGTTACAAATTACTAGAAATAATTGTTGATGATCACAATGTGAATTTCAAAATATAAGAAGGAATTTAAAAGATTAAGTTACATTGTTGAAACAAAACTGTTTCAAATTCCAGGTACTTACATATATCTGAACAAAGTTTTTCAATATTTTCATCTACACAAGTTAAAAAATAGGGTCAGGGAAATGTAAATCCAAACCACAATGAGGTATCACCTCACACCTGTTAGAATGGCTGTTATAAAAAAGGCAAGAAATAACAATTGCTGGTGAGAATGTGGAGAAAAGGGAGCCCTTGTACACTGTTGGCAGGAATGTAAATTTGTGAAGTGCAGCCACTGAGGGAAGTTGTATGGAAGTTCCTCAAAAAATTAAAAGTGGAACTACCATATGACCCAGCAATTTCACTATGGGTATTTATCCAAAGAAAATTAAAACATTAACTTCTAAAGATATATGCACTTCTATGTTCAAGGCAGCATTATTTAAAATGGCCAAGATATGGAAACAAACTAGGTGTTTATCAATGAATGAATGGATAAAGAAGATGTGATATGTAATGGAATATTATTAAGTCATAAAAATGGAAATATTGCCATTTGTGACAACATATCTAGACTTTGAGGGCATTATACTAAATGAAGTAAGTATAATGGGCAGAGAAAGACAAATATTATATGATCTCACTTATCTGTGAAATTTAAAAACAACAACAAAACCAAGCTTATATGTACAGAAAACAGATTGCTGGTTCCCAGAGGCAGAAGGTAGGGGGTGGGCAAAGTGGGCAAAAGGAGTCAAAAAGTAAAAACTTTAAGTTAATAAATGAATAAGTCATGGGCATATAATGTACAACATGGTGACTATAGTTAATAATACTGTATTGCACATTTTTTTTTTAAACTCTTCACTAGAAGATATGTTTTTTTTTTTTTTAGATTTTATTTATTTATTTTTAGAGAGGGGAAGGGAGGGAGAAGGAGAGAGAGAGAAACATCAATGTGTGGTTGCCTCTTATGTGGTCCCCACTGGGGATCTGGCCCGCAACCCAGGCATGTGCCCTGACTGGGAATCGAACCTGCGATGCTTTGGTTCGCAGCCCGCGCTCAATCCACTGAGCTACGCCAGCCAGGGCTGTATTGCACATTTGAAAGTAGCTAAGAGAGTAGATCTTTTTTTTTTTTTTTAAATTGGAAGTGTTTTTTTTTTTTTTAAAGATTTTATTTATTTATCTTTAGAGGGGAAGGGAAGGAAAGAGGGAGAGAAATATCAATGTATGGTTGCTTCCTGTGCATTCCCTGCTGGGAACTGGCCTGCAACCCAGGCATGTGCCCTGACTGGGAATCGAACCGTGATCTCTTGGTTCACAGGCCCGCGCTTAATCCACTAAACTACACCAGCCAGGGCTAAGAGAGTAGATCTTAAATGTCCTCATCAAAAGAAAAAAAAATGAGACTTCTGGCCAAGATGGAGGCATAGATAGATACACTTTGCCTCCTTGCACAATGAAAAGAAGGACAACAACAAATTTAAAAACAGAAAATAACCAGAACTTCCAGAAAATTGAACTGCATGGAAGTCTGACCACCAAGGAGTTAAAGAAGAAATATTCATCCAGACTGGTAGCAGGGGTGGAGATGGACAACTGGGGTGGAGAACATTCGCATCAAGGCAGTGGCTGGAGGACCATGGCGGGGGAGGTGGCAGTTGGTCGACTGGGAGAGGAGGCAGCTGGTGGACCAGGCTGTCCCGTGTGTGTGGATAAACCAGGAGGAACAACTTGGGAGCAAGATAGACCACGAAACCCAGAGTTCCAGCATGGGGAAAAAAAGCTTCAAAACCTCTGGCTGTAAAATCCTGTGCGGGTTGTGATTGCAGGAGAAACTCCCAGCCTCACAGGAGAGCTCATTGGAGAGACCCACAGGGTCCTAGAATGTACATAAACCCACCCACCCAGGAATCAGCACCAGAAGGGCCCAATTTGCTTGTGGGTAGTGGGGGAAGTGATTGAAAGTCTGCAGAGAGCTGAGCAAGCACCACTGTTCCCTCTCTGACCCCTCCCCCACGTAGAAGACCACAACATAGCAAAGTGGGTTGCCCCGCTCTGGTGAATACCTAAGGCTTCACCCCTAACAAGTGCACTGAGACAAAGAAATATGGCCCAAATGAAAGAACACATCAAAACTCCAGAAACAGAACTAAGGGATAAAGAGATAGCCAATCTATCAGATGCAGAGTTCAAAACACTGGTAATCAGGATGTTCATAGAAATGATTGAGTGTGGATGCAAAATAGAAGAAGTAAAGGCTATGCATAGTGAAATAAAGGAACATATACAGGGAACCAACAGTGAAGGGAAGGAAACGTGGACTCAAATCAATGATTTGGAACAGAAGGAAAAAATATACATTCAGCCAGAACAGAATGAAGAAATAAGGATTCAAAAAAATGAGGAGAGGCTTAGGAACCTCTGGGACAACTTTAAACATTCCAACATCCAAATCATAGGGGCATCAGAAGGAGAAGAGGAAGAGCAAGAAATTGAAAATTTATTTGCAAAAATTATGAAGGAGTACTTCCCCAATCTGGCAAAGGAAATAGACTTCCAGGAAGCCCAGGAAGCTCAGAGAGTCCCAAAGAAATTGGACCCAAGGAGGAACACACCAAGGCACATCATAATTACATTACCCAAGATTAAAGAGAAGGAGAGAACCTTAAAAGCAGCAAGAGGAAAGGAGAGAGTTACCTACAAAAGAGTTCCCATAAAACTATCAGGTGATTTCTCAAAAGAAACCTTGCAGGCAAGAAGGTGCTGGAAAGAAGTATTCAAAGTCATGAAAGGCAAAGACCTATATCCAAGATTACTTGATCCAGCAAAGCTATCCTTTCGAATGGGAGGGCTGGTAAAGCGCTTCCCAGATAAGGTCAAGTTAAAGGAGTTCATCATTACCAAGCCCTTATTATATGAAATGTTAAAGGTATTTATCTAAGAAAAAGAAGAAGATCAAAACTACGAACAGTAAAATGACAACAAATTTACAACTATCAATAACTGAATCTAAAAACAAAAACAAACTAAGCAAACAACTAGAACAGGGAACTTATATGTATGACCCATGGACATGAACTAAGGTGGGAAGCAATGCTGGTGGGAGGAGGGGTGCAGGTGGAGGGGAATAAAGGAGAGGAAAAAAATGGGACAACTGTAATAGCATGATAAATAAAATATACTTTAAAAAAGAAGAAAAGAAAAAAGAAAAAATGTTTTTGTTACCATGAATATGATGGGTGATCATTATATCATATACTTGAAACTAATACTATGTTAACTATACCTCAATAAAAAAATAAATTAAAAAAAGATTTTATTTATTTATTTTTAGAGAGGGGAAGGAGGGAGAGAAACATCAATGTGTGTTTTTCTTTTGTGTGCCCCACCTGGGGACCTGGCCCATGTCCCAGGCCTGTACCCTGACTGGGAATCAAACCCTGAACTCTTTGGTTCAGAGGCTGGCACTCAATTCACTGAGCTGTACCAGCCAGGACAAAAATACAAACATTTTTAAGAGTAAAAATTAGTAATAGAATTTATGGTAGATCTGGTTTCATTGCAGTGATGAGTAATATTCATATACAGATAAAAGAAATAATTAGAGATAATATACTATTGCTTTGTTAAGATTTACATTGTCAATACAATTTTGTTAATAATTTTAATAAGTATTTATCAACATTTATATCAGTTATGTTTTGCTCCATTTATAATAGTTATGAAAGCATTAAAATTTATTTTCAATGCATATACATATATCCTTGCAATGAAGTATGACGGGGTGATAAAATTCTAGGAAGGGATTAAAATGGAAATGCAAGTTCAAAGAAAACAAGGAATGAGAAAAAATTTCTGATTCTTAAAGAGCATATTATTTGTGTATTTAAAAGTGCATAATGTGGGTGTTTAGATTCAATGGATACATTAAAACCAGGAACACAAGTTTTATTTTTTATTATCAATATTTAAGTAATCACCATATTTTTTGGACCATAAGATACACCTAGAGGAGAAAAATAGGAAAAAAATTTTTGAAGCAAAAAATGTGATAAAATATTTAATAACATAAATAACATAATATTTCACCAATGTAAATGTAAACAGAAATCAATAGCAGCATTAACAACCATTATGCCTCCCAAATTTTGGGAGGGGTGCATCTTATAGTCCAAAAAATATGGTAAAAACTTTATGATAAAAAATGTAGATGTCTACTTAAATATGTTGAAAGAGTACATAGATTTTCAAAATTCTTTTAGATGGTATATAAGCTGAAGAATCCTTTCTGAGAAATAGATGAGTATAAATAAATTTGAAATAAATAAATGTGGGACATCTCACTGAGCATCAAAAGAGCCCTCAGGCGAGAACTTGTGCTTTCAGGTATTGCTAAAACTGCACTTCGTAGCAGGCTCTGTGCTCAGTGTTCTTGGGATTCTTAATTTAAGATTTATCCTTTCCAATCTCATGAAGAGTTATGCTTCTGAAATGATACATTAGTTATGTGCCATTAGTTGTATTTTATTACCAAAGGAGTTTGCAAATTTTCATGAGTTTTCATCCAAAGTTACAGTGCATTTTCTTAAAATAATAACTAGATAGCTTTTATTAAATGTCTACTATCTTCCAGACCAGTGGTTCTTCTGAGAAACTGTTATAAATGTAAATGGTCATACCTCAGACCTACTGAATACAAAACTCTGGGCATGGGGCCCAGCACCCCAGGTGATTCAGATGTATGCCAAAGGAGATAATATTTACAAAACATCTGGTACGGGGTCTTGAGCATAGTAGGCATTTAATAAAAACTAGCTGGTATTACTTTTTCAATATATAATTCATTCTAGCTCCTTGAAAGATGTTTTCTAGTTAATTCTATATTCTTGGAAGAAATAGTTCTATGTGTTTAATTATCCATAGGATAACTTAGCATGTTTAACATCAAATTCATTGTCTTCTACCCAAAACAGATTTCTCTCTCCAACTTTCCCATTTCTATGACTGGCAAAAATGCATATATAAACCTCTGAGCATTTCAGCCTGAAATGTCCCCAGTGAAAGAACATACTGGGTAATGACTTGTGCCCATTAAGCCTGGACGTATTTCTTCAACTAGCTGCTTTAGAATGTGAAATTCTCACCATCAAAGTCACTTTATTGAGTTAAGAAATTGCATCCACAAGTCTTAAGTTAAAATTTACATCTCTTTGCTGAAGACATTTATTAATGTAAAAGTATATCAGGAATTCAGAGTAACTGGAATTCACCTGGCAGACCCCTCTTGTCTTGTGTTATTGCGGCTGCTGCTGATGATGATAACAGTGATGAGGACAGCCATGCTTTTCTGGAAGGAGGAGCCGAGCAAGGTGTCCAGCACCTGGGGCAAGAAAACTGTCTGCTATGTGTCACTTACAGAGGGGCTGTGCTTTCATGGACATTCTGGCGCCACATCTGGAACATCGCTGAGGAGTTTGTGTCACAGGACGAAAACTGAGGCAGAGAGACTACGCCAGCAGCTTGCCCGAATTCACAGACCCGCAGAGTAGCAGGGCTTTACTCCCAGATCAGGACTCGACACACACCCAACATGCCATGTCTCACTTTGCCTTGCTCTGGGGAACTGTAGGTGAAAACACACTTCACCTACCTCATAACTGGACTCTGCATGAGGCTCAATCCATTGCCAAATTCATTCATTTTTTTCTTTGGATTTCTGTCCATTCCCATTGCCATCCCTTAAGTTCTAGAACTTACTACACAGATTCTAGATCTAATTTCAACCTACATCCATACTTTCTGCTTATCTTGTCTTTATAAAACTCTATTTTCATCAGTTTGCAATTTTATGATTTTTGTTTTGTACTGTCTTAGGGCAAAAGTAGTTTAACTTCAGTGACTCATAATCACTTGGGTAGCATGTTTAATACAGATTCCCGAGCCTGTTTTCTTGGTTTCTGGTTTAGGCGATCTGGGGTGGTGCTCGTGGATCTGAATTTTGATCACCTCCACCCAGGAGGTAGTGACCAGATTTTCCTGGCCTAAAAGACACGTTCTGAGAAGCATTGCTTTTCAGTGCGTTACTGTACATCCAAACTCAGTTTGTCATTTAAAGTGCTCCAAAATTTGGTTTATCGTACTTGCCACATCCTTATATGATAAAGAGTAAATGTTGGCAGAGCTTTGGCTATGTGTAATATGAACTGAGAAAATAAGCTTCTATGTATATATTTCAGAAGATACCATGTTGAACACAGAAGTCTAATCTAAATCAAAACATCCAGAAGCATATGTATCTCAAAGTATTTTTTTCCTTTGGGAGGGACAGAACACAAGAAACCAGAATGAGGAAAGTCAACAGCACCAAAATGTGGCCCCTGAAATATGAGCAACTTCTCCACACGGAGGGCCATGATTTTGCAGTGAGACTTGGATTTGGAGGTGAGCATTTTCTTTACAAAGCTCTTATGTCACAATCCATTGCACTGTCAAAATGAAGTTGAAAATTTAAAGCAATAAAGACCCAAACACAAGTAAAGGCCATTAATTTAAAAAAGAAAGAAAAACCTTTTACAATGATATTCTCTTGAATGAGAACAATTGATAATTCATTTTGTCTTTATGCATTGTAAGTTGACCAAAAATGAAAAATATCTTTAGCAAATATCCACACTACTTACTGGTTGTGTAAATAGTATATGTTCAATAAATAGTGAATGGATATATCCTGCCTATATATCAACTTGTTTAAACTAAAAATTGTAGCCCTGGCTGATGTAGCTCAGTGGACTGAGTACAGGCTGCGATTGGGTTGCTGGTTCGATTCTAGTCAGGGCACATTCCTGGATTATGGGCCAGGTCCCCAGTGGAGGCCATGTGAGAGGCAAGAACACATTAATGTTTCTCTCCCTCTCTTTCTCCCTCCCTTCCCCTCTCTCTAAATAAATAAATAAAATCTTTATAAAATTATAAATTGGATTACATGATAATATTTATAAAATTATATTGAATATACTCATAAGCTGGAACACCAGGCTATCGTGGAAGAACTGTTATGCCAGATGCCTGGCTCCCTTCGTAACAACTATGCTGAGATTTTTTTTTTGATCACTTTTAGTAAGGAAGACTGAGCTAAATGTTGGTGAGCCAGGCAATGTGCCCTCCCTCATTCCACCCTCACAGTGACCCTAGAAAGTAGACACTGTCATGGTCTCTAATGTTCCAGTGTGAAAACTGGGGCTTAGAGAGGTTAAGATATTTGCTCAAGGCCACACACACACACACATACATAAAACCAGTCCTTGGTGGAAGCAAGATGCAATAGCAGGTAAGGAGTGCAGAAGAAGGCCACATATGAGAAGTACATACTTGGAACAAAGTCTTTCCTCCCCTCAGCTTGTTTCACGTGCCCATCTGAGTGCCACATTTCCCAGACATACAAAGGATGTGGTGAAATCAGTCCTTTAAACGGAACTCTCCACCCTACTGCCAAGTCTACCCGGACTCCTCTGTCCATGACCTAAGTCTCCCACTCCCACAATTTTCAGAATATATAGATGTGTGGATAGAAGAAAAGTGAATGTGCAGGTGAGAAGGCAGGATCCTCCAACAGTGGGACAGGTTCAGCTTTTTTTTTTTAGATTTTATTTATTTAATTTTAGAGGGAGGGGAAGGGAAGGAGAAAGAGAAACACTGATGTGTGAAATTGTTGCCTCTCACTTTCCCCCAACTGGGGACCTGGCCTGAAACCCAGGCATGTGCCCTGGTCGGGAACTGAACTAGGCACCTCTCAGTTCCCAGGCTGATGCCCACTCCACTGACCCAAACTAGCCAGGGCCAGATTCAACCTTTTGATAAATGACTGATACTTCAAGTACTCAGGATGGGATGGGGGACTTGATACTCACTATGTTGTGGTGAAATAAAAATTATGTCAGATAACTAGTTGTTATGTTGAAGGTTGTTTGTTTGTTGTTTTTAATTTCCTGGAATCCTTTGGGTGGCGTTTCTGAAGGTCTGGCTTTGATTTTATTACATTAGCGACTCAAACTTTAGCGAGCATCAGAATCACATGGGGCATTTCTTAACACACAGGTTACTGGGCCCCACACCCCCAAATTTAAATTCACTAGATCTGAGTGGGTCCCAAAATTTGCATTTATAATAAATCCCTAGATGCTGCTGCCCCTGGTGGTGGTGGCCTGAGACCCATATTTGATAACTACTGCATTAGATTATCAGCAACAGATCAAATCTTGGTGAGTTTAATTTTTGTATTTATAGAGAATTTCTCACAGTTATTGAATCTAATTTAAGACTTTAAAAGCCTTGAAATTAATCAGGTTTGCAGATGTGTCAGTTTTTTACTTATAATACTATCTCTCTCTTCTTTTTCTTTAGACCCCTACTTCTTTAATGTGTCATCCTTACCACGGTTTCCTAAATATTCCTGGCTTAACAACCATTCTCAATAGATCCGTTTCTTTCCCCCGACCAAATTTTCCCAACGTTTAGATAATATATGCTACAACTATCACACAGGTGTTCTGTACCTCGTCTCTAAGATTCTATAAAAAGTATCTAAACTCTTTCCCCTGCTATCATTTAGTTGGTGAAAATGTTATGCTAAAGTTACCGGGCTATGGGTCTTTTTAACCACAAGGGGCGCCAATCTCACAGGAATGACTTGGAACTGGCATCTCCTGAGCAGCAGTTGGAAGCTCAAAATAACACACAGCCTCTCTTCAACACCAGCTCCCAAAGCTGCCCTAATTCCTGTTGGGTTAGGTTCCTCAATTAAATGAATTCCTATCCCAGAGGAAAGGGTTTCTGTGGGTCTATTTTACACCACTGAAAGAAAGATCGAGAGAGAAATAATTGTCCTTGAATTTGGACCTTGAGACAAAAACACACTAGAAAGGCTTTGTCACTCAAAGTAGTTCAAGGACCAGCAGCAGCAGAATTGCCTGGGAGTCGTTTAGAAATGTAGAAACTGAGGCCCCACCCAAGGCTTTCTGAATAAAATTTTCACTTTAACAAGATCCCCAGGTGCTATGAATACATTTTACTGTTTGAGAAACACTGCTGCAGATTACTAAGTGCCCTCTGCTTTTATTTTAGAACATTGTTGCCTTCATTCTCCTTTCCTATATCATCCCCATTCCCCAGAAAAACATGACATTGACCTTAATTGCCAATTATCTTGATGGGCTATCGATACATGTAAAGTTCTTTTTTATGTGAGAATGCTTTTTTTTTTTTAAGAATACAATCCCCCCCACCCCCGCAGGCTACTTTGTAGGGTTATTGAAAATGCAATTAAAATGGGCTATTCAGTGGTAGGTAGCAAATAATCCCACGATTAAGAAATTTTTCTGACAGTCATGGACTGGGGCTAACGGGTGTCCGAATGGCCTGTGTGTCCAGGCAGAAAATCCACACGTTCAGTCAGACGTGTCGGAGTGGTAGCTCTGTGAAATGTACTCCTTAATCTTCTCGTGTCTTGGTCAGAACAGCTTCTTATACCAGTGACCCCTTTCTCTCTTCTCTCAAGGCTGCCTTCTTGAAGAAATGAGACGGCAGGATATAAAAGACAAGCTTTAATTTATCTTTTCTTTCCTTATACTTGTCCATAACACAAACACATGCACATACTTTTTTCCTCTCGAGCTAAATGTAACTTCAGCACTTCTCTTGCCTTAATGTGTTTTCCTAATTAGCTTTAACATTAAAACCAGCTGCTGCTGCAGTGCTTTTTACTTTTATAAAGCGTGAGAAGATTAATTGGCTCATTATGTGGATACAGGAGGGTATAAATTTAGGAGAGTTTTTGTTTAACTTGGGTTATAAATTGTGGCTCATTTTCCTTATTTATGTTTTCCCTACCCTTTGCACAACTGCCATAACTAAGGGTTTTCTGTTTTAGTTTTACAGATGATGATTTCTTTGTTCTTTTTTAAAAAGGGAAATCAATTCAGCATCTAGATACTGGCTCCCGAGTCAAGACAAAAGCTGAAGTTGTAAAAGCCAAATGTGTAGTCAGACAGGACGACTGGGCGGGGAGCTGGAGGACCTGGTGAGGTCCCCGCTTTAACCAGCTTTAGTCAGGCGGGGTCTCTGACCCCCCTGAGCATGACTTCCCTCCCACAACACGTGGAGCTGAGTCAGTTCTGTTGAGGTAACTAGCAAATGGCTGCAATGAGAACATGACATAGTATATTACGTGATATATTTTAAATTCACTAGACACATCAGATGTGTAACTTTCATTTAACTTTCCTTGTCCCAGTATGCATACGAACCAGACTGATATATTTAAAAAGGACTATAAATGTGTGTGCTACTACCTAGTTAGTGATCTTGGTAGAACACCATAATCTTAATGGTTAACATTTAATTTTTACTATATTTCAAATGTTTTCTGTGTAGAGTTAATGGTACTCATGAAATAGTTGCTATTAATGCTGTTATGTGTATCACCGATCCCATAGGTACTGAACAAGTTGGTTAGTATGTTTGAATGGAATAGGCGAAAGATGTGACGCACACTCTTTGTTTTAGTCTTGCAGCAGCCTTATTAGGTAGGAACCATATGTTTATTTCCCCTCTTTTACAGAGGAGCAGACTGAGAATGTAAGGGATTTGCAGAAGTTTCGCTTTTACCTCAGGTTTATATGGCTACAAATTCCATTATTTCTTTAACCTATGTGCTTGATTGCCACCTTCTCTTTGGGACTCAGTGTTTTGTCTGTAAAAAGAATAAGCTTTATCCAGCTCCAAAATTCTATGCTTCTGCATCTTGCTTTTACATGCCCCTCACCCTCTGTTCTGTCCTCAAGAATGTCAGGGTACAGTATCGATTTCTAGAGCCAAGAACAAGACTGACACAAACATGGAGCTCAAAGGATAAAAAAATGAGGTCAGATGACGTCCAAAGGCAAACACTTTACTTGCAAAGAGAAGAGCTCATCCCCACAACAGTACAAGTCAGAGGGAGGAAAGAAGGAATCTAAGATGTTTCCAGGAACCCATTACTAATGGACAAGTCGTGTTTTTACCCCACTTCAGACCAGCCTTCCGACAACCCTGAGGGCTCAGTGCTTGTCCAATGTGCCATGACTGTGTCGTTCTATGGTGGCTTTATAGGATTTCCCCAGGCTTGCAGACAGTTATCAGTGACTAGCATATACTTAAAAGTCACACGATCCTAAATCCAAGTTGTTCTCAGGTTCTGTCATAAAATATGTGCATTGTTAGAAGATCTGTATCATTTTTTCAGTGACAAATGGACTGATTATCTAAATGTTTGAGTGTAGGATTGGGAATACATTTCTAGGGACAGGTTCGCATTTTTGCCAAACTGCAGTAGCATTAACATTTATTGAGCACCAATTAAGTTTACTTCTGTATTATTTTCAGTCCTCAAGTGAGTCATCACAGTGATAGTACAACTTGGGTTGAATAGGTGAGAAGCTAAGCTTAGAGATGTTACTTACTCTGAGTGGTGGAGCTGGGTTCAAACTCTAGTCTGAGACCCTAATGCCAGAATTTTGTTCAGAATATCCTGCTGCCTCTCCAAGACCTCTCCACACCTTTCACTCCCTTGGAGTAATGGAATTAAGGGGAAGATTTATTTACTCATACTGAAAGGTCAAGTGGAGCCATGGATGAGACATTTGCATGAATTTTTATTTTGATATCCCTACTAATTAAGGAGAAAGGCATATAGAAAGCATCAGAGCTGAATCCTATAAAGAACAATACCAAGTTGTTCCCAAGTTAATGCTTAATCATAATTATCATTAAACACTACTATTTTAAGTATATATTATTTATTATTATTTATTACAGTTGTCCTTTTTTTTCTCCCCTTTATTCCTTTCCACCTTGCACCCCCCTCTCACCAGCATCACCCCGGCTTAGTTCATGCATGGATCGTACATATAAGTTCTTTGGCTTCTCCATTCCTATACTATTCTTAACTCCTCCCATCTATTTTGTACCTACCAATTATGTTTGTTATTCCCTGTACCTTCTCCCCCATTCTCTTCCCTCCTTGCTGATAACCCTTCAGGTGATCTCCATTTCTGTGATTCTGTTCCTATTCTAGTCGTTTCCTTAGTTTGTTTTTGTTTTTTAGGTTCAATTGTTGATAGTTGTTTGTTGTCATTTTCCTGTTCCTAGTTTTGATCTTCTTTTTCCTAGATAAATCCCTCTAACATTTCATACAATAAGGGCTTGGTGATGATGAACTCCTTTAACTTGATCTTATTTGGGAAGCACTTTATCTGCCCTTCTATTCTAAATGATAGCTTTGCTGGATAGAGCAATCTGGGATG
>CM052539.1:120099229-120127331 GCA_028533065.1 Trachops cirrhosus
GATGGGAACTCCTTTGTAGGTTACAGTCCCCTTATCTCTTGCTGCTTCTAGGATTCTCTCCTTCATTTTTACCTTGGCTAATGTAATGATGATGTGCCTTGGTGTGTTCCTCCTTGGGTCCAACTTCTTTAGGACTCTCTGAGCTTCCTGGACTTCCTGAAAGTCTATTTCCTTTGCCAGATTGGGGAAGTTCTCATTTATTATTTGTTCAAATAACTTTTCCACTTGTTGCTCTTCCTCTTCCCCTTCTGGTATCCCTATAATTTGGATGTTGGAACGTTTCAAGATGTCCTGGAGGTTCCTAAGCCTCTCCTCATTTTTTTGAATTCTTGTTTCTTCATTCTTTTCTGATTATATGTTTTTTTCTTCCTTCTGCTCCACTCCATTGATGTGAGATCCAGCTTTCTTTCCATCACTATTGGTTCCGTGTGCATTTTTCTTCATTTCATTTATTGTAACCTTCATTTGTTCATCTAATTTGCAACCAAAATCAACCAATTCTGTGAGCATCCTGATCACCAGTGCTTTGAACTGTGCATCTGAAAGGTTGGCTATCTCTTGGTCACTTAAAAGTATTGGCTGTGGGGCTTTGATTTGTTCTGTTTGAGCCATTGAGGGGCGGGACCTTAGGTGTTCATCAGGGCAGGGCAACCCAGTCCCTGGGTTGTGATGCTGTATGTGGGGGCGAGGTCAGAGAGGGAATAATTGCGCTTGCTTCACTCTCTCTAGGACTTCAGTCCCCTCAGCCACTTCCCACAAGCAGATTGGGCCCTTCTGGTGCTGGCTCCTGGGCAGGTGGGCTTGTGTACATTCTAGAACCCTGTGGGTCTCCCCAAGGAACTCCTGTGAGGCTGGGAGATTCTCCCGGCACTTCAACCCCCACAGGTGTTTTCAATCAGTGCTTTTAGGCTTTATTTCCTGGCGCTGAGTCCCTGGGTTGCGCAATCTGTGTCGCTGCTCATTTTTGCCTGGTTTATCTGCGCGCGAATGTGTGACTACGGACAGCCAGCTGCCTTTCGCACCTCACTGGGTCTGCTAGTTGCCTCCTGTGCCGGAGGTCTGCCTCTGGGTCCGTCAGCTGCCCCTGTGTGCCTGGGGTCCACCAACTGCTGCCTGCGCCCTGAGTGCCTGTGTCTGCTAGCTACCGCTTTTTCCTGCCGGGACCCCTTGACCCCTCTCCATCAGCCTCCAACTCTGCCCTTCTTACTGGTCTGGATGAATGGGTATCAGACGTCCGTACAGTTCATTTCTCTCTGTTCTGGTTGTTTTTTTGTTTCTAAATTTTTGTTGTCCTTAGTTTTGGTTGTGTGAGGAGGCACAGTGTGTCTGCCTATGCCTCCATCTTGGCCGAAGTCCTGGACTAGATTCTTTTGCATCATCATTCAGATTCTTTGGGTCCAGGAAGCTGATTCTGAGACCCAGCTGCCAACAAAGCTCAGGAGTTCTCTGTCTGAAGTTGTTCCAATTCTGACTTTTAGTATGTTCTCATCAAATGCATTTCTCAGAATGTTTTCTTCATCCCAAATGCAGGCTGTGGTTACTAATGATCTGGGAAGGGCCATTTCTTAGTGTGCAGTGTCCCTGTGCATCGCTGTACTAGTGTCATTCTTCCACCTACTGGCTGAGCACTGCCCAGGTGAAAGAGGCTGGTCTGTTAGCAGGTGAGTAGAGGCTTCCAGATCTTTAGAGTCGTGAACTCTATGACATCTCCATTTCCTGACTATAAAATATAACCATTCACTATAAAAAAATACAGAATTCTACATACTATTAGACAATATTGTCAAAATGTTGTTCCTTTTCAAATTGCCACCAATTACAAAAAACCCAAAACCAAAAAACTGGAAATACCACTTTTGTACTATAAGTATACTATAAGAAGGAAAATGTTTAATGGTTCCCAAGCAAATGTGTAATGATTATTGGAATAACATTTATTTATACACATGCCTTTACTATTATAATTGAATGCATAATAATATATCAGTAGATAATGGAGAAATGTGTTGTTAAAAAACTTGAAAATATATTTACAACACTGCTGTCTCTCTGCTTTGAATGTTTGCAAAACAGTTTTAATAACTTCTCAGTGTATTATTCGTTCTTCTTTCTGAAGGTCTCCAAGTGCCAGTGGGAATAGACATCCAGGTTAAAAGCACTGACAGCATTTCAGAAGTTAACATGGTAAGTTTCTCCATGGGATATTGGTCTTTTTCTGAAAGGATGGAGACTCAATAATGTCAAAAAGTCACTGGTATTTTTACAGATCACTTTAATTATGTATGTTGTTTATTTTTGCTACTTTGCTTAATAGAGTTGCAGTTGCTTTACAGTCTTTTATCCACTTCTTTCTGCCCTCGATTCCAATTCCTATTCCTTTCCTATTCTCTTTTCCTTCTAATGGTTTTGTAGTGTTGGAGTGCTGTAAGACAACATGATATATTTAGTTACGTAACATGAACCAGGGACAACAGTGCAAGAAGAGAGGATGATCATCATATTGTAGGAAATAAGAAATCACAACCAAGGATCCTTATCCATAAAATGGTAGAGAGTGAAACCACACTTGATGGATTGCTTTAAAATGTTTCAATTAATATTAACTTTGGTTATCTGTAGACAACCAATAGCAGAAGACAAAGGATTTTTTTTAATTCATGAGAACTAAAAATTTAAATTAAGAAAATTTGGTCCATTCCCTTATACTATCTAGAAAAGACTGCCATTATTTTAGTTTGCAGTGGAATATCTGTATTTTCGTGGAGTATTTTTTGCAAACACTGTCCCTAAAACATCAGACTGATCAGCTGTTATGATCTTCAACCATCCGTTCAGACTTTTTGTCTTGTCATTTTATATATCTTGCTTTTTTAAAAAAGAAATTTTATTGTATTTATTTTTAGAGAGAAGGGAAGGGAGGGAGAGAGAGAGGTAGAGAAACATCAATCAGTTGCTTCTTGCATTTGCCCCGACCAGGGGCCAGACCCACAACCCAGGCATGTGCCCTGACCAGGAATCGACCTGACAGCATTTAGCTTTGCGGGACAACACCCAGCCAACTGAGCCATACCAGTCAGGGCTGTCTTGCTTTTTTGTTTCCTCTTCCTTTTCCCTTTATCTGTTCTTTTAATCATTTTAGCTATTTTTACGTTTTAATGTTTTCCACCATAATTTTTCCATTTTATTTTCTCTGCTTCTTAGAACTACCTTCCTTGTCTACATAATCACCAGAGCCATTTTTCATTTAAGTAATTTTATGGTTTTTCAGGATTTTACTTTAAAAAATAACATTTATTACATGGCTAACTTATATGCACTAGCATATACATTATTTGTTTTAAGATACATTTCCTTCTTACCTACTACTATTCTGTTAATTCATTAATTTCTCAGAACTTTGTAAAGCCCATTTTAGTATATTTTTATGCCTAATAAAGACTGCTTTATAGTTTAAATTTCAATGTCTATTTCCTTCTTCTTACCTAAATGATGCATATTCTTATATAAGAGTTACTCTTTCCATTTAATTTTCTTCTTTTCAGTTGTGTGGTCTTTTCTATCATCTGTGGTTGCATTTCTTTTCTTTCCTATCAGCGCTGTGCTGTGTGCAACTGTTAATGACAAGGGCCCTCACTGGTAAGATGCAGCTTTGAATATGTTTTGTTTGTGGTTTTGGTTTCGGTTTTCGACTTGGTTGTGACACTTTGTTCCTACTTTCCTGCAAAGTATTAAACAACGTACTTGTGAATGCCTTCAGATGGGGCTGTGCCTTTTCATTTGCCCTGGCGCCCAGGCCTGGCTTTTCTCTTAGACTCATCCTGCTTTGTTCACGGATGTTACCCACCTGGTCCTGGCAGTCATTTGAGGTGGCAACTCTTAGCCAAATGCTTCTTGTTCTTGATTTTCTACTTTAACTATAGAAGCTTGATTTTTTTATGGGGGCGGCAGTAAAAATAAAATCAGGGAATACCTCTTCCAAGAATAGGGAGGATTTAAACTTTTGGGTTGGCCAAAAAGTCTGTTACATTTTTTCCAGATGATGGTTCTAGTAGTGCTTAGTTGCTTTAACTTCATTTGAAATGATTTTGTTAGGTTGTATTGTGACAGCTGTCATATCAGCATGCATTTAAAAAAAAACTTATCCAAATCAGTGGATTTTTGTGCAGCCATTTTAATATTGAAGATAGAAGATATGCAATATTTTCAGTGTATTAGGCTTTATTATTTCAAGAAAGTTAAAAATGCAACTGAATCACAAAAAATTTTTGTGCAGTACAGTATATGGAGGAGAAGGTGCTGTGACAGAGTGAATGTGTCGAAAGTGGTTTGTGAAGTTTCTTGGTACTAATGACATTTTGGCCAAACAATTCTTTGCTGTGGGGCTGTCTTATGTATTGGAAGGTGATTAGCAGCACCCCTGGCCTCTACCCACTAGAAGCTGTAGCAGGAAATAGCCAACATACTCAAAGTATCCAAATCAATAAAGTTATTGGTGAAAAATATGTCTTATTTTACAAAAAAAAACTAAATGGACTTTTTGGCAAACCCAATACTTTCATTTCTTTGCATCTGGAAAGATTTAGTTTGTTGTTTATTCAATTTAGTCATTTTCATATACATTGTTATATGTGTTAATCCTTGCATTTCATTCACTTTTCTGGAATCTTTTATATGTGTGTTCTTGTGAAATTTTCAAAAGTTGCTTTGGGATAGTTTTTGGAATAAAAGTATTTTTGATGTATAAATTGTAACATACATAGTGTTTTTAATAGAATTAAGCTTTGAAATTAAGATTTTATATACTGTTTTTGTAATATGCAAATACCACAATTAAAGATAAATATGTAAGAAGAAAAAAAGAGAGGAAGAGAGCAAAGTAGGGATTTATAAGGAAGCAGGACATAGAAATGATAAATTACTTACATTGTAAGGTCAAATAATCTTTTCATATGTATCTTAATTAACATTTTTATTTACAGTGATTCCTCCAACTAGTTATTGTTATCCAAATGCTGAATGAAAACAATCACTGGATACAGAAAAGTTCCAGCTGGGTCTGAAAGTCTTCTAAGACCTGTTAAATCTTGTTTCAATCTTTACCTAATATCCTTTTAGTCATTATCATTACCTAATTTGATATTTATTTCAGTTCACTATCAAGCCTTAAATGAAACTCCTTCCCTTTTAACTGCCCTACTGCTAATGGGAATAGCACCAATGGTACTCACTGCTCACAACGCCTTGTTTAGGAAGTGTCAGTTCTTCCGGCGGGAAGACAGCTTTCACCCGTGTTTCCTTGGGACTCTTGAACTCCAGGAACATTTTCTCATTTCCCCTCTCTGGGGTTAATCTAAATCATCCCTGGATGACCCAATCTGCACAAAAATTCACATAGTCTCCGTTCTGCTAGCTCCCAAACTGAACCTCATTCTTCTCCCCTGAACAAGGTCAGCTTTGGTACTCCATATCAGCCAAAACTGGACTAGGCTGCGCATGCCGAATTTCAAAAGCCTTTCTCGTTATCAGTAACCACTGGTGTTGGCTTCTTTAGCTTCTCATTTATCATCTTCCTACACTCTCTTGTCCCACAGCGAATTCACTTTCAATCCCTGCAAGTTTTGTCCTGTTCTTCTTCTAACATGCTGTTCTGCCTGCTTCTCATGAGAGTTCCAAATAATGGTGATTTCGATGTATCACTGATGTGCCGCCATTTGACTTTATAGGTTCAGAGTTTGCCCAGTGGCCTTCAGATCAGGTTTAGCATCTGATTCTACATATATGCTTATTAAAGCAATCTAGGCAGTAAGTAACCCACACGATTCCCTGCAGAGTAGTGATATGGTAATGAATGAGTCATTCTGTTTATTCACTTTCATCGTAATTCAAAATTACACATATTGGTACTTAGGTTAAGTTAGGGAAATAATACAATGTACCTCTATTCTGAACCTTTAAAAAGCAAAGTGCCTTATAATTAATTGGTGACTTATTTGTAGCTTAGTGAGTGAGCCTTGTCCTTTGCTTGCTTAATGTCAAAGTTCTATTGTGTTAATTCAAGAAAATTTTAAGTATTGTTGGGAAATGCATGATAATAAAAAGTAAACAGTTGTGAAAAGTGAAACATTGTCATTGTCCACACCCAATGACTTGAATGAAGCTTGGAGAATTTCTATTCAAACAAACAAAATAGTAAATGCAGCATGTGAGAGCCAAACAAAACTCAAGATTATTGACTAACTCTGTTTTTTCTGCTAACATGATGTTATTAATATAGCTTTCCCCCTCATCCTTACCTCCTTACCTGGAGTGCACATTAACAATTCAAATTCCTAAGCCATAGTGAGAACTAACTTCTAGAGAATGTGACATTTTAACAAATTCACAGGTGATTCTCTTGTACACCTGAATTTGAGAACCACCGTTTTGTGGTCCTTACTTTCTGTGTCTCTAGCTGAGGAAAATCATTGCCTCTGTCCCAGGACCTCTGACAGCTTCTTTCCACTAATAGCTCTAATAAATGCTGTATCCAGGTTTTTGTGGGACTGTGGTTTATTCAACTCAGGGGGTAGGGGAATATGGTTCTTTAACAAAAATAATAAAATTTATACATACAAAATCAGTTATAAAAGTGAATATTGCCCTGGCCAGGCATCTCAGTTGGTTGGAGCATTGTCCCATGCACCAGAAGCTTGTAGGTTTGATTCCAAATCAGGGCACATACCTAGGTTGCGGGTTGGATCCCTGGTCAAAGTTTGTATGGGAGGCAACCTATCGATGTTTCTCTCTCTCTTTCCCTCCCTCTCTCTCTCTAAGATTAATAAACATATCCTTGGGTGAAGATTTCTTAAAAAGGAATATTTATTCACAATGAAGAAAGAAATAAAAATAAAATGGTAGAGCATGGACTTTTGGGTCCTTTTCTTCTGGGATCTCTTTAGATGATGTACCACAGTTCTTATGTGGAAATACTTCCCAGTTATAACTGGCTTCCCTTCCCCAACTTGAATTCTCCATAATTCTTAGAAACTCTCAACATTCACTGGAGTTCAGGTGAGGGAGAGGCTGTGCAACTGGAGCTTCATCCTGAATCTACCTGAATATAGAAGATACGCCATTCACTTACAGGTCATTAATGCTCATGGCAATCAGTCTGGATTAATGGTGTAGAGTGGTCACCCTGAGGGATCTTCCTACTGCCTTTGACCTGTCTCTTTTTCTCTCTGCCTAGGGCTTTACAATGACTTTATCTCAGGCATTACTGGAAAGATGAAAGGCTCTCCTTTTCTAGCATAACAAGCAGAAGCATGACTTTTGATCATAGATTTATCAAAAAGATTTGGGTGTGTGACATCTTTTTTGTCCATTCTAAAAGATAGCGCATCCCTGATAGGACTGTGGAGAACACCATGCTGCGCATACAGCCTGGTGGAAACGTCCTCTTTAGTCTCAGGTGAGGAGGGCTGTCTGCCGCCCTTGGCGTCCTATGGCCGTCTGCAGTGAAGCTCACAGTAGACTCACAATGTTGCTGTCTGTGTAGTGATGTTGGAGACTGGGAGACAAGCAAAAGATGTGATTTTTCTTTCTCACCAACACCACCCTGCCCCTGCACACCACCAAGCAGTCTTGGAATCTTGGATTAGCTCAATCCTTTTCTTAACTGTCTCCTTCACTTCTCATGGGAAGGTATATTCATCATGCAAGTTCCTGCTAAATTCCTTATTTCCTTTTCCATGCTTTTTATTCAAAACATTAGTTCTGCCCTGGCCAATATGGCTCTGTTTCTTTGAGTCTCATCCCATGAACCAAAAGTTTGGGGTCGATTCCTGGTCAGGGCACATACCTAGGTTGCGGGTTTGATCCTGGTTGGGGTGTGTAAGGGAGATGGCTGATCGATGTTTCCCTCTCTCTCTCTCCCTTCTTCTCTCTCCAGAATCAACAAGCATATAAACAAACAAACAAAAAAAATTAGTTCTGACACTATGCTGTAACAGTCTTCCATTTTTAATGTACCACATGTCATTTTAGCCCAATAAATACTAAATAGCTTATCATAGGTAATTCTAAAAAGTAATTTAATTTTTTTCCTATCTTAGAAATCCCAGAAAGGTACTGAAGTAAGCTGAAGAAGTTGCTTGCCCCTAATCCCTGGAATCTATCAAGGTTACTCTACGTGGCAGAAAAAGGGCCTTTGCAGATGTAATTAAGTTAAGAATCTTGAGATAAGGAAATCATCCTGGATTATCTCGTTGGGACCTTAATGAAATCATAAGTATCCTTCTAATGAAAAGGCAGAGGAAGAGTCCAGGCAACTGACCATGAAGACAGAGATTGTAGTGATGCAGCCACCCGCCCAGGAATGCTGGCAGCTACCAGAGCTGTAAAAGGCAAGGGTTGAATTTTCCCCCTAGAGCCTCTGGAGAGAGCAGGATCTTTCTGACACCTTGATTTTAGATTTCTGGCCTCCAGAATTGTGGGATAATAGTTTCTATTGTCTTAAACCATCAAGTTTGTGGTGATTTGTTACAGTGCCATAGGAAACTAATACAGATTCTTTTTGTTTATTAAAAACACGTTCACTTAAGTACAAAGATGCTATTATCAGACATTTCATAAAGGCTGTCAATGTTTTTTAAAAATGCAATTAAAATTATCAATAGTATTTTCAATTAGGACTAAAGTAGGATTCTAATGAGTTCTGGAGTCAAGGCTCACTAGGAATCAACTGTTTTAAATTAATTATTTGATGAAGGGAAGTCCATTAAAGAATTAACTCAGGTGATTGTCCAGAGCCTGCACATTCTAAACAAAGACAGCTCTGGTCCTACTCCTGGGAGGTAACCTCCAAGCCCTTGGAAAATCCTGTCTGATAAGAATGTCTTTGTTCCCCCCCACCCCCACCCCCGTAGGCCACACCAGATTGTCTATGTGATTTATGATAGGGGCCTTGAGCCACATGCGATGGCTCTCGATGAGGTGGAGATTAAAGTCAGCCAAACCTGTGTGACCAGCCCTCAGTTAATTCTCTGGACCCCAGGGCTCAGTACCTTCCCTGGTTGGCTAGTAATATTCCATGTGTGTTGTCACACAGCATTGCTAGGAGAATTAGCTCCACCAGAGACTAGGACAAGTAGAAGCTTGTTCCTGGTCTGTCCTGGACCCTGCTCTATGCACTTTTGCATTGTTGATTTTAATCTCTATCCTTTCATTGCAAATAAATGGTAACTTCTAATATAACAGCTTTAATGAATTCTGTGAGTCCTTCTAGCTAATCATTGATTGAACTGAGAGTGGTTTGGGGAAATCCCTAAACACAGGAGGACTTGGAATTACTGTCAGCATATCTATTCCAGCTGAACACAGCCAGTCCAGGCCCAGAGCCAGGTCACCTGGTTCCAGGCTTGGTTCTGACACCATGTATTGACAAAATTCTTTTTCTTGACCAAACTCCACTCAGGCTTCTCTGAGCTCTTTCCCGACCCTGACTTTCGAGCTCTTTGTGTTTGTGTCTGCTAAGGCATGTTAGCTCGCTTCCCCCATCTTCATTATCTGACCACCCTTCATATCTGATCAGTTCCTCATTCTCCACCACCTCCAGGTAATGTCTGACCCCTCAGGCCTGCCTTCGGCAAGAATCCCTTTAGCCGAAATTTCCCTTCACCCTGATACTTCCTCTGAGTGACTTTCTACCCATTGACCCCTATCCTGCTCCTTGGCTCTAAACGTCCACTTTTTTTGTGTGTGTATTTGGAGTTGTGCCCAATCTCTCTCTCTTATTAAAAACCCATGATTGTGGTCAACCCCTCAATAAAGTTTCCCTTACTGCTCTTTAACAAATGTTATGAATAATGTTTTTTTTTAAATCACCCACCTAAACATCTGGGCTAATTTATTCATGTCTACTATAAAGAAGGTAGACTCAAAGATGTCAGAGGTCTCTTCCCACTTTAAAATACTAGCAATATGCCCAAGTAAGGATTTTTGTGTGACGCTAAGTCATCCAGACACTTCCCTGGCATGCTGTTTTGCTAGTGACTATCCACCCTGTGGAAGATGAAATAGTTCTACTTCTCTGATTAACTTGAGGGCACCATGGGTAGGAGCAGCTGTTGCCTTTGTTTTTGCAGACTCACTTGGGGCCTTTTATGAACCTCTGATCTGCTATTGTGGGTACTAGAGTTTCTACTTTGAGGTAGGATCATAGTACTGCAGCCTCTGCCTGAAGCCAGGAAAATGTAGGAGAATATAAAATTTGAAAAAACAGTCCTTATCACTATGCAAGCCTTTTAACTTAATAGTACATGAATTATGCATTGTGCACATAAATCTATAACTGAAAATGTTCTGGGCTTCTTCCTCACTCCTGGGAATAGAATTTCCTCAGGTAAACTTCTTTTGTGAGAGAAACCTTTACCCATAGGTTTTGATTACCACCATTCTAGCCCTTTATTACTAGAAACCAAGTTTGCATCTTCCAAAAAGCAGAAGATATTTAAATCTATTTAAAAATATTTTCACTTGAAGTCTATTTTTTGAAAGACTTTGGAGCCAGAAAATATAGAGGGAGTTGGCCAGGAAATGGTGAGACCAGAAGCAATTATTAGAGTAGGAGTTCATCCATTAACTGTGTGTAAAGCAAATCATCCACCTTCCTGGGTTTGCTTCCTTAGTTATTTGGATGGAACATGGTAACACCTGCTTTGCATTATTCTTGAAATGCACACAAAACAAGCAAGCAGTAAGAGAGCTTTAGTATTGCATGCTTATTTGGCCACATGGCTAAATGATCTGCAGTTTTCTTTTTCTTATTTTTGTTATAGGATAACTGTTTCTGCCATGTGCTTTCTGGATGTCAGCAGGTTTCCTCTTGACACTCAGAAATGTCCCCTGCCCTGGAAAGCTATACATCTCACATCCGGTGGAGTGTGCATGGGGTCAGAGCCTGCCCTCAGAAACCCACACGTGAAAAAGCGTGCTCGCTAGGATTTAGAAATCTGATAGAAGTTAAAGTATTTATCCAAATATGTAGTTGCTTTTTATTTCTTTTACAAGGATGATGGCAAATTCTCTCGAATGAGATTTAGCGTAAAAATTATGCTTTGATAATTATACACTTTTTGGTTTCCACAATGGTTATAAAAAAACAGCTCCCTATAAAGGTGTATTCTCATTAATGTTATTAACAGAGACTGGCACAGACTTTGCAAGTTTGGGAAACTCTAGAATTAATGTTCCCATGAGTCACAATCTTTCAATATGTGTACTTGGGTTCCCCACAAAACCCAGCTCTAGACATAGTCCCCTAGTCAAAGCCCTGTCAAGGGCAGCTGAGCCAGCTCCTTGTCAATCACTGTGACCCATCAGCTATTTTTGATATGACATCTTAAAAGCTGAGTGCAGTTTTTCTTCTTTCTTTTTATTAAATTATATTTTATTGATTATGATATTACAGTTGTCCTGATTTTTCTCCCTTTGCCCCCCTCCACCCAGCGCCTCTATCAGGCAATCCCCCCACCTTTGTTCATGTCCATGGGTCATGTGTATAAGTTCTTTGGCTACTCCGTTTCCTGTACTGTACTTTACACCCCACTGGTTATTCCGTATCTACCTATTTATACTTCTTAATCCCCTCACCTCTTCACCCATTCTCCCTCTCCCTGCTCCCATCTGGCAACCCTCTGGTAACAAACTTCTCTTGCTGCTTTTAAGAGTCTCTCTTTATCTTTAACATTTGGCCTTGTAATATTGATGTGTCTTAGAGTGGGCCTCTTTGCATCCATCATAATTGGGATTCTCTGCACTTCCTGGACTTGCATATCTATTTCTTTCACCAAATTAGGGAAGTTTTCTTTCATTATTTTTTCAAATATCCAATTTCTTGCTCTTTCTCTTCTGGCACTCCTATGAGACAAATGTTGGACCTTTTGAAGTTGTTCCAGAGGGTACTTACACTATCCTCATTTTTATTTGTATTCTTTTTTCTTTGTGTTGTTCTGATTGGTTGGTTTTTGCTTCTTTATGTTGCAAATCATTGATTTGATACTTGGCTTCATCCACATTACTGTCATTTCCCTGTAAGTTCTTTATTTCAGTTAGCATATCCTTCATTTCTCATTGGGTCATTTTTATGATGGTGAGGTCCTCACTAAGTTCCTTGGGTATCCTTATAACCAGTGTTTTGAACTCTGCATCTAATAGGTTGCTTATCTCCATTTCCTTTAGCTCTTTTTTGGAGTTCTGATCTTTTCTTTTATTTAGTCCCTGTTTGCTTGACTCCTCCTTTTGGCAGCCTCCCTGTGTTTGTTTCTATGTGTTAGGTAGAGCTGCTTTGACTCTATGTCTTGGTAGTGTGGCCTAATTGTAGTAAGTGTCCAATTGGGTCCAGTGGCACAGCCTCCCCTATCATTCAAGCTGTATACTCAAGGTGCATCCTTTCTGTTGGCTGAGTACACCCTCCTCTTGTAGTAGAGTCTTGATTGCTGTTGGCAGATCAATGGGATGGATTTACCCAGGTCAGTCAGCTGCAAGGATTGGCTGTGACCATTGACCACCGACCACCAACCTCTGCCCTTCGTGGAGGATCAGCTATGCAGGCTCAGGGTGGTGGTGCTCTGACATGGTCTGTAGCTGTCCACTGGGTCTTGCTGGCCCTGGGGTTTCCTGTGTGGTACAGGTCAAGGTCAGCCTCCACCTGTGTTTTACTCAGGGCTTCCTGCCTGAGCTGTAAAGCAATCTTAGATGGTTGCTACTTGTGCTGGACTTGGAGATTCCCAGGTGAAGCCAAGCTGTGACTCTAATCTGGTTGCCACTAGAGCTCACTAAAGCCAGCTGTTGCTTGTTTGATAGGATTTAGGAGCTAAATCCAGCCATTCTTAAGGAAAACCAGCTTGGGTGGGCCAGTAATTTGGGTGGGGTGGAGCCTCTGTGGATCTCCAAGGTGGGTCATATAGTGTTAGCCAGGCTAATAGAGTCTCAGATATGGTACTAGCCTACCAGCTCTGTTGGGGGAGGGACCAGTGAAGGGACAATGGCTTCTGCTTGCCTTCCTGCCAGACACTTCAGTCTCTCCCTGAATACCGCTGGTGCCCTTCAAGCTGCCACCCAGGGGCTAGAGCTCAGAGGGAGCGAGTCTGAGTAGGTGAGTCTGTGTGTGGGTTCTCCAAGAGGAACTGCTTAGGGCTACAGCAGCATCCTCCACTGACTCAATCCCTGCTGATTTTTACAGCCAGAAGTTGTGGGGACTTATCTTCCTGGCACTGGAATCCTGGGCTGGGGGGCCTGGTGTGGGTCTGGGACTCCTTGCTCCCAAGATATTTCTCCTGAATTTTATCCACGTGTGTGTCAGGCCATCCTGCTCTATGTCTGCTCCCCTTCTACCAGTCTGAATGGATGTGGTTTCTTTAATTCCAAAATTGTCCAACTTCCATTCAACTCTATTTCTGACATTCCTGAGTGATGGTTGTTCTATAGCTTAGTCGTAATTTTGATGTGGTTGTGCCAAGAAGCAAACCATGTCTGCCTATGTCACCATCTTTACTGGAAGCCATGGTTTTTCATGGTGAGGCTAAAATGCTGGAATCTCAATGAATGTCTCCTACATAGATGCTCCTCCTCAAATCCATTAGAAACTTTCTATAACACTATTTAATTAGAGAAGAAAATTCTTTAGGAACTCAGCTCATTTGGAATTTTATCCATGAGATCTATAAAACTAAAGGGGCCTAGAGATCAGGGGTCAGGTCAGTGACCACCAAGTCATTTCCTGGTCACAAGAAAAGACTCCACACTATGTCAGTCATCAGACTAATTTTTGGAGATTTTTTTTTCTTTTGGTAGGTGTGGGTATTGGCAAACATTTTTTGGCTCCTAATATATGCCTGCCATTTGACCGGGCACTGAGGATCCAGAGCTATGTAAAACATGGTTGGAGACCTCATGGAGTTTACAAGAACTTATTCTAAGGATATTCTATTCTTGTTTTAGATGCCTACAATGGGGAGGATCTCATACTATACTGGACCCATGGAAACAGGTCCTTAAATACTGATGAGCATGTTTCTCTTTCTCTGTTCTTCGTTGAGGAGTTCAGGGCATCCAGTGGATTGCCTTCTATAGCACCACAGTTAAAGTATTTTATGTGGACACTTCATAAGCACTTACTGTGCATCTTCTATTTGCAAAGCAACATGTGAAGAGGCCAGAATCCAAACAAGGGGCCTATTTGGTCAACAATATCATCCTTCTTTTACAGGTGACCACCTCCACCTTTCCAGTACCTCGTTTCTTTCCTTATGCAGCCGCTTCTAACTGGAGGCCTTGCTTCTGTTCTTGGCCCCTGCAAACTGCTCTCAATGCAGCAGGCAGAGTGATATTTTGAAAACATAAAGATGACAACTCTTTCCTACGCAAAACCACCTTGTGTCTTTCCATCGCACACATCAAAATTCAGTTTTCTCAGTAAGACCAACAAGGCCCTACATGAGCTATCTCTGACCTTGCCCACTACCCTTGCCCCTCCACCACAACCTGCTCTCCCTGTCCTTGCCTCCTTGCTTGTCCTCGAACACACCTGACTCACTCCATCTTCAGGGCTTCTGCTCTGGCCTTTTCCTCCCTCTGCCTGGAGTGCTTTTCCCCAGTCTTCTCATGACCAGCTCCCTTATTTCATTCAGGCTTTTGTTCAAATACCATCTTTTCTAAGGGTGTTTTCCTAACCATCCTATCTAAAATAGGCCTCTTTCCTCACCTGTATTACCACTACCTGAAATACATGCTTATTTAACCATGTTACTGTGTGAGTGCCTAATTAGGGAGAAGGCAGGGAATATGCCTGCCTTGCTCGCCATTTCCTCCTGGCACCTGGCATGTGTCTCTCACACACTTGGTGCTCAGTAAATATCAGCTGAGTAAATGAATCAATCAGGTGCATCATTGCCCCAAATAGAAAATAGGAGTTCCGTTCAAAATTGGGCCTATATTTTATACTCTTTACTATGACAGACATATTGTTGGCAGCATTTATCCAAGGTGCTTTTAAATATTATATTTGATCCCTTCTAACTAAAGTTGGAAGTAGACTCCTTTTCTCTGGCTATTAGCAGTCTGGGTGATTTCAGACATAACCCATGTAAGATACCATTTTTGATTCTTGAATTCATGCTGAGGTCAGAGAGTGTGCCAGCAGCTGCCTCTGGGATTCAGACCTGCCCTGGCTAGGTCCTTGTACCCACTCTGCTGTGACGGTGGTGATGTTTTCCCCGAAGGTGCTCTACTCTTACCTTGGCCCTTGGAGAGAAGTTAACAAGTCATTATTTAAAAGTTGGTGTCATTAAGAGAGAAACCAAAATTTACATCACAGAGAAGCTAAAGGACTTTCTAGGACCAACACCTATTTAGTTATTTAGATCCTGAAGGAACCATTCTATTTCACTCCATTATTTGCTTACATTGCTTGGGATTCTATGCTACATAGACAATTCCATGCTGTGCAGATAATTTTATTAATTATAATAATACTGATTGCTTTCCTGATTTTATAAGAAACATAGTTTTTATTTTGATCATGCATATATCTCTGGCACAGAGTAGATGCTCCGTAGCTATTGTTGAATGAATGAATAAACAGTAGATGATTTCAAAAGAATTTAGAAAAGTTTAAAGGGAAAGCCTTTGTAATCCCACCTCATAGAGATAACTATGATATATTTTCTACTCCTCCTTGTCATTCTCCTTTTCTTTCTTTGTCTTTCTTGGTTCACAGGCCCGCGCTTAATCCACTAAGCTACACCAGCCAGGGCAGTCCTTGTCTTTCTTAATATAAGTAAATATACATGTTTTTTAAAGTGTTTTTATTGATTATGCTATTACAGTTTTCCAAATTTTTCCCCTTTACCCACCCCCCTACCCTGCCCCACCAACCCTCCAGCATTTCCCCCTCCCTTAGTTCATGTCCATGGGTGGTACATGTAAGTTCTTTGAGTTCTCTGTTTTCTACACCATTTTTATCTCTCCTTGTCTATTTTATGCCTGCTAATTATGCTTCTTCTTCCCTGTACCTTTTCCCCACTATTCCTCCTTTCCCCCTCCCCACCAAAATCCCTCCTTGTGATGTCCATTTCTCTGGTTCTGTTCCTATTCCAGTTGTTTGCTTAGGTTTTGTTTTCATTGTTTTTCTTGTCTTTTAGGTTCATTTGTTGATAGTTGTGAGCTTGTTATCATTTTACTGTTTATATTTTTTATCTTCTTTTTCTTAGGTAAGTCCCTTTAACGTTTCATATGATAATGGCTTGGTGATGATGATCTCCTTTAACTTGACCTTATTTGGGAAGCACTTTATCTGCCCTTCTATTCTAAATGATAGCTTTGCTGGATAGAGTAATCTTGGATGGAGGTCCTTGCCTTTCATGACTTTGAATACTTCTTTCCAGCCCCTTCTGGCTTACAACTTTTCCTTTGAGAAATCAGCTGATAGTCCTATGGGAACTCTTTTGTAGGTAACTCTCTCCTTTCCTCTTGCTGGTTTTAAGATTCTCTCCTTATGTTTAATCTTGGGTAATTTAATTATGATGTGTCTTGGTGTGTTCCTCCTTGGGTCGAATTTCTTTGGGACTCTCTGAGCTTCCTGGACTTCCTGGAAGTCTATTTCTTTCACCAGATTGGGGAAGTTCTGCTTCATTATTTTTTCAAATAAGTTTTCAATTTCTTGTTCTTCTTCTTCTCCTTCTGACACCCCTATGATTTGGATGTTGAGATGTTAGAAGTTGTTCTAGAGGTTCCTCAGCCTCTCCTCATTTTTTTAAATTCTTGTTTCTTCATTCTGTTCCTGTTGAATGTTTATTTTTCCCTTTTGTTCCAAATTATTTGAGTCCTGGTTTCATTTTGTCACTGTTGGTTCCCTGAATATTTTGATTTATTTTACTTTGGATATCTTTCATTTGTTTTTTCATTTTCAACCAAGTTCAACCAGATCTGTGAGCATTTTGATTACTAGGACTTTAGATTCCCCATCAGATAGGTTGGCTATCTCCTTATCACTTAGTTCTCTTTTTGAAGTTTTGCTCTGTTCTTTCATTTGGGCCATATTTCTGTGTCTTGCATACCTGATAAGTTGTAAGGGGGCAGGGCCTTAGGTGTTCACCTGGGATGGGCAACCCTCCTTGCTGTGCTGAGGTGCTGCTTGTAGGGGAGGGACCAGAGAGGTAACAATGCAGCTTGCCTGCTCCTCTCTAGCGCTCTTTCCAATGGACTGTCATGTGGGACTGGGAGTTTCTCCCACTGCAGCAACCCCTCCCATAGTCCACAGTCAGCTCTGAGTCTCAGTTTCAGCCCTGCCTACCTGGCCCACTACCTTGTCTTGGTTTTTCTAGGTTGGCTTGGCCTGTGCGGTCTACTGCCTTACTGGTCTAGTTGTTCTAGTTGATTTTTTCTTTAATTTCTTGGCTTTCGGAGTGCCATGCGGTTTGATTTTCTGGTGCTTCTGGTTGTTTATTGATTTTAGATTGGTCATTATCATCCTTTTGGTTGTGTGAGGAAGCAAAGGGTTTCTACCTATGCCTCCATCTTGGCCAGAACTCCCAATATACATGTTTGTAATCAGTGTTTTTAAAGCTCTTAGTCTTGAATTATATCAATATTCAAAAAAATGCATGTGATGAACAATGATACATTTTAAAGTATAATTTATAGCTTTTTCCATTATGATGAAGTAACTTTGGCACATAAATTATAAATAGGACTTCCAGTGAAGATGGAGGCATAGGTAAACATGGCTTGCCTCCTCACACAACTACAGCAAAAATTACAACTAGACTACAGAAGAAATATCACCCAGAAATGTCAGAAAATTGAGCTGTATGGAAGTCTGACAACCAAGGATTTAAAAAGTCACATTCATCCAGATGTGTAAGAAGGGCTGAGATGCAGAGAAAGAGACACACAGAGAGACATGGGTAGCTGCAAAGGTGCAGACAGAGGTGAGGAGACATGGAACAGGTGGTCCACATCCACACATGGTGGATAAAAATTGGGAGGGATACCTTGGGAGCAAGGGATCCCCACCCCAGACCAGACCACCTAGCCCAGGTTTCCAGTGCCAGGAAGTTAAGTCCACATAGCGTCTGGCTGTAAAAACCACTAGAGGTTGTGGTGCAGAAGAAACCATGGGATTCACAGGAGACTCCTTTTAAAGGGTCTGCGATGGACTTAGGACTTATACAGACCCACTCCCCCTGGGATTCAGCACCAAGGCAATAGCTGGAAGGGCACCAGTGATATATGGGGAGAAATTGAGGTGACTGGCATTAGGGTGAGTGCCTGGAGATGGCATCATCTTGAAGCTCCAGAGGGCAGGCAGCACCATTGGCCCTTCTCTGAGCCCTCCCCAACACAGAAACACAGAGCAGTGATGTGAGTTGTCCTACCTTGGTGATTACCTAAGGCTCTGCCCGATACAACTTACAGGTGTGTTTTTCTACAACAGACCATGCTACTAAGACAGTCAAAGCAGCTCTAGCTAATAAAAATACACAGAAACAACACAGGGAGTCTGCTAAAATGAGGAGACAAAGAAATATGACCCAAATGAAAGAACAGAACAAAACTCAAGAAAAAGAACAAAACAAAATGTAGATAAGCAACCTATCAGATGTAGAATTCAAAACACTGGTTATCAGGATGCTCCAGGAACTCACTGGGTAATATAACAGCATAAAAAAGACCCAGGGAGAAATGAAGGTTACATTAAGTGAAATAAAAAAAAAATCTACAGGGGACAAACAGTGGAAGGGATGAAGCCAAGAATCAAATCAACGATTTGGAACGTAAGGGAAAAAAAAAGCGTTCAATCAGAACAGGAAGAAGAAAAGGAATTCAAATACACAAGGACAGGCAAGGAGTCTCTGGGACTTCAAGAGATCCAACATTTGCATCATAGGGGTACCAGAAGAAGAGAAAGAGCAAGAAATTGAAAACTTATTTGTAAAAATAATGAAAGAAAACTTTCCTAATTTGGTGAAGGAAATAGACATACAAGCCCAGGAAGCACAGAGAGTCCAAACAAGATGGACCTGAAGAGGACCACATGAATACACATCATAATTAAAAGGCCAAAGGTTAAAGATAAAGAGAGACTCTCAAAAGCAGCAAGAGAAAAGCAGATAGTTACCTACAAAGAAGTTCCCATAGACTGTCAGCTGATTTCTCAAAATAAACTTTGCAGACTAGAAGGGACTGGCAAGAAGTATTCAAAGTGATGAAAAGCAGGGACCTACAACCTAGATTACTCTATCCAGCAAAGCTATCATTTAGAATTGAAGGGTAGATAAAGTACTTCTCAGACAAGATAAAGCTAGAGTAGTTCATCACTAAGACATTATTATATGAAATATTAAAGAGAATTATATAAAAAAAGATCAAAACTATGAACATTAAAATGACAATAAATTCACAGCAATCAACTATTGAACCTAAAAAACAAACTAAGCAAACAAGCAGAACAGAAACAGAATCAGAATCATAGATATGGAGATCATTTGGAGGGTTATCAGTTGGGAGGGGGAAGTGGGAGAATTGAGGAAAGGGTATAGGGATTAAGAAGCATAATTGGTAGGTATAAAATAGACAAGGGGGTTAAGAATAGTATGGGAGATGGAGAAGTCAAAGAACTTATATGCATGACCCATGGACATGAACTAAGTGGGGGGGATTGCTGAAGAGAATAGGGGTACTGGGTGGAGAGGGGCAAATGGGGAAAAATTGGGACAACTGTAATAGCATATGCAATAAAATATATTTAAAAAATTATACATAGAACTTTCCAGTGTTTGATGCTCTTAAAATGTGATATGTATGAAGCATACACATCCAATAGTATTGTTTCCTGCACACAATATAAATATATAATAATAACAGCAATGCCATTTTTTCAGATTTTGAAGTACAAATACCCATTAGTATATATCCAACTGCCCTCTTAAAAATTCTGATGTTCCCAATAAGCCATTCAATTGGCTCCACCATCTCTTATTTTGTGCTCGTCGAACTTCTTGAGCCTCTCCAAGCAGGTCCAACATTAGTTGATTTTTATCTTGTTTTGGTCATGTTTCAGAGTCTGTCTAAAGCAAGACAATATATTTGCACTGAAAAAATACTTCATAGAATTAAGTTTCAAGTGTTTTTAAATGCACAAAATTCTTAATTTTCCAGTATAGTTACATTTTTAAGAAATTGAATTTTGGTAATTAAAAAAAAGAATAAATGAAGAGATTCAAATATACTCTACATGGTTTCTGTAGCAGTGATAGTTATATATAATAAATTAAAAAATTGAAAAGCCAAGTTATAGTAGACTATTCATTGTTTTTAAAGGGTTTATACATATATATTTTAATGTATATAAAAATTAACAGTAGGTACCTCCAAGAAGTAGGTATACATTGGGAATTTCTCATTTTTATTTCGACACTTTTATATTCTTAAATTTGTTACAATTAGCACATTTTTAAAGAGAAAGATTTAAATGGGCTATTAGAGTAAAGCATTTTGGAAGTTTTATTCAAATATCAAGCTAATAATCATATCTAGGCTCATTTATCCACTTCTTAGGTTTTTTTAAAAAATATTTTATTTATTTTTAGAGAGACAGGAAGGGAGGGAGAAAGTGAGGGAGGGAAACCTCAGTGTTCGAGAGATACATCCATTACTTGTCTCTCTGACTGGGACCTGACTTATACCCCACACATGTGCCCTGACTGGTAATCAAACCATTAATCTTTTGGTTCACAGGCCAGTGCTCAATTCACTGAGCCAAACCAGCCAGGGCTATTTTTTAGGTTTCAAAAAAATCAGCATTTAGAAATTTATTTCACAAGTATGTGGTAGTTCTGCCTCACATTATCTATGAATTATTAAACAGGGTCTCCTGAGAGCTAAACTCAAATGTTTTCCTCAGATTAGTATTCTGTTTAAACATATTAGCTTATCAAACATAATTTTTTGGCTGGTGTGGCTCAGTGGATTGTGTGCTGGTCTGCAAACCAGAAGGTTGCTAGTTAGGTACCCAGTCAGGGCCCATGCCTGGGTTTCAGGACAGGTCCCCAGTAGACATTGTGTGAGAGGCAACTGATCTATTTTTCTCTCGTGCACAACAATGTTTCTGTCTCTGTCTCCATCCCTTGCCCTCTCTCTAAAAATAAATAAATAAAATCTTAAAACATTTAAAGAAATATTTCATATTTACTTGGATCATTACAACAACCACCATAATTACCACCCCCAAATTACCTGTATAGGAAAAAAAGCAACAACAACTATACTTCTGAGTTAGGTTACAGGGACCACAAGTATAGTTATGCAATTGACCTTAAACAACACAGGGGTTAGAGGCACTGACCCCTGCAGTCAAAAATCTGTATAGCATAAGACTCCCCCCAGAACTTAACTACTGATAGCCTACTGTGGACAAGGAGCTTTACCAATAACATAAGCAATTGCTTAATACATATTTTGTAAGTATATGTATTTTATAATGTATTCTTACAATGAACTATAGAAAAGAAAGTGTTATTAAGAAAATCATAAGGAAGAGAAAATAAATTTACAGTACTGCACTGTATTTATCAATACCATAAGTCTGCACCATCTGTTTACAAGATGAAAAAACCCGTGTGTAAGGGGACCCACGCAATTCAACCCACGTAGTTATGGAACGTTAGTTGCCATTTGAGAGCTGAACCACCAGGTTCTTTCTTTTTCCCCTTGGCACTGCCTCCACCACTGCCTGGCAATGTGAACGAGCAGGAGAGGGCTTCTGCCCCTCTTTTCTTTCAGTGTCCCTCAAAATCACTCACTATAGATTTGCAAAGGAAAAAGGAATGAATCTTGTCCCTAAGGCATGCATCGAGCAAGTGTTCTTTATTACAGCATAATGTAGTGGCGAGGTGTACAAGTTCCAGAGAAAGACTGTGTGAGTTCAAATCCCAAGTCTACAACTTATTAGAAATGTGACCTTGGACTAGTTGTGTGATCTCTGTTTGTCTCAATTTTCTCGTGTTTAAATTGGTGTCATAATATTCTCTACCTTGTAGGGTTGTGAGGATATGTGATCTAATACATTTGCAGAATTTAGAATATTGCCTGCCATAAATAACTTAGAATACTGTGTGCCATATGATAAGTGCCCAATAAGTATTATAGCTAGTATCGATTAGCATCATCACCATTTCCATCAACATCACCATCTTGATTCTTTCAATGCAGCATGAAGCCTTGCCATTAACGGGTCTCTCAAGGTGACAGTTTCCAGGAATAAAAACCTTCCTCAGCCTTGTTGTGGGGCTGGCTCCCTATTTGTTGCCCCTCTCTGCTGTGTTGCTGGCCGCCAACTCCCCAACTCTTCTCTCTCTTTCTTTTTTTTTTTTTTAAAGATTTTATTTATTTATCTTCAGAGGGGAAGGGAAGGAGAGAGGGAGAGAAACATCAATGTATGGTTGTTTCCTGTGCATCCCCTGCGGGGAACCGGCCTGTAACCCAGGCATGTGCCCTGACTGGGAATCGAACCGTGATCTCTTGGTTCACAGGCCTGCGCTCAATCCACTAAGCCACACCAGCCAGGGCTCTTCTCTCTCTTTCATAAACCACCCTTTCTAAACTGTGGCAACCTGACTGAGGCGATGGACCTTTCCACCCAAATTTTTGTTCACATGTCAAAACTTATGATGCCACATTCACACCAAAAGGGAATGAAGAGATTTATTATTGACATAATGAAATTTTCTGGAGGAAGCAGGTTAGGCTCCCAACAGCTCTGAAAATGGCTTGAGAGAACAGGGAAGGGCGACTGACTTGGTGTGCTATGGTGTTAGAGCTGGGCTGAGGGTTCCCTTGCGTTGGTCAGGGCTTGCACTGTTTAATCTTGGGTGCCAAAAGAGGGAGCACTTGACTTTCTTATTAGCTTTCCAAGGTGTAGGGCAGAAGAGGAAACGGGCTAGAGAACTGTCAGCAGTTTAAAGTAAAAAATGGAGCCAGACTCTTTATTATGCTACCTAAAACGAAAACTCCACAGCTTTCCAGGGCAGCAACCTTTCCTGGTTGATAAAGGGAGCTCTTTCTGACCTATGGCTTTAACCATAACCCCACCCCGGTCTCCCTCTCCCTGAAAAACCATAGGACAGAGCAATATTTCTCTTGCTTGGTAAACCCCTATAAAAAAATAATTCAGAAATTTACATGTAAAAAAGACCCCTGTTATCTAAATTTATTTTAAAACTTGAAACCATACATATTAACAGTGTCTTTCTTTTTTTTTTCTTTGTTTTTAAAGATTTTATTTATTTTTAGAGAGAAGGGAAGAGAGGGAGAAAGAGAGGGAGAGAACCATCAATGTGTGGTTGCCTCTCATGCGTCCCCTACTGGGGACCTGGCCTGTAACCCAGGCATGTGCCCTGACTGGGAATTGAACCAGTGACCCTTTGGTTCACAGGCCTGCGCTCAATCCACTGAGCTACACTGGCCAGGGCTAACAGTGTCTTTCTTTACAAATTACATTCACAGCTTTTCCTTATCCTTAATAGTTCACAATAGTTATATGAAACTATAACATTAGAGATGCTGTTATTCTACTCTACAGCCATAATTAAAACTCTTAATTGCACACAATTCCAAAGTGGGGCTATGACATGAGTAATACAAGACAAAGAGTAGCTTAAAAAGCAATGCATATATTTTAACTTCAGAATACACTCTGTGGGGTATCTTTTATTACCCTTGGTAATGAAATTGTTTAATATTATTGAAACATATATCAACTGGTGGTGAGAGAAAACCTCAGAACAGGTAGTGAAGAGAAAGGTAATCAGTGCTTAATGGAGAATAGAATACTAGGACTCATCTGCCACTTCAGCAGGGGCTGGCTGGATGTGTCTTGGGCTGCATGTCTAAATGTCGACCTGGTCCATCTAATCAGTTTCTATGTTGGGTTTCTGAAGAGATTACTACTGAGGCTAATAAAAGGGCTCTTTTACTTTGCAACATCTATAATTTTGTTTTATAATTTTTAATCTATAGTCCCTGTGTTTTGAATAATTTTTTCAGCATACTATGATTTATTATTTCAAAAAATATAAAAACACTATTGAAACACACACAAAAAGATTTGTACACTGTATGGAGAAGGCGCTATAACTGATGGAAGGTGTCAAAAGTTGTTGGCAAAGTTTCTGAATAATTTTATCTCAAAATGCACTGTATCATGGAAAAATTAATCTTACCCCTTATTCATAAAAGGTATCTTTTCATTTTTATTCATTGCCTTATTTTAGCAAAGACTTAATAAGATTGGTAGCACAATTATTGTGAAATAAAGCAAGATAATGTGAATTAGAAATGTGTGAGAAAGCAAAATAAAAACAAGCCTAAGGTATTACTTAGAATCTATCATACCATTACTAGAGAATGGAATTCTGAGAAGTACTATAGATGGTCCAAAAATTTGGCTTTAAGCTTCCTTGCAGCCAATGTGAAAAGGGAAACCCAAACAAATTATGTATGTGGATGTGGTCACAATTTGTGCTTTTGATCAGCATGAATTAGTCAATATTATCAACATGAGTTCTAACAAGAAGCAAAGAAACATCATAGTTTGGGTACTTTTTTCCAGATGTATCATCAATAAATTAATGGTACCCATGAGACTTCAAAATAAAAATAGTGTATGGATACCCCTTCTTCCCCTGACCTCCTCTTTGAATTCCTAGCTGTCTGGATTCCAACTTGGAATCCAATGACCTAGTAGCTACTGTGAATCTTTTCCTTCAGATAAAATGTTGTATTTCATTTGTCACAGCTAATAAATGGTTTACTGACTATTGCACTCACTCATTGGTCATGTATTGAAGACTTACCCACTTGCAGAAACACTGCAAACACAATATATTTTGGAGAAGGTCTTTAAAGACTATCCCACAAAATATAATTAACCATTCATAGCAGGTGTGAGATTTAAGGGGGATCTTTGAGGCACCTAATTAAACAGACTGCACTTCAGTTCATTCAACAGATACCGAAGGAGTGCCAGGCCCAAGCCCTGTGCTGGCTCTGGGTAGACAAGGGTGAGCGTGTTGAGTTCCATGCTCCCCAAGAGCTTGGAGTCTAAAGAAGCAGGTTGTTTCACTGTAGTGTTCCCATGAGGAAACCTATCCTAATAAATACTTTGCTTTTTTCCGCTCACAGGATGACACAATCGGCTTTTCATTAGCTTTGTGCTAAGAAGGCATATTTTCTTCTTTGTGCTGCAAACCTATTTCCTTGCTACATTGATGGTAATACTTTCGGGGGTTTCATTTTGGATTGACCAAAGAGCTGTTCTGCCAGAGTTTCTCTGCATAAGTCCTTCCACACATTTGTGAAATGTTAATATGGGAGAAAGGTAGAGGAAGGTCTATAAAAGTGGGTGATAAGTAGAGAGGAAAACAGTGATGGTTCAGTAGGGGTGGTTTGAGATGTGTGCTCAGGTCACAGTGTTTATCTTGACAGCCTCAAGGGCTAATTGTACAGGATTCTTTCCTTGGGAACCCAGACAGTAGGTATGAAGGTTACAGGCTAACCAACAGCTAGATGACAGTAAGGAGAGAGGGTGAGATTATGAAGCATACCCAGTGTCACTGTACAAATCAATCTCTTTTCCCTTTCCGGAAAAACTCCCCATGCCTTGTCCAAGTCCATTTCACCTTGCTTGACAAAACTTTCTACATCATAGAAGAAAGAAACTTCAAACTAATTTTCACTTTACTTTTGGTATTTTAATAAATTACTTCTTGGGATAGGGGTGCTTGAATTTGGAAACACTACTGCTAGTTAGAAATTAGGGCTCAACCTAAATGCCAAAATCAGAATGAACCACAGTTAAATTTTAGGTATTGTGGCACTTTAGCTGGCAAGAGATTTCAAGTGGAGAGATGTTGTCAGCCTCATTAAGTTTCCATACCAGTGTTATTATCTACTCCATCTGACATGTCATATGCCACTGTCACACACACTGCTCTGTAGGAACCAGCCCAGACCCACTCAGCTATAATTGAGTCCTTACAAAGGGGAAAGTGCCAAGCTAAGCACTTAGATAACATGTTACTTAATGAGAACCCAAGAGTCAATCCCACTTGCCTTCTAGGCTGGTTCAGGGCGGAACTCCCTCATTTTGACTGATTTTATTCTTTTACCGCTAATGCTCTATCTAGACAGAAGACTGTTATAAGTGGTTCACAATCATTGTAATTAGCACACAATGCACTCCAGAAAGGGTGATTTCTAAGTTAATGTTCACAAATTATATGCATACTTCAAAAGATCATTTGAAAGACATAAATGGTCATTAATATTAATTCTTTGTTCACCTCTTTCCTCCATTAAAAGCTTCAATCTACAAGCATTTAATGCTTGAATATCTTCAAGGGAAAAATACCACCTGAATCAATACGTTATTGTGGCTGTTACTTCACATCAGAGCAGGCTTCCCTAACCTCAGTATGGCAGTGAGGCAGTGTGGACCCCAATAGAAGACTAAGGCACATTTCCAGCTCTTGAGACAGAATGGGAAAGTCATTTTATTTCTAACGCTTTACGAACATGATTTTCAATCAGATTCCTGAAGCTGATGGCCCCACTCTTACACTCTGGCAGTGACAGCAATAAAAGCTGGTTCCAGGGCAGGTTGGGGTGCATGGAGAACTCTGAAATGCATTGAACTTGACCCTGAAATTCTGTGCTTCTTGAATCTACATGTGATCCCTCAAGGTTAGGAAATTGCTCTGCAGATTTATGTGAAATATACAAATCAGAAGTGTTCCCCTCACCCCCGCCTTTTCAAAATAAAGAGAACTGCTGTATGCCTACCAGCCTCAAGTCTTTTCCAAGATGCTTTCCCCTTGCTCTACTCATTCTTCCCAACGCTGTACTACCCAGTCCTGTGGCGGGTCTCTGACAGTCTCTCTGTCCCATTTGCCTTTTCTCAGTTGTTTCCCCTTCTTCACTTTTTCTGACACACTTGACACAATTAAGCATCCTCTCTAAATTCAGAACTAAGTGTAGTGGCCAAGAGCATAGCCTCATCTTCCTCACCAGAAAAAGGAGATTATTAATACTGCCTTCTAAAGATCACCATGAGAATTACAGAGGAACATTCATGCCAACTGCCTCGGCTGATACCTGCCCCGTGGTGTTGGATAAAACCAGCCAAACAGCTCTTGTCAGGTGGCTTAGCTGGTTGGAGCTTTGTCCCATACACCAAAAGGCTGTGGGTTTGATCCCCGGTCCCGGTGTGTGCAGGAGCAACAGGTTAATGTTTCTCTCTCTCCCCCTCTCCCTCACTCTCTAAAATCAAAATAACATATACTCAGGTAAGGATTAAAGAAAAACAGTAAGTTTGTCTTCATCATTCTGCAATAGTCCAGATTTTCTCCTCCTTTAGGTTTTTTCTTTTATCTTTACAACTTTTTACTTATTTCTTTGACTAGTTATGTGGGGGTAACTCCCTCCCAAAATTTTATTTTTGATTCTTTCATCAAATGGAACAAGTCTCTTACTTATAACTGCTGTCCTTACGAGAGTAAATTCCAAATCTGTCCTTTTCTCAAATATTTCTGTCAAGATTCAGATAGGTGCTTCCAGCTGCTTTCTGAGTTTCATCTGCAGTTTGGCAGGCACTTGGCACTTAAAACTGGACAAACCACTGTTGCCCCCATGTCCACATCTCATGCATTCTCTTGGATTTTCTTATTCTATTAAGGGCCTTCCATTTCATATTCGCCCCTCAGTATCTTTCTTAGTCTTTGGCAATGATTCTCAAACTCTGGTCTTAGACCCACTTACACCTAACAAAAATTAAGAACCCCAGAAAGCTCTTGTTTTATGTTTTTGTTCCAATGTTTATATATATAATTATTAACCATGTTGGCTATTAAAACAAAATTTTTGAATATATGTAATTAATCCACTTAAAAATAGCAATACTAAACTCATTACAAGTTAACATAAGAGTGTCACATGGCTAAATGGGATTTGGCCTCCTGCCATCATACACAACCATAAAACAGAGATTGATGAGGAAGGAAAAAGG
>CM052539.1:120127431-120140849 GCA_028533065.1 Trachops cirrhosus
TTATTTATTTATTTTTAGAGAGGGGAAGGGAGGGAGAAGGAGAGAGAGGGAAACATTAATGTGTGGTTGCCTCTCATGTGGTCCCCACTGGGAACCTGGCCTGCAACCCAGGCATGTGCCCTGACTGGGAATCGAACCTACGATGCTTTGGTTCGCAGCCCGCGCTCAATCCACTGAGCTACGCCAGCCAGGGCGGAAAAAGGTTTTTATTCACAGACCATCCAATTCGCGGGAGCTGGAATCTCCTCTGCTCCAAGCCATTCTCTTCTGCAAGACACAAGAAACCCTCCTGTTCCCCCAAAGACTGAAATCCAAATCCATGCTCAGAGACCCTCCTCCATTCTTATCTGTAGTCCAGAGCTGCTACATAGATGGGTTTCTGTCTCTCCTCCTCCCAGCTCTCTCTCTCTCTGGGGCACACACTTGTGATGCAAGCATCTCCATTCCCTTGTTGCAGCTTTCTCCATCTCCTGGCGCTGGGGCCAGTTTACTGTAGCCAGTCATGCCAGGGGCTCAGTTCACCTGGACTCAGCATCCAGGGCTGCTCATGGCCTTGAGGGCCGGCCAATGAGTATTCCTGGCCCATCAGTCTGTGTGCCGCTCTCAGGGTGAGAAAACAGGAACAGTCCAGGACCCATGTCACGTGGCACCAGGTTGCAGCATCTCATGGGCCTGCTGCTAGTGAGGTGTGTCCTGTATGAGCCTGCTCCATGTGTGCAAGCAGGGCAAGGCAAGAGCTGTGTGCTGGCACTGGCATCCCATGGGCTGGCTGCTGGCAGGGCACACATCCTGCGCCCAGGACTCAGCCTGTGAGCTGGCTGCCAACTATGCAAGCAAGAGGAAGGAAAAAGGGCACCCAAGCAGGGCCTGGTGCCTGCTGGGCCCCGAGAACACTCTATACCCCACCCCAACTAGGGGCAATGGGTGAGGAAGACAGAGCTTCTGCACGCCCACCATTTTAAATCTTTCCTCTCAAATCCTACCATGCTGTTGGAGGGTCCAGCTCGTTATTCAGTTTGGGCCAACATCCACAATGAGCATCAGCCCGCATTGTGTCCCTACCCCTCCTGCAGCTGCTATGATCTGGAAGCAGGTGGGAGAGTTTTTTAGCCATGCAGGGCACCATGTTTCTCCCCAGGGTGGGGCCTTACCTGGTTACATGTGTGTTGTGATCTTTCCAACACCCACAGCATACACAGGCTCTGTGTAAGTGGTGTCATGAGCTGCCTTAGTTGTTTACCATTGCTTTGCGGGTATGGAATCATGCCCCAGCTCTGGTTTTGATCCTGGGCTGCCTTCAGCACTTCCCAACCTCTCTCCCTTCTCTAGGCAGTGGAGACAGCCTCTTTCACTGGCTGCAGCTTCAATCTTCTGCCTTTGGGTTTCCTCCAAACCGTCTTTTCTCTGGGGAGCCAGGCTTTCACGCTGGATGAGAGTTTCTCCCCACCCTCAACCAATCTGGCCAGACCCCTCTGTTACAATTCCCCCTTCAACACTCTGGACTTTGTAATCTTACAAAGACAAATGGGTAAACATCTCATTCTCTGTAGCTTCTACCTCCTGGCCAAGGACATAGTCTTACCTATCCACTGGCTGAGAGCTTCCTAAGAAGAGGGAGACTGGAATGGAGGGAAACCTTCATGTGAGGGAAAAGGATCTTGCAAAGTGCAGGTCCAGGTCAACTGTTTACCCCTGAGAAGCGTCATGAACGATGTCCAAAGATAGCACTGCTGGTCAGGTCAGCATCCTTGTCATATTCTGGAGGAAACAAATTTGGCAAGAAGGTTAGAAGGCACAATCAGAACCATAACAACTAAATGACAAAGGTAGAGACTAACTCTACAATGTCCCAGATTAAGAAAGAGTAGCTACCTTGCAGGAAGGTGTGTAAGACATGTCACACTTGTTTGAAGCTCTTTTGCCTGCTATACCTAACTTAGGCTGAGAGGAATATTTTAGGATTTCCCCCTTTAAAACTCCTGTTTCTTTTCTGTCTGACCCATTAGGGCAGAAAAGAAAAGCTGTTTTAAGTGAAGCTGGCAGACCACCCCATACTTCACCAACTCATCCACTTAGTCCAGCCAAACCGTTGAATCTCAGGGGGCAGCAATGCAGATAGGCTCCTTTTTAAAAAAGATTTTATTTATTTATTTTTAGAGGGGGAAGGCAGGGAAAAAGAGAGGGAGAGAAATATTAATGTGTGGTTGCCTCTCAAGTGCCCCCTACTGGGGACCTGGCCTGCAACCCAGGCATGTGTCCTAGACTGGGAATCAAACTGGCTACCCTTTGGTTTGCAGGTTGGCACTCAATCCACTGAGCCACACCAGGTAGGGCATAGATAGGCTTCTTAAATGAGGCCTTTACTGTGTAAACAATCACCCAGGTACATGAAGTCATAGTCACATGCCCTATGTTAACAGAAGTAAGAACACACAGGTTAATTCACACAACAAATCACAAACCAGTCTCTAAGACTGCAAGATTGTCTTTTGAGAAAATGTCCAGTTGCAAGGCCTTTGCTAGAATGATCTCAGACAGTGACAATTTGACAAATTCTTCTTGCTTATAAATTGAACATCCCCGGTGATGCCATCAGGTGCTGAAGTGATTGATATCTGTATACAGAAACCAGTTCAACTTCCAAGGGAAAACTAAACTTTGAGGACAGTAGGCTGCGCTAGAGTTTAATATCCACAATTGAGCATTGTGATTTTCGTTGAAACACAATTTTTCTCCTTAAGATCAATCACCCTCACTGTTTTCAAAGACACTGTTTTAAGTCCAGTTTTTAATTTTGCCTTAGCACTTTGCATAAACACAACAAGAGCAATAATTAATCACATAGGCTCTTTAAATCTGGTTTGCTGGAACTCACATGGGGAACTTTTAGACTGAGCTTTAGTCAGCCCTTCAGGGCACAGAAGCCAAACCGCACACCTGCCATCAGGCTTTGCCTGCAGTACCCAGTTTCCTCAAGTCCTTGAGGTTCCCAATGTGTCTTAAGGTTCCTCCTGGCCATCATTCTGGAAAGCAACATTTGTTCCTTCCCTGGAAAGACTGCCACAAACCATACAACCAACCAGGGTACCAGGCCATTTCTTCAGTGGGCTTTCATTAGCTTTGAAAGTCAATCTCAGTTCTCAAGGCTTTCTAGTGACAACCTGAGTCCAGTCATCCCTCCTTCAGGCATGACACTCCAGTCAAAGTCTTGGTTAACAAAACCACATTTGAAACTGGTCTCATTGGTTTTATGAAAAGAAATTTTATGCCATCACTCACTCATTAAGAATGTCAAATTCTGGAGGGATCAGGTAGGGAGAAAAATACAAAGTATGAAGGAAAACCTTTTTTCTCCAAATATCCATCAAAATTGCATCTCTATCCCTTATACCTTCTATTGCTTAAACCATACAATTCCTTTCCAACCTAATGTGAATTTTTAACAGACTCTCAGAAACCTCAATTTCCTTTTCAGAACAAAAACAAAACCTGAAGCAAAGACAAATTTTCAAAATAGGGGGGACTAGAACTAGCCTTAGAACCTTGTCCCAGACCAACTGGCACACCAAGAAATCACACAGGTGACCTTTCTTAGGTCCAAATGGCCCAAAGCCCAAAAAGTAGAGACATTCTCTCACCTATCGGTGCAGCAGCCAATCTCACAGCAGAGACAGGACCTCTCACCCTAGCTGGTATTCCAATCTGGCACCATGACACAGACAGAGGATTCCCAGTGTACCAAAAATAGCAAAGTTCCCCAAGTCCCCAAAAGACCAGAAAACAAGCAAAGAATAGCTGTAATGAAGAGCTAAAGTTCCTTTCCTTTTAAATTTAAAACTTTCACAACCTCCTACATACCTTATAACCATAACTCACTTTCAATCCTTTTCCTTTTTAACAATGGGAAGGACCATGCTCTAACTCTTTATACCAGGCAGCTAAAAATCTCTGGATCTGCAAGCACATCTTGTAACTTCTTGAAACACAGACTCTACAAGAATCCTACTGTGCAATGATGTGAATGCCTGATATATGGGATCTTGTCCCACTTCCCTGACCATTGGCAGTAGAGCACCAACTTCGCAATGGTATAGCAATTTAGGGAACCATTTATAGTCATTTTTCCCCATAGTCCAAAATGTACCTAGGCCAAACAGTGTAACAATAGAAATTCAATTCCTCCTTACACATTGGATAAAGGCTGTGCATAGTCCAGTCCACTAAAATTCTGCCCAGTGGGCTCACTCCAGTAGCCAGAATAGAACAACCCTTAATGGCCCAGATGTACAGGCCAAAAACTATGAGCACAATGAGACATTAGAGGAACGGGGACCATACAAGCAGAACTTGAACCTACAACTCCATCTCACAAGCAGCTTTTAGGGTCTCATCTTCTGCCAACCAGTGCTGCAATTGTGGCCCCCGAGCCATGACACCTTAAAACTCTGGTGATCCTCACCCACTGCTGGTGAGGTGTGTCCTGCATGAGCCTGCTCCAGGCCGTGTGAGCAGGGCAAGGCAAGAGCTGTGAGTGGGGCCTCTCTCAGCCTCCCCATCTCTAAAATCAATAAGCATGTTCTCGGATGAAAATTAAAAAAAAAAGGGGGGTTAATATGGTGAAACCGCAGGGCTCAAGGAGAGTGGAGATCCATGGGCCAGAGACTTATAACACTTTTCTAACAATGTCTAGCAGTATCTATGGGTGAGAAGATAATTTTCTAATCTCAACACAGGACCTTTCTTTGACTAAATGGTCATCACTTCATATAATTCAGAATCCCTTTATTGAAGTGTGAGCTTTAATGGGTTGAAAGGAATACTATTTATCAAGATTAATATATTTCTGCCCTGGCTGGTGTGGCTCACTGGATTGAGCGCTGGCCTGCAAACCAAAAGGTCTGTGGTTTGAGTCCCAGTCAGGGCTCATGCCTGGGTTACAGGCCAGGTCCCCAGTACAGGGCACATGAAAGGCAACCACACATTGATGTTTCTCTCTCTCTCTCTTCCCCTCTCTATAAAAATAAATAAATAAAATATTTTAAAATAAATAAATTAAAGGTTAATGTATTTCTAAAGGGTGGCTCAAGACATGTAGCTGTGATACTCCTTGACTTTCAGTTCTATTCCTTGAGGTATATATATTTCAGGGTGCTCATCTTTACTCCCTATAATCAACAATCCTTTCTCTCACTTGCTACTTTTTTTAATTGCTCATTTTAAACATGGAATGTCTAGCACATTAGTTTCAAAATAAATAAAGCTATAGTAAATTAGTTGGACTAAGCACCCTTGTGAAGAAAATAGCTGATAATTTATTATTCTTGGGCAAATACAGATAATGTAATTCTGCTTTATTGGCCAAACACTCATCAATTTAAAATACACGACAAGAACTCTTTGGCCTATAAACTCATGTATTTGTTCTACACCCATATTTTGTCCAATAAACTCCACATTACTGTCCATTTTTAAAAACCTGAGTTCTATTTTTCCATATCATAGAAAACCAGTAAGAAGACATTTTAAAGTTTTAAGTTAATGAGGTAAGCTAACAAATAGGAACATTAGTTTAGGATTCATTCAACTTTACCAGTGAAATCCTGAAGGGAGGAAGACTTTTGACCTGTTGAAAAGCACAAAATGCCTTCATACTTCCTGACATAATTTTACTCTCATTTTACAGTGTCTTGTGTCAGAGATGTTTCATCTGTAGAGGTTGGTTTATGATCTTAAAAACAAAGGAAATTCTCTTTACAAGCCCAGAAGGAGAGGCAGCAAGCTTACATGTGAGAAGCATGGGTTCTACCCTCAGAGAGGAAGGTTGTTACAGAATGAATCTGTGGGGTGGGGGGACAAGATACTGTTACCAAATGGACCACCCCCCTGCCTTTTTCCAGGGTCCACCTATACTAGGTTTGCCTTGCCTGCCTCCAGGGAATTATAGCTCTCAATGCCAGAGATTGGTGAAAAGGAAAGGAATTATTTATTCAAAAGATATACAGACTTAAGAGTATTAATATAATGTCTTCATTAAAATCCCAAAGTCCCTTAAAACACCCAGAAACACCCAGTCCATCCTTCCCCACTTTGCCCAGTCCGGGGTACTGTATCTCAGGAAAAGAAATAGAAGTTCGTGGCTCAGGTGGACCCTGGTTCTTCCCAGTAATCCGTGCTCCGCTGGCAGGCCTCCCGTGGTTCCCAGCACCATCAGCTGTGTCACCATTGCTGCCGCGATCTCCAGTTCTTAATCCAAAAGCATGTGGCACCTTCTCTTGGCTGACCAGCCAGTGTCCTTTCACACCTTTCCTTCCCTGTAAGGTCTCTCCTGCTTCCTAAGCCACGTGGCAAAAGGAGCCCCAAAGCCAGTGGTTCCGATGCACCTGGCTGCTGTGCCTGGGTTTAAATCCCAGAATCAATCTTCCTCTGCAGCCCCATTTCCGACTCCTCCTATAATTGGCTACACTGCCAGCATCCCCGTATTTTTCCAGCCTTTCTTGGCTGCCTTAGTAAGTCCGGGCAGGTGTGGCCCTGTGGCATGGAGCGAACCTTCTCCAAGCTCTCACGCAGGTGCTGTAACCAGGGGGAGATGCCTCCCAGGTACATCATGGGTTGAAGTCACTCCCATCTCCCTGGCTCGAAGCAAGGCCACAGCTAATTAACAAAGCCATGAAACCAGTCAAAAGTTATAGATATGTTAAATAACTGTTCTAGAGATTATCTGCAAAACTGTTGGTATGCAGAATAACTCAATAGCCCTGTTCCATGTGTCCCATCCCCCAGTTCAGACTTGTGGGGATGAGGACACCCTATATTTTTAATATTTCCTGGATACTTTCAGTTCTGGACCCCATTACAAATCCCTCTTTGGGGGGGGCCCTGGCTTCACCCTGTTACAGTTTCAATCCTGCTCCTGGCAAAACTCAGGCTAATTACTAAGCCACTCTTAGGTCACATTTGTTTTCTGTAACACGTGGCTAATATATTTACCTATGTTGTGGTGAATAAACATTCCATAAAGGCAAGCAAGTTTTATTTAATAGTCTTGGCTCCAGCTATACATACATCTGTAATATTAACAAACATTTCATATCTCCATGTTTATGTAGCAAGGAATGCAAAAGCATCCACTGACATGCAAACAGTTCCTCTTGTTAGGGAAACCTGAACTCAGTGGGGCAGTGGCCTGCATTTAATGCTAAGAGCTAGAATAGCATTTAGGTTTCTTTTTCTGGAGTTCAAATTGATGTGAAGGTGGGATACCGGGAGCTCCCACAGTGACTGTCAAATTGCCAAATGGAGTTGGTCTTGATCACAGGAACAGAAAATTCATTTGAAATAGAATAGCTCTGTAGAGTCGTCACTGTCTTTGATATGGGCTCCCTCAGATGAGAACCTCGCAGAGTTATTGTGGAAAGGGTGGAACTGTGCTCGTGAAAGCCGTCCACATGCTGTGTCTGCACATTTAGGAGGAAATCACAGTGCTCTTCCTGCTGTTCAGAACTCTGTCTGTTGACATTAAAGTGTCCTCACAACTTATAAAAATCATTAAGGATTCCATTTGCACCTCCCTGGTGGGAAGTTAAGAAATAAAACTATGCCAGCCAGTGTACATTTCAAATATTTACAACACTATACTTTTTCTCCAGGCTGTACTTCCGCAGTATCCCTCTGACAAATTAGTGTAGGCACAGAATAGCCTTCTCCAAGGCCATCATTTCATTAAAGAAATCCGAATCACTTCTTTCTCCATTGCCCCCCGCCCCTCCAAACCTGATCTCTTATCTCAGATGCTCCAGCCAGAGAATACAGAAGGGAAAGAAAGAGAAGAAAAAGGAAAGGAAAGGGGAAGGCAGTGGGAAGGGAGAGGAAGGGAAGAGAAGGGGAGGGGACTGAAGAATGGAAGATAAGTGCATGGAAGATGAGGGGAGGAGTAGGGAGGGCAGAAAAGTAACTGATATTTAGCAGTTTGTTTAGTAAATATTTACACTGAACTGAGCTTCCACTAGCACACTTCCATTCTGAATCTCCGCTGAACAGCAGTTTCAGTAACAAGGGACAAGGTCTTGCAATAATGATGGCTTGTAAGTGTTGTACATGAAAGAAAAATATGGATAATAGCTATCTTTAATGCTATAAAAATCATTCTTCAATGAATAAAAGATTAAAGAGAGACATGAAGACAATTTCTTTTTTTGACCACTTCTTAACAGTAAAAGTTGTGAAGTGATGGGGAAGGTAGTGGAAATGATTTTGGAATTTTTTTTCTTAGAAGTGCATTTTAAAATTGAGTGTGTTTTTACCTTTGTGGGCTGGTTAGAAAAGGTCAGCCTGAGGGTGAGAAGCACCAGAGCTCTGAAAACTGTGAAGTCTTTAGATGGAAAGAAAGACACTTTATGCACGGTGGGGTTGTGGGCAACAAAAGGAGGTAGAAAAAGAAATCCAAGGAAAGCTTCTTGCGTAGGTGCAAGATGTGAACTGGGCTAACACGCAGGGATCCCTCTCCACCCCCACGCTCTGGTCACCAGATCTATACTGTTCTGAAAATATATGCCCTGGTGTAAGCCAGCACCAGAACCTGGAACTGAATGGTTGTGTCACGGAGTTTGTCACTCTTCTCAAACGGCAGGAATCACCACAGTGCCAACCATGTCCACAATCATCTCTGGCACGAGTGTCTTCCTGCCCCAGGCGCCACACATCGAGGCCGTGGATGTGTCCCTGTGGGGCGACCCCTCTCTGTGTCCCTGTCAGTCACTGAGTGTGCAGCCGGGAACTACCCGCAGTGGAAAAACGGAAACAATTCCGGAAGACACGGCAGGTATTGCCTCGCCTGATTGTCACATCCCGGTAAGAATGTGAGAAGATTGCCCACATCAAAAACCCTCACCTGACAAGGTTGCCGGCCCTTGTGTTAAGTACGCATCTCTTGTCAACATGCAAGTTTACATGATGTTGACAATTTAATGTCAACTTTTATGCTCTGTGCTGGCTGGTTTCCTTGGCATCCTCCTTCACCTTTGCCAGGTGTTTTTCTCAGTGTGCTAACTCTATCGCTAGAAAAAAAGGGGGTTGATGTACAAACCGCATCCTTTCAAGTAGATGATGATAACAATAACAGCTAACATTTAATGAGTATTTACTATGTATTGGCATTGTGCTAACCACCTAACATATTATGTCATTTAATTCTCAAAGTAACCCCAAGAGATTGGTACTTTATTACCCTCATTTTATGGAAGTGAAATAGGAGAAGGTGAGTAGCAACTTGGCGCGCAAGGTCGTGCAGTTTGAGAGGAATCAGGATTTGCATCTGAATCTCCCTGACTCCAGACTCTGCTCTCAACCAGTAAATGACATGCTTCTCTCTACCAGGAGCTGGGATTACTTTTCTCTTCTTTTTTCTCAAGAGAGTAGTAGAGCATAAAGGGAGGTTCTTCTAATCGCAGTACACTGGGAATAAGGTGCCTCTGGGTTTTAAATGTTATTACATGGTTTCGTGACATTGCTTAATAAATATGGGTAGATTGATCTCTATCTGCTTTATTTCACAAAAGACTGAGGCTGCGGTTCCTGTTATTATGAGAACTGACCTCCAATACTGTATTTCAGACACTTAACTGATCAAATTAATTAGTTTGCTAGCATATACTTAAGAGACCGTCTATGTAAATACATATATATGTATACATTTATACACATACTTTTAATGTAATACATTCACATTGGTTTAAGAAGTTCTTGTATGAACATTTATATACACTCACATTATTTTTTTTGTATTTCTAGTGAGAGTATTTCATACTCTTCAGAATATTTTTATATCCTCTTCTCCAAGTAAACCCTCATATCAGCTTCCTGATGTAGGCCTTGCAGAGGTTATTATCTCTATTTTAAAAATGAAGGAGCAGAATTTCAGTAAAGTGATTTACCAAAAGTTTCACAGCCAACAGAGCTGCAAGGCAATCCAGTTCTCCTGCAATGCTAACTTTACCCTTTCATTTTATATCTTTTGAGTCAAAGCTATAATATAATAGGAGCTGATTTTGCTTCTTTGCAGACACCTCAGCTTTTGTCAAGCATGTGATTATGAGTACCTGTCACACACATACCCCACAGTGACTGATATGCAGGTGTGAGAAAACCAGAAGCTTATAGACGCATGCGGCGATGGGTGTGTGTGTCACGTGGGATGGGTTACACTTTCCATTCTGCGGGTCTGGGCTGGGACCTGAGAGTCTGCATTGCTCACAGGCCCCGGGGGCTGCTGATCCATTGTGCACACCGTGGGTGCCGATGACTTAGATAATCTGTGAAGCGAAAGGTGACAGAGGAAACTGTGTGCCGAGGGAAGGAATTTGTTGTTCTTGTTTTGTGCTCTTGTTTTCTTCTTAAGTAGGGGTGGTGAACCCAAGAAAGACACAGTGAGTCATTGTGGCAAGCCTCTATGTGTCCTTGACATATCTATGTCTCCTCACCCCCACCTGCCACACAACACACCTGTTCACTCTGGATTTTTTTTTCACTTGATGGGGTTGTGCACAATTTCTTTGTGTACCACTAAAGCAGAGATTCTTTTGGGTTAATGAGCATCATTCATTTAAAAAATTATTTTTTGTTTTTAATTGCGGTAAAATACAAATAACATGGAACTTACCATCTTAACCAAAAAGTGCATAGTTAAGTACTGTTAAGTGTATTCACATTGTTGTGCAACCAACCTCCAGAACTTATTTATCTTGCGACACTGAGATTCTGTACCCAGTAAACTCCCCCACTGCCCCCTTCCCTCGGCCTCTGGAAACTGATGTTTTAAGCACCTTCCCTTAAAGGTGCAATTATCTCAAAGAAACATTCTACCTCACATTCATATTTTGTTAGATAAAATCAAAAAGCACAAGATTCGGAGTCAGAAGAAGTGATGCCAAACCCAGCTCTACCACTTTCTAGCTTTGTTTCCAGGTTGTTTCTCCTAAACTTCCTTAGATGTTTTCAAAACCGCGGAATTTCTTCCCTCTTTATTTCATACAGCTGTTGTGAAGATTCAATGATGTATGTAATCAACAGGTCTGCGACTTTTGCAAACATTAAAGTGTTATACAATGGTTAAGTTCTCATTGTGATTAGCGCCCTGCACATATGGTGTGAAGGAATAACAGGAGTTTTAATAGGAGTAGTGGAAACAGCTGTCTGAGATGAGAGATCTTCCAAGGGTTAGGATGCCCTAGTAAGGGGCAGGGCAGGAGGATATGCCTGTGGGTTTGGGGCTAACCAATGATACCTCTCTCCTCAGAACTGGGAAACCAGTTTTAGAGAGAAGAGAGGTGTATGAGCCAGACACATGGATACCATAATGTCACCTTTTTAATTGAAAGAGCAGTTTGGGGAAAGCAGCTTAGATCTGTGAGCAGGAGGGCTTATTAATACTTCATCACTGATTTAAACAGACTTATTCTCTTGGCCACTGGCTATGCTAGACAATTCAGGATTCTCCCTGTAAAGATAGTCTCCTTTTACCTTATTTCAGAGATCAAACCTGGACACCAGTGCAGATTTCATAGTGAGGACTCAAAAGGGACTGAGTCACATGTGCCAGTTCCTTCTGCCAAGTCCCGGGGGCGGGGTGATTGAGGGATCGAAGAAAGGCCAGGAATGCTAGCTAATGGAGTTCCTATGAAATCATGAAGTCAGGCAAAGCCACTTCCTACCACCACCACACACACACACACAACACACACACACACACACACACACACAGACACACACACACACACGGCTCAACCACCCGCCCAGAGACAGGAGCTGGGAGAACAGCAAGCGCTGCAGGAAAATTATTTCCAGTGTTGACCTTTACCCAGGAAGGAGAAAGGAAGCAATTTTCTTTCTTATTCCTTCATTTGAATATTTTCCTAATTCCAGGACTTAGAATTTAGTTTAAAACAGTAAACTATAGTTAAGATGTAATATGCCTTAGCTCTGTGCTAATTTATAGGCTGGAGTGAAAAGTTAAAGACCAGTACTAAAAGTATTTCTATTGGAAAAACCAACTTAAATATTTGTAGAAATTAGCAGTCTACCAATGAATTGTATATTGAAAGGTTTAATCAATTATATAGACAGTTCTAATTTATCATAATGGAGAAAGAAAATTGCTCTTCCCAGAAGATTATCTCTTCTCTAACACAATAATGACGTTTTGTTGGGATGAAACAGTAGATGTCCAGTGAGTGGGATGACTCAGCAGTATTCGGGGTGTCCAGCAAAACCACTGAGGAGATGGTACACAGTTATTCTATCCTCAGGTCAGAGTTGAATATATTGTTAATGTTATTAGATGGCTACCTGAGGTTAGTTATTCAGTCTTGATCTCATTTCATGTTTATTTTGTCCATTTTCATTTTATTATGGAAAGTTTCTACAATTAAAATAAAAAGGGACAACATAACTTGGTATGGGATCCTGGCTGGTTTGACTGTACAGAATAGTCTCCATGTCTTTTTATTTTTAAATTTTTAAACACTAAAATTTTTTTTGCTGAATATAAAGGACAATTTGATTCAATTACAGTTGACATTCAATATTATATTAGTTTCGGGTGTATAGTGTAGTGGTTAAACGTTATGTAACTTTATGGAGTGATCCCCTTGATAAGTCTAGTACCCACCTGCTGCCATACATGGTTATCACAATGTTACTGATTGTATGCCCTGTGCTCTAGTTTACATCCCCGTGACTATTTTGTGATTAACAATTTGCACCTCTTAATCCCCTCCCCCTTTTTACCCAGCTCCCAACACCTCTCTCATCGGGCAACCATCAGTTTGTTCTCTGTATCTGTGAGTCTCTTTCTGTTTTATTCATTTTATTTTTCAGATTCTAGATATAAGTGAAATCATATGGTATTTGTCTTCTTTTATTTTTTAAATTTATTTTTAATCATTATTCAAGAACAGTTTCTATCCTTTACTCCCATTCCAGCCAACCTACCCATCCCTCCCCTCCTCCCTCCCATTTCCAACCCCCCCTAGTTTTTGTCCATATGTCCTTTATATTTGTTCCTGTAAACCCTTCCCGTTCTCCCCTGAAGTTCCCCTGAAATTCCCTCCCCTCTCCCCTCTAGTCAATGTCAGCCTGTCCTCTGTTTCAGTGTCTTTGGCTATATTTTGCTTGTTTCTTTGTTTTGTTGCTTAGGTTCCTGTCCAATGTAGGCAAGATCATATGGTATTTGTCTTTCACCGCCTGGCTTATTTCGCTTAGCATAATGCTTTCCAGCTCCATCCATGCTGTTGCAAAGGGTAGGAGCTCCTTCTTTCTTTCTGCTGCATAGAATTCCATTGTGTAAATGTACCATAGTTTTTTGATCCATTCATTTACTGATGGGCACCTAGGTTGTTTCCAGCACTTAGCTATTGTAAATTGTG
>CM052539.1:120141349-120209956 GCA_028533065.1 Trachops cirrhosus
TGGTTGTCCGACTTCCATAAACTTCAATTTTCTGTCAGTTCTGGTTGTTATTTTGTTTCTATATCTTTGTTGTCCCTATCTTGGTTGTGCGAGGAGGCACAGTGCGTCTACCTATGCCTCCATCTTGGCCGGAAGTCCTCGGGTTTACCATAGTTTTAAAAAAATTATATTATACTATATTTTGTTATTTATTTATTTATTTATATTTTTAAAAGTGTTATTTATTTTTATAGAGGGGAAGGGAGAGAGAAAGAGGGAGAGAAACATCAATGTGTGGTTGCCTCTCGAGTGCCCCCTACTGGGACCTGGCCAGCAACCCAGGTATGTGTTCTAGACTGGTAATTGAACTGGCTACCCTTTGATTCGCAGACCGGCACTCAATCCACTGAGCCACACCAGCCAGGACAAAACAAAAATATTTTATTGATTATGCTGTTAAAGTTGTCCCAATTTTTCCCCCTTTGCCTCCCCACACCCAGCAACCCCCACTCCCTCAGGCAATTCACGCACCTTTGTTCATGTCCATGGGTCATGCCTACAAGTTCTTTGGCTACTCCATTTCCTATACTGTTCTTTACATCCCCATGGCTATTCTGTGTCTACGAATTTGTACTACTTAATCCCCTCACCTCTTGACCCATTCCCCACAGCCCCTTCCATCTGGCAACCATCAAAACACTCTCCATATCCATGATTCTGTCTCTGTTCTTCTTGTTTGCTTACTTTGCTTTTTAGATTCAATTGTTGATAGGTATGTGTTTATTGCCATTTTATTGTTCATAGATTTGCTCTTCTTTTACTTAAATAAGTCCCTGTAACATTTCATATAATAATGGTTTGGCATTGATGAACTCTTTTATTCTTATCTGGGAAGCTCTTTATTTGCCCTTCAATTGTAAATGATGGCTTGCTGGGTAGAGCATTCTTCGCTGTAGGTCCCTGCTTTTCATCACTTTGAATATTTCTTGCCAATCCCTTCTAACCTGCAAAGTTTCTTTTGAGAAATCAGCTGACAGTCTTATGGGAACTCCCCTGTAGATAACTAACTGCTTTTATCTTGCTGCTTCTAAGGCTCTCTATCTTTCAGCTTTGGCATTTTAATTATGATGTCTCTTATTGTAGGCCTGTTTGCACCCATCTTGTTTGGGACTCTCTGTGCTTTCTGGACTTGCATGTCTATTTCCTTCAACAAATTAGGGCAGTTTCTTTCATTATTTTTCCAAATAGTTTTCCAATTTCTTACTCTTTCTCTTTTTCTGGCAACCCTGTGATGCAAATGTTGGTATGCTTGAAGTTGTCCCAGGAACTCTATCCTTGTTTTTGTTTTTTTTTGGATTCTTTTTTCTTTTTGTTCTGATTGGTTGTTCTTTGTTTCCTTATGTTCCATATTCACTGATTTAATTCTCAGCTTCATCTACTCTACTGTTGATTCTCTGTAAATTGTTCATTATTTCCATTACAGTACCCTTCATTTCTGCCTGGATCTTTTTTATGCTGTTGAGTTACTCACCAAGTTCCTTTAGCATCCTTATAACAAGTGTTTTGAATTCTGCAACTGATAGATTGCTAATCTCCATTTTGCTAAGTTCATTTTCTGGGGTTTTGTTCTGTTCTTTCATTTGGGCCATGTTTCTTTTTCTCCTCATTTGGCAACCTCTCTGTGTTTGTTTCTATGTATTAGGCAGAGTTGCCATCACTCCCTTTCTTGGTAGTGTGGCCCAATGTAGTAGGTGTCCTGTAGGGTCTAGTGGCATAGCCTTCCCTATCACCAAAGCTGGGTACTTGAGGTGTGCCCTCAGTGTCCACTGATTACACCCTCCTCTTGTAGTTGAGACTTGATTGCTATTGACAGGTCAATGGGGGGATTTACCTTGACCAGTCAGCAACACAGGCTAGCTGTGACCACTGATCACCAATTTCCGCCCTCCATGGAGAATCAGCTGTGCAGGGGCAGGGTGGTTGTGCTCCTATGTGATCCGTAGCTGACCACTGGGGGCTTAGGCTTTGGGGTTTCCAGGTGGTACAGGTCAGGGTCAGCCACCACCTGTGTTCTTCCCAGGGCTACCCTGTATGAGTTACAAACCATTCCGAAGATGGTTGTTAATTGTGCTGGGCTTGGAGGTTCCCAGGTGAAGCCAAACTGTGATCCAAAGCTGGATGCTGCTAGTGCTGGGCCTGGGGCTGCTTAGCAAGAGGTACAGGGCCTGGGGGCATGCTGAAGCTGGTTGTTGCTTTTTTGAAAAGATTTATGAAGATGAAGCCTGGGAGACCAGCCATTCATATGGAAAGCCAATTATGGACCAGCTTGGGTGTGCCATAAATTGAGTGGGTCAGAGCCTCAGGGATTCCTCAGGGTACATCGAACTTTGTTGGGCCAGGTTGATGGAGTCTCCCACCTGCCAGCTCTGGGGCTTTGTGGGCTGAGGGCTCAGAAAAGGAACAATGGCCTCTGCCTACCTCTCTATTTAGGTGAAAGCTATCCCCCAGCTCTTGCCCTGATGTCAGAAACTTCATTTCCTCCTGGTAGGCCACTGGTGCCTTTCAAGCTGCTATCCCAGTGCTGGAGTTCAGAGGGAGTAATTCTGAGTAAGTTTGTGTGGGGGTACTTTAAGGGGAACTGCTTAGAAATCCAGGAGTTTCTTTCACTTATTCAACTCTCACTAGTTTTTAAAGCCAGAAGTGATGGGGGCTTATCTTTTGGGCACTGGAACTCTGGGCTGTGGGCCCTGGTGTGGGGTTGGGACCTCTTGCTCCAGAGATATCCTTCTGAATTTTTATGTACCATATGTGAGTGGGAAACCAGCCCACTCTGTATCTCTGCATATGAGTCTCCTACCAGTCTGGACGGATGTGGTCTCTTTAATTTCGTGTTGTTGGACTTCCGTTCAATTCAGTTTCTGATGGTTCTGAGTGGTAGTTGTTCCATAGGTTAGTTTTTACTTTTGACATGGTTGTGTGGGGAGGTGAGCTGTATTTACCTATGCCTCCATCTTGACTGGAAGTCTCCTGGGTTCACCATAGTTTACTTAACACATCTTTTCCTGGGGTACACTTGCTTTATTTCCTATTGTGTGCAATTATAATGGGTTGCAAGTAGCAACATAAAGAATATTTAGATGCAAAGTTATTTTTAGAAACAAACAAAATTCCTAGCCATATCCAAATTTCAGGATTTTTTTTTTTTTCAAGAATCCTGTATTTGACTAGAATCTGCCATGTCAGACTCACTCGTCTACCCAGAAGCTCTGGGGTGTAGAATACTGTAATTGAAGAAACTTTTTCACTTTTAGTTTATTTTTTCCCCAAAGGTAAATCCTCCATCATTTTATATTATGCCACTAATGAGCCTGTTCAAATTATACACACACACACACACACACACACACACACAATTTTTTAACATGGAGATTAATGAGGAAAGGAATTATACCTAATTTCATAATCATTATTAAGGTCAAAATTCCAATGAGATTAAACAACGCCTTCAAAGAATTAAGAGAAAGAGGTAGTAAGGAAATTGCTATTTTAACTATCATCCTGTACCTGGTGCTGCTCGTACTTCACAGCAGGGCCTTCGGTAAAGCAGTCAATGTTATATTGCATCTATCTCATTGATGGAGTGGAGCTGATACTGATAGCCTGTCCAGACCTCTGGGAGCCTGGCTGAGGGCGGGGGAATAGGAGGGGTCACTGGGGGAGATAGAGCCAGGCCATTGGAACGGGACCTGGGAGCTGCTTATGCACCAAGTCATGCTCACTGGGGATGGAGGGTGGAGGTTCAAGTACTGAGGGCATGGTGTGCAGCAAAGAATGACTTTGCAAACTCCCTGGGTCCACAACAAGGACATTGAGTTTCACAGGGCAGTGCTAGGCTATTCTTTCGGTGGACTGTGTGGACATGTTGCCCGGGTAACCAAATATATGCCTTGTGGATGCCTGCCCCCAGCCGAGATGCCCTGCCCCTGGATGCAGACACCCTGCTCCTCGCACTGAGGCCGCTCTTGATGCTGCCTGTGATGCTGTGTGGGGTTTCCAGGGTTCCAGGGGTCCTTGCGTGCAGGTAACTCACTGCATACAGGGACTAGGATATGTGAGGTGTGTTGAAAGAGCGCCAGGGGAGCCTCTCCCATCAGCCATGAAGGGGGGGTGCTGCAGGAGGTTCTTACACTGAGCATGTGCAAGACTAGCAAGATAATTGGATAGAGGAAAAAGACCTCCTATCCTCTTCTGCTACCAGATTGGAGATGGGAACAGGGGGAATGCAGAGGGGAGTGCCCTTGAGGTTAGAATGGAGGTGGGGGAGGGCTGGACTGAAGAGGCCTGCGAGTCTAGCCTGGGGAAAGAAGGGAGTGGTTGGGAGGCTGGCTCACCAGTTGCACACAAAAGTTTGGAAGTTAATTTGTCATTCTGAGAAAGCATGGGTGAACAGAGAAACGCAGTATCTTGGTCATGGGTTGCTGCTGAGGACCTGCACTCAGATGGTGCATTGGTCTGTGCTCTCCAAGGGCCACGTTGCCCATTGCCTTCAAGAGGGAGTTTCTCTTTCTCTCATTGTCCTGGTGAAGCATTCACTGGTGTCTGCGTGATCATGTGGTCTTAGAAACTGCATGGTTGCATGAGCCCCACACCAGCCTCCAGAAGGGAACCTGAAGCCTGACGGCACCTGAGAACAATAGGCCAAACTACCCGGATGACTGCTTAGCAGCTGCCTGCAGGCTCCAAAGGAACTCTGGGCACTGCCTTTAGTTTTGTTCTCCCCCAGGATGGCTGGGCTTTGTCTAGGTTGTGTGGAAGAGATGAGTTACGAGATGAGGAGGCCCCATTCTCTCAGACCCTGCAGCATCCAAATAAAACCTCTTTCCTTTCGCATCAACACCTGCCTCATGAGTTTTGTTTTAGTGGCGGCAGGCAGATGAACTCTCCTTTTTTTTTTTCTGGTAACAGAGCCACCTACTCTGTCCTTGTAAACATTGCTTCAAAACAATCAATCAAACTGTAAAGTCCTAGTAAATCTCAAAGTCATATCATCTTCCTATTGCTATTTGACATCCCTTGATTTAACAAAAACTTGAGACTTTCTTTCTGTTAAAGGAACTATGAAAGACAAAATGTACTGGGTAATTAAGGAGAAGATTTAACCAGGCTATCACAATAGAAAGGACTTTCATTAATGAGGAACATTTCTGAGTAAAGCTGGGTTGTCAAACTCATTTTTTACCGGGGCCACATCAGCCTTGTGGTTGCCTTTAAAGGGTCGAATGTAATTTAGGACTGTGTAAATGTAACTACTCCTTAACAGTTAAGCGAGAGCTTGGTGCTGCCGCCGGGTAGAACCAAGGTCCCCAGCTGGATAAAACAAGGTAGAGGGCTGGATTGAGCCTCCAGAGCCTTGCGTTTGCACTTGTGAAGTAAAGGAAGAGGCCTAGAAATCGAGAGACGCAAGTAAACAAGGGAATCATATTCACTGAGGAAGAGAGAGGTGGGACTTATCTCAGAACATATGAGAGCATGGTGATCACTCCTCAGAAAACAGAATGGTGGTGGTAGGAATTTCTCCACTTTGCTACCTTCCAGGTACACAGGGGCTCAGTTAAAGTTCAACCCTAACAGTTGTTGATCTGTTGCTCTCAACTGCTAACTTATACTTTTTGTTCTGATAGGGGACTCAAGAGTTGGAAAATTTTAGTTTAAGGTAAAAGGTTATAAGCCTAGTAAATAATATATATGTTAAAGCTTTTGTTTCAGAAACTACAGATGAGACCCATCCTGGCTCCTGGAAAAACAGCCGACTCCTGGGGCACTGCTACAGATTACCTCCTGGGGACAACTGGAGGCATCCAGGCCATTGTGTTCCAGGGAGAGACAGATGACCACTGGCCCCTGGGAACAGCTAACTGCCCAGGACAGGAATGTTGCAGCTTCTATCACCTAATCCTCCCTGAATCTCAAAGCCCTCCCCATGCCTTGTTTATTCCCTGGTATAAAAACGTTAGTCTGGAAAGAGAAGGCAAGATGGTCTGTTAGGGTATGAACCCGCCATCTTCTCAGATCGCCAGCCATCTGAATAAAGCGCCCATAAAAGATTCAATTGCTGTCATTACTTATTGGGTTTTGTAGTGACAGTCAGCCCAATGCCGGTGTCTTTTCTGGTTTCAGTTCCACAATGGGACAAGCGTGGAAGAGAGATTTCAGCCACTAAGAAAAATAATAATAGCTCCCTTTCAATATAGTGACACTTAATTTGTTGTAAGAAACATTGAACTACATTTTATCATTAATTAGGTCATTTGAAAGGTGAGCTATGACTTTTAATCCCAGGGTCAATACGTCATAGACACTTATTTTTGACTAGAGTGCTTCAAAGGCTTCCTACAAAATTCTGTTGATTACTCCTTGTCTTAGCCAGTTAAAAGTAGATGAAAGTTGCAACGTCTTAGTAACTCTTTCAACATTTTCTATTGCAAAGTAATGAGATTTTCTGAAGTTTGGTATACAAGCTTGTGTCCTTTATTTTTTTACTTATTTAAAAGATTTTATTCATTTATTTTTAGAGAGATGGGAAGGGAGGGAGAAAGAGGAGAGAAACATCATGTGAGAAACATTGATTAGTTGCCTTTCAAACACGAGCCTTCCAAGGACCGAACCCACAACCCAGGCATGTGCCCTGACTGGGAAGTGAACTGGCAACCTTTTGCTTTGTGAGACGACACCCAACCAACTCAACCACACTGGTCTGGGCAAGCCTGTGTCCTTTAAAAGTGACATATAGGCACTAGTCATTCCAAAATGACCACCTGAACAAGGCATCCTAAGAAATGAGGCACTTGCACCCACATTCACTTCTCTTGCTTTTTCAGAGAACTTTAATGCTGGTGTTTCAAGTGTTTTGCACATTAAAGAAGTGTTATAAACATCAAAACAAATTTTTAGCACAATCACATCACCCCCAAATAACTTAAAACGTATGTTGTTAATATGGGTGTATCTTGGATGAGATCATATGGAAATTGAATGGTGAATCAATGTGAAAGGAAGCTTGCTCCAGCCCAGCCACCCTCCAGACAGACCGTTGTGCTGCCAGTCCGGGTGCTGCCAGTCCAGGGCAGAAACACTGTAGGGTGTGCGCCCCACCCCAAACCTCCCTGCATCTGTGCACAGGCCCCTGTCAGGGGCAAGGGCAGCCACGGGCGAGGGGTATGGCTGGGGGCGGGGTGTGGGAAAGGAGGTACAGATCCCATCCCACAGGGGAGGAGGCAGAGCCGCATGTGCCAAGTCCCAGTGCATGTCCATTGTTCCAACAGACTTCACTTGTGAAACAAAATCAAAGATTGTGTTAAGAATTTCAGAATGCTGGCTGCACAGCATCAACCCCAAGGTGAGGCTCTGTGTGACAGTGTGCCCCAGCTGGAAGGCTGCAATCTGCTGAGGTTCGCCCCTCTGCTGTGGGCTCAGGGGTACTGGGACCGTGACCAGTTGGCCAGGAAGACTGGTTTCTCCACCCCTGGTCAGGGCACAGCAGTGTTGGTTCAGCGGCTAGCAGGACTGAGCTATCTATGATATTGTTTTCATGAGGAAAAAATTACAGAAACAAAATAACTGACTTTTAAATGACTCTTTGGAGTAAATAAGTTGGGGGCTGGACAGTAGTTTGCTTCTTGTCCTCTGGAAGAACTTTAAAACTCAGTGGACTAAAAGCAAAACACAAAGAAACAAAGTACTTTAAACAGTACATTAGGAATATCACAGATTCTAGAAGCTCCCTGGGCAAAATAATGGGCTGTTCTCATTCCCAGTGCCCATCTTCCTCACTTTCTCTTCCTCCTCCTTTTTTTTGAAGATTTTATTTTTATTGATTTTTATTTCTTTTTTGGTATTTCTCTTTTTTTTAAACATCAAGGTGTGGTTGCCTCTTGCACACCCTTTATTGGGGACCTGGCCTGTAACCCAGGCATGTGCCCTGACTGGGAATTGAACCTGTGACCCTTTGGTGCACTCAATCCACTGAGCCACACCAGCCAGGGCTATTTTAATTTATTTTTAGAGAGAGGGGAAGGGAGGGAGAAAGAAAGAGAAACATTGCTGTATGAGGGAAACATCAATTGGTGACCTCTCACAGGCCCCAACTGGGGACCTGGCCTGCAACCTAAGCATGTGACTGGACAGGGAACCAGCAACCTTTTGGTTTGTGGGATGATGCCCCTCCACTGGGCCACACCACTCAGGACCCATTTCTTTATAGGTATGACAGGCACCCTGTTTAGGTTTAAAGAGGGAATTAACATAATTTTTGGTTGACATGCTAAGAAATCTGGATTATAATGAAAATATCACAGAGAACATGTTACAGAAACAACCCCCTTCCAACTCCTAGGGGTCTTTTGTTACTCTAGGTTCTTTATGCCTGCCACCGTATTAAGAACTGTGGCTCTCAATGCCAGAGTTTGGTAAAAAGGAAAGGAACTATTTAATGAAAAGTTATACAGGTTTAGAGTAATGGCAGAATGTTGACTTTAAATCCCGAAGTCCCTTTAAAACACCCAAAAACACACACACACACAGTCCTGCCTCCCCTTGCCAAAGCAGGCCAGTGAAGGGCACCATATTGCAGGAAAAGAAATAGAAGTCCATAGCTCGGCTAGGCTCCCATTGTTAATCCAAAACCTTGTGGCATTCCTCATGGTGGGCCAGGGAACCCTGCATCCTTTCAAACTGTGTGGCCAAGAGAGAGAGAGCTCCACATGGCTGCTACATCCTGCTTTCCTGCTTTCTAAGCTGTGTGGACAAGAACGACCCTCTTTCCTCCCAAACCACATGGTAAAAACCCCAGCATGGCTGCTGTGCCTGGGTTTAAATCTTGGCGTGGATCTTCCTCCGTAACCCCGTTTCCAACTCCTCCCACATCTGCCAGCAGTCTGGTTTCTTCTGCCTTTCTTGGCTGCCATTGTTAGTCTGGGCAAGCGTGGCTCCTGTGATGCAGAACCTGCCCCCAAGCTGTTCTCACAGGCACAGGAAGCCCCTGCAGCTACAACGCAGCAGGGGTTAGAGTCACGCTCATCTCCCTGGCTCTGAGCACAGGCACAGCTTTTCAATGTCACCAAAGCATTGGCCAAGTTTTCCAGATGTGCAAAGTATTCTCAACGGCCCTGCTTCACTTTCCTCATCCTTCAAGTGATAGCTATAGGGGTTTTCTCTATTTAGGAGGACTGTCAGCTCAGCATCCTATTACAAACACACTAAAAGACTAATTTTGCATCAAGGGGTACTTCTGGTCAATATGATGGCATAGGTAAATACGGCTCACCTCCTTGCACAACCACATCAAAATTATAACTAAATTGTAGAACAACCATCACTCAGAATCGGCAGAAATTGAGTTGAATGGAAGTCTGACAACTATGGAATTAATTAAAGAAACCGCATCCATCCAGACTGGTAGGAGCGGCAGAGATGGGGAATGGGCTGGTCCCACATACGTGTGTGGTGAATAAAAATTTGGGAGGGATATTTTGGGAGCAAGGAGTCCCAGGCTCGTACAAGGCCTACCAGTGCAGGGTACTAGTGCCAGAAAGATAATTCCCCATAACTTTTGTCTGCAAAAACCAGTAGGGACTGAGTCAGTGGAGGAGGCTCCTGGAGCCCTAAGCAGTTCCTCTTGGGGAACCCACATACAAACTTACTCAGACTTACTCCCTCTGACCTCTGGCACTGGGGTAGCAGCTTGAAAGGCACCAGTGGCATACTGGGAGGAACTGAAGTGGCCAGCATCAAGGCAAGAGCTCAGGGACACCTTCTTCCAGGCAGAAAGACAGGCAGAGCCACAGAGGGACTTATTTAAGAAAGGAAGATTTAAACTATGAATAGCAGGAGTTCTGGTTAAGATGGAGGTATAAGTAGACATGTCTCACCTCATTATACAACCATAAGAAGGAACACAAGTAGCTTAAAAATGAAAAACACCCAGAACTGTATGGAAGTCGGACAACCAAGGATTTAAAGAAGTTATATTCATTCAGACAGGTAGGAGGGGCAGAGATGGGGAGTCAGGGCAGAGTGAGTCCATGTGGTGGCAGCGAGCAGGGAGCAGAGAAACAGCGAGGTGACTGTGGAACAGGCAGCTGCACATTCACGTATGGTGGACAAAAATCAGGGAGACACCTTGGGAGTGAGTGAGCCCAGCCTTAGGCCAGACTGTGCAGTACAGGGCTCCAGCCCTGGGAAAAAGCCTCATAACTTCTGGCTATAAACCCAGCAGGGGTTGGTGCAGTGGAAGAGACTGTTGGAAAGCCCAGAACATAAGCAACCCCACTCATCCTGAGAACCACAATCAGGGCAGCAGCTGAAGGGGTGCCATTTGCACACAAAAAGTGGGTGAAATGACTGGAAAGAGGGTGAGGGCCAGGCAAGCCCCCAGAAGTCAGGCAGCAGCAGCACTGTCCCCTCTTCGAACCTTCTCCCACACACGGAGCCACGGTTGCCCTGGCCTGGCGAATACCCCAGGCTCCACCCCATATGACTTAATGGGTGCACTAAAACAGAATCAAAGTGGCTCTACCTAGTACCCAGACACAGAGGTTGCCAAAATCAAGAGACAAAGAGATATGGCCCAAATGAAGGAACAGAAGAGAACCCCAGATAAAGAGCTAAGGGATGCTGAGATAGCCAATGTACCAGACGCAGAGTTCAGAACACTGGTGGTCAGAATGCTCAAAGATCTCATTGAATACAGCAAAAAGCATAAAGGAAGAAATGAAGGCTCTAGTAAGGGAAATAAAGAAAAATCTACAGGAAACCAATAGTGAAGGGAAGGAGGCTGGGATTCAAATCAATGATTTGGAACATAAGGAAGAAATAAACATTCAATCAGAACATAATGAAGAACCAAGAATTCACAAAAATGAGGAGAGTTTTAGAAGACCCTGGGGCATCTCTAAAAGGGTCAATATCCAAATCATAGGGATGCCAGAAGAAGAGGAAGAGCAAGAAATCGAAAACTTACTTGAAAAAATAATAAAAGAAAAATTTCCCAATTTGGCAAAGGAAATAGATATACAAGTACAGGAACCACAGAGACTCCCAAACAAGTTGGACCCAAAGAGATCCACAAGACACATCATAATTAAAATGTCAAAGATTAAAGATAAGGAGAGAATCTTAAAAGCAGCAAGAGACAGTCTGAGAGTTACCTACAAAGGTGTTCCCATAAGATTATCAGCTGATTTCTCAACAGAAAACTTACAGGCAAAAAGGGGATGGAAAGAAGTACCATATTCAAAGTCATGAAAAGCAAGGACGTACTCTATCCAGCAAAGCTATCATTTAGAATTGGAGGATAGATAAAGTGCTTCCCAGACAAGGTAAAGCTAAAGAAGTTTATCATCACCAAGCCCTTATTATATGAATTGTTAAAGGGGCGTATTTAGGAAAAAGAAGATAAAAACTATAAACATTAAAATGACAACAAATTCACAACAACAACTGAATCTGAAAAACAAAAACAAAATAAGCAAACAACTAGAACAGGAATAGAATAGATATGGAGATCATTTGGAAGGTTATCAGCTGGGAGGGAAGAGGAAGAACGGGGAAAAGGGACAGGGATTTAGAAGCATCATTGGGTAGGTTAGACAGGGGGAGGTCAAGAACAGTATAGGAAATGGAGAAGCCAAAGAACTTATATGCACAACCCATGGATGTGAATTAAGGCGGGGGGATTGCTGGAGGGAAGGTGGGAACCAGGTGGAGGGGGACAAAGGGGGAAAATTGGGACAACTGTAATAGCATAGTCAATAAAATATACTAAAAAAACTATGAACAACAAAATGGCAATAAATAGGTACCTGTCAACAACTGATTCTAAAAAACAAAGTTAGGAAACAAAAACAGGGACAAAATAATGGATACAGAGAGCATTTTGATTGTTGCCAGATAGGATGGGGGTAGGGGAATGGGTGAGAGGTGAGAGGATTAAGTACAGATAGGTAGTTACAGAATAGCCATGGGGACATAAAGTACAGTATAGGAAATGGAGCAGCCAAAGAACTTATAGACGTGACCCATGGACATTAACAATGGTGTGGTGATTGTCTGAGGGAGTGTGTGTACTGGGTGGAGCCGGGCAGAGGGGGAAAATTGGGACAACTATAACAGCATAATTAATAAAATATAATAAAAAATAATTTTGCATCAAGGGGATGCCTATAAAAATGTATGACTTTTCCTTGTAGAGCTGACTTCAGTTAGTACTCTTGTTCTGTTAGACATCCTAGGACTTTTTTTTTCTATATGCTGGAAAATGGTGTGTGTGTGTGTGTGTTGATATGGGAACATTTCTTTCTTTTTTAATTTATTTTTTATTTGCACCCTAACAAAGGATCAAATCCGTAACCTAGGTATGTGCGCTGACTGGGATCAAATCCACAACCTTCTGTGCATGGAAGGATGCTCCAACCAACTCTGCCACCTGGCCAAGGCAGAACTTTTCTTTATGACAGACACATGCTTTCCAATGTAAAGAGCATGAGTGAGAATTCACCATTTTCTGAATCAATGTAATACCAATACTCTTGAATAGATGTTTTGAAGTAAAATTAAACAGCAAAGTGTATTACCAATATCATGTCAAGTACATTAGAGGTTATTTTATTTTGTTATTTTATTTTTCACAGTCTTTCTTAAAGGGCTAGCTTTCCCTGACTGGAATCTGACCTGAAGTTTGTAGGGTATAGCGGGAGGTAGATAACAGTGCAAAAGGACTAACAGTTGACTGGTTTTGCTCCAATCTTGTTTCTGCTGCTTCCTGCCTGTGTGACCTTGTGCTAGTTACATAACCTCTGCTGACTCGGTTTCCTCAACTGTGAAATAGAGAGATCACAAGGCTGTGGTGAGGAGAAAGTGAGGAGTCTGTGAAACACCCAGCTAGCATGGTACCTGACAGAACTCAATTCAAGGCTTGCTACTGTTAGTTTGGGACAAGCATTAGACAAGAGTATATACTTTGTTCCCTTTTGCTCATGTGTCCCTGGACCATAAGAAACAGCCCTAGGTCTCAATTATCTTCACAGAATGAAATAACTTCCTTTGGGTCCTCTGCATGTCTACAGAGCAAGGAAAGGTACAGGCTCAAGAAGAGGTGTGTCAGAGATCCCCCTGCCCACTGCTTCTAGCCTCTCCTCCCAAATTAGTGTCAAAGGAGAGAGCCTTAGGCCTAAATTACTTAAATAATTGCTTTTGTTCTTTGTTTCTATAGCCACAGTAACAAAACTTCCAGTATCCTTTTAAACCAGGATTAATCCTCTCTCTAGGAGCACCGGGATATAAATTACAGTTGACTTAGTATAAAAAAGTAGTATAGAGAGCCCAAAAGAAAGCCATGGGAGAACCTGGATCACAAGCTCCCTAAAATTGGGGAACTTGCTTCCTCTCTTTGGGCCTCAGTTTCCCCATTCATTAATGGAACAGTATTGTCCTAGAACACATCCCCAAATCTAGAGCCTCATCTGGTCCCCAACTCTTCACACCCCCGCCCCACAAAACGCAACTGATTTATTTTCTTTAACAGCAAAGAAACCTTCGGGCGTGCAGCACCCACCCCGGCCGGTGGGTGGGAGCCAGAGCCCAGCGCACCGCCCGGGAGCGTGTGCACGCCGCCCCGCCCCCAGCCAGCGCTGCCGGGGCTCGCGGCCACGAGCAACAGGCCCGGTTAGGTGAGTGGAGCAGTCAGGGCCTGGTGCTTTGCGCCGCCACTGGCCGGGCCTTGCGCGGCCTCCGGTTGTGTGAGCGCGGGTGTGGGCGTGGGGGAGATGAGGGGAACCTCGCGGCCCATCTCTGGGGCTCCAGCCGGGAGCGTCCGTGCAGCCCGGCCTGGGGCGCTGGTATTTGCAGGACTGGGGACACCCGCGGACCAGCTGTACGATTCCGGGGCGGGACAGCGTGGACACGCCCAGCCTAACGCTGCCTGGGTCCGAGAGTCGGCTCGTGTTGGCCTGGGCACCAGGAGTAGCCCACGCGCTCGGCCGCGGTCTGGAGACGGGGACGAGCGCAGAGAAAGTTTGTAGGCTGAGCCGGCAGCGTGGCTGGCTTGTGTGCAAGCGCGGTCGCCACGTGGGCTTTGCTCCCGGGGTTCAGGTCCGGCCTGAGCGACAGGCTTCACACGGAGGAAATCTGGGGTCGGGGCGAGGGCAGCGGTGTCTCGCTGTCCCACCCTGACTTGAAATGTACAGCCTACTCTTCCTAATCATTCATTTGTCACTAGATTTTTCTGGAATGGCTGCCCAACAGTCAGCTTGTCCAACAGGTTAGTCAGACCAGGCTGTTTACTGTGTTTTCAGAAGTGTAGTCCCGGGAGTTATGAGATTAATTACTCCACTAATTGGCTATAAATTCGACGCCGGGCCTTTGGTATCACTGGGCGTATGTTTAAGTGGAGGAACCTGGTTTACCCAGCTTCTTCCACCATCCCTTTCCTTTGCCTCTCTGGCCTCATCCTTTGTAACGTCGTGGTCACTAAAGTACATTAATGAGGTGCAGTCCTTTTTTTTTTCTCTCTAAAATTGAACTGAAAAAGTAACTGCTAATCACAGCTTTAGGTCAACAGGAGAACCAGTTTTCCCTCTCTGAATTGATAAGACATTTCTGAGGGCCTAAACAACCTTGTTACAGGCAATACATCTTTTCTGTCAGGTAGGGGTGTGTGTGTGTATGTGTTTAATTGAGCTGAGTTTGACTGTCATTCTCACTGTTAGTGGATCTAAAATTTATGTAGAGAATATACTATATTAATGCAGGTTCCTGGGCCCCAGCTACGGGAGGTGCTAATCCAGTGGGCTTGATGTAGGGCCCAGAAATGTGCAGGTTAACCAGCGTTCCCGGTGACTCCGCTGCGCTGTGAAATACTGCCCTGGAGATGATACAGACACACCTCCCTCCCCGGTGGGTTATAACCGCTGGTGGCTAAGGTGCCTTTCAGTTCTGATAATGCTGCTGAACACCAAAGGGCCAGCTGCTGTCAGAAGAATAGTCCCTGCTGAACAAACCATGTTTCCTTCAACTTTGTTTTCTGTAAGGCTTTTAAGATTTTTCTCTAAGGTTATATACAAAGGAAGAAAAAGGGGCGGGGGGGAATTAATCCAGCAAACATCTCCCAGAGACCTCCTGTGCCCCTCTCTCTGCTGGTGTTCTGGGAGTGTGCAGATAACCTGGCCTCGCCCCTACGAAGTTGTGTTAGGACTTCTTGTCAGTGCGTGTTCCCATAGACAGGGTTAGGACACTGTAGAATGGGTATCAATATTGATTTTCTTGTAGAGTTTTAGTCTTTCAGAGTTGTTTAGATTCATTTATTATTATTTTTAAAAATGTGTGGCCACTTAGTAATATATGAACCTTGAATCTTTTGATTTAATCATTTTACATTTTAGTGATTATAGTCAACTCAGATTGGACAATTGCTTTATTTTTTTTTACTTTTTCTAATTGAAATAGAATTGACATAGAACATTATATTAGTTTCAGGGTACAACATAATAATCCGGTATTATATAAATTGCTTTTTAAAAGCTTGCTTTTTTTTCCCTTGTAGCTCTATAAAAATATTTACTATTACTTCTGTTTGCATGGTCTGTGAGATTTATAGACAGGCTTGTTTTGGCTGTACTTTTCTGGAGAAAGCATTCTCTTGGTTATTGTATTTCTTAGATTCTAAGACATACTTTTTTACTATTTCTGAAATTGCGATGCCTCTTACAGTTTTTGTTTATGTTCTGCATGGTATAGAATGTCATTTCTTCTTCCCTCCACTTCTCAAAGGCTGTTAAAAAGAACTGTTATTTTACACAATGGGTGTGAGAATCAGAGAGACGGTATGTTTTCCCAGTAACCTCTAAGTTAGGTTCCTGTGAACTAAACCTCAAATCATTACAGTGGGAACATAGTAAGTGATGTAACTTTTGGCAGTATAAGTAGTGAAATGTATATTCTAACAAAAGCATTTGTTATGCAGTGTTAAGGGTTTATTTGTTAGTGATCATAGATGGAAAAAATGCTGTAAGTGATTTTATTTTCGGCTTAGGTATTCCACATACTTTGTTTAACTACACTTTCTGGGAAATGTGCTTATACTGTGTTCATATATTGTGCTTAACGAAAAACCTTTCACTTGTATCTTCCCGCTGCTCACATCCCTTAAATTTTAAAGTGACGGATTGTGAGGAATAAGAGATGTGTGGCTGAATATGAAATTACTTTGCCATCCTTGGGTACTTTCAATGACACAAACTTTCTGAAACAATGTTTTTAAAAATTAAAAATGTGAGCAAAGTATCGGGGCTCCCCAAGACCATTCCTGGGTTTGGTGACTTGCTTACTCCCAGCTGATTGATTACAGCAAAGGGAAACCAAGTGCTTAATTGTTCTAGCAACTAGTTGTGATAGCTACATAGTTGCCAAACAGGGAAGCTCATTAGACACTTGTGCCCAGGATTTTTTTTTTTAACTGGAGGCTGGTCACCTAAGTGCCCTCTGCCTGGAACTACCAAAATCCCAGACTCCCAGAAGGAAAACAGATGGTCAGGATAAGCCACATTGTTTGCACAAACAGTTGAGGCGCAGTGAGTCACTCTTACCATTTAAATGGAGGCTGGGACTCCTGAAATTAGAATTCCCTGATGTCAGCCATAAGCTCGGCCTTTCACAGAACAACACTGCTCTTTGCTAATCTGTTTTCATACCTGAGTTCCAAGTACTAGCAATACTTTGTCTCACTGAAGTCTTGATTCTTTGGTTGAGAAATCAAAATGGCCTGGAAAGCTTAGAAATAGGAGACATTTTAAGCAAACTTTTGATGATGTAACATAAAACACTAAAGTTAATTTTTTTCTAAGCTTAAATCCTTACTCCTCCAGTGCAAGTGATTAGGGTCTGTTTTTGTTAGTGTTCACCATTATCCTGTTTCCCCACCAGAAGCACTTGATCTGAGCTGTCAGTGGGTGCAAACTTTAGAAGCTAAAATGAGGTCACTAGAGAGTTTTGTGTTTTGACATTTTCACTTCCCAATTTGTTCAATTTACATTTTGGTTGCATTCTAAAGGTTTATTTATAAATTAGTTGTTGCAGTATTTAAAAATTGTTCAAGGGTTTATACCCAGGCCACACTATTTAATCCACATTGTAGCTCAAATACAGCTTTGTTGTAATGACAAAGGCGCAGAAAACAGTGTTCTTGCAATTCTGACAGCCCAACCAACTGGGAAACCATAATATCTATAAATAAGTTACTGGTTTCTGAAGTGCAGATTTTTTAAAGCTTCTTTTGGGGACAGAGACTCCTTTAAGAATCTGATGAAAGCAATGGACCCCCCCCCCCCGCCCCCACCCTGCCAGACCGTCCTAGAAAAAAAAAGTTTAAATAGAAATTTTCAGTTTCCAGAAATTCATATAATTTGAATTACCATTCTTGAACCCCAGATGGAGGGCATCTGCATGATAAGTGTGCCTGTAGCTGTGGTTTGGGGGCAGTTCTGAGAGGGTTGGCAGTGCCTGGGAGGCAGCGCTGCTCTTCCTCTTCAACCTGTGTGGCCGGCGGGTCTGCGGACAGGCAGCAGCTCACTGCCCCGCAGCTCTAGTTAGACCCGCCGAGTCTCAGCCCCGCTGCAGATGAAGGTGCCCTGTGAGGGGCGTGCAGTTCAGGATGGAGGAGTGCTGTGGAAGAGGTTAATGATGTCGGGATTTAATGTTGAAAGTTACAGCTTTTTACAGATGGGGCATATAACTACCTTTGGCCTTTACTTTTCAGCTTCTAATTAGTTTCTTCTTATTTTAAGTGGGGGAGAGATTCTGATAAAGTGGCACTTTTCAGGGATAAGCTGAGATTTGGGAAGTGAGGAGGTTCTCCTGGTTGAGGAAGACTTGGGAGGTGGCAACTTCTTGCTGTGGCCACCAGGTGACACCACTGGCCAGGAGGTGTTAGCCGCCTGACAGCAGATGGAGGTGGGGGGTTGCTGTGGCAGAGCCCCTGCCTGCGGGCAGCTGTGAGTAGCTTTGAGTCAAGTATTTGTAACTCAAAGTACATCTCGTTAGACTCAGGACCTGGTGGTGATTGAAGCCAAATGAAAGATTTTTGATCTTGCTGGTGTCAATGGCCGCAGGCTAAATTAAAACTGTGACTAGGACTTGCTGAGATAGTTAATCATTTAAATTGGGATAATTGTACTTTTTGATAAACAAAGAATGAATCCCACAACTTAGTGGACAAGGAAAACATGCTTTCCCTTAGATGAATGTGTAATCTGGCGTTTGAGGCTGAATCATGTTTTGGAAGAAATGGCGTTGGCGGAAGGTTGTGTCGGATCCTGGAGGACCAGGCCTTGACTCATGAAGAGTCTCCTGAGGGTGTCATGGTCACACAGCTGTGTGTGCGCGATCTGCTAACGCCGACACGTGTTCTTTGTTCTTTCGGTAGGTTTGCATTTCCTCACAGCGTGGTCTTGAAGACAGAACGATGCCAAAGAAAGCAAAGTCTATGGGGCCTGGGAAGGAAGAGGGGCCAGTTCCCCGGAAACAGCTGAAGGTGGAGGCAGCTGGGGGGCCCTCCTCTTTCAACTTTGACAGCCCCAGTGATTTGTTTGAAAGTTTAATTTCGCCCATCAAGACAGAGACTTTTTTCAAGGAATTCTGGGAGCAGAAGCCCCTTCTTGTTCAGAGAGATGACCCTGCGCTGGCCACATATTACCAGTCCCTTTTCAAGTTGTCAGATCTGAAGAGTCTGTGCAGCCGGGGTATGTACTATGGAAGAGACATAAATGTCTGCCGGTGTGTCAATGGGAAGAAGAAGGTTTTAAATAAAGATGGCAAAGTGCACTTTCTTCAGCTGAGAAAAGATTTTGATCAGAAAAGGGCAACAATTCAGTTTCACCAACCTCAAAGATTTAAGGTAACAGGTGTTCCACATTGCAGAATCCTCATGTGTATTAAAGTGTTAACATTTGACCGCAGATCAGCTCAGGGATGAACCTGTGGTTTGATGATGATTTGCTTCCCACCAGCTTGAGAAGAGGTAGCACCTGTTCCATCTTCAAATGCATCCCAAATCAGGAGACTTTATGTTATCTTTCAGCTGAATTCTTAGAAAATATCCAACATTCAGGATGGACATGGCTGGATATCATAGAGCTGCAAAAACTAAATTATATTGCTAGTTTATAATGCTTCTTAAAGTACTATTATGCCTCCAGGAGCATGTTCTCTGCGCTAGTTTACATTTTGGTATGTGGTAGACATTTCTATTGGGTTTGTCCTGCCACAATTTAGGTCATGATAGAATGAAGGTAGTCATTTTCTTGAAGTTGCCTCCCTTTACTGCCCACATCTGCCTAGGTGGAGGCTTCAGAGCCACGACCAGAAATATACCAGAGGTGAGTTCTGGAAAGAGATTTCACCCTATGAGCAGCAGCCCCCTCTTGTGGCAGTGAGGAGCTGGGCCCTGCAAGGCTGCTCCCGAGGCGGTAGTCCTTACGTGTAGGAGAGCTTTGATTTGCAGTCTGGAAGACTGGTTCACTTTTTATTTTTCTACATCAGTGATTGACATTTGAGAAGTAATTCGCCGCCTCTGTGCTCTGTTTCGGCATTTATAAAATGCAGACTCAGGATAAACTGATATACCTTTGTAGAGGTTTGAGGTCTGTACATCACAGGTGGCCTGTCCTGAGTTTTAGTTTTCTCCGCATTAAGAAGTCTGCTTCTGTGACGCATGGCAAATCAAAGGGACAGCATGGGAGGAGAAGGAAGAGGGGTTCAGTAGGTTCTGTGTGGAGGATTGTAGTTCTAGCTGTGTTGGTGGTTCCTGGGACTTTGTCATCCATTACCAATAATGTTTTCCACGACTGAACCCAAGAGACAGCTTGTTAGATCCCATTATGTCCATCTGGTGCATAATCAAATTTGGGGAATGATTCCCTTTCTTGTCTAAAGGATCCTGAACCTATGTGTACTCTAGATAAAGTTTAAGTGCTCGTAGATTTTTCAGTACAAATTCTGATTCCCGATATTACATCTCAATCATTCAAAGTTAAAATGTCCCTGAAATGCCAAGCTTTTGGCTCAGGTACCCAAAAGGAATGTAGAAATCACTTGCCAAACCAAGTAATGATTTGAATTCAGTGTTGCTTCTCTCTGAGTCAGTCCTTGACTCTACCTGGGTAGAAGCACTTTTTAAAAAAAATTTTAATATTTTTATATTTATTATATTTTTATATTTTATTATATTTTTGAAGCAGCACTTTAAAAAAAAAGATTTTATTTGTTTTTAGGGGGAGGGGAAGGGAGGGAGAAAGAGAAGGAGAGAAACATCATGTGTGAGAAACATTGGTTGCCTCTTGCACACCCCACCCGGGGACCTGGCCTGCAACCGAGGCATGGGCCCTGGCTGGAATCTAACTGGCAACCTTTCAGTTCTCAGGACAGCGCTCACCCCATTGAGTCACACCAGTCAGGGCTGAAGCAGCACTTTTAAAAGAGTGGATTTTACAGACCTAAAAACTATGAACATAAAAGATCAGTGAAGTTGATTACATGTAATTTGATTACAGTTTAGTAGAAAGTTATTTGTCACATGTGGTGTCCTCTGTGGCTGCCTTTTCTCTGCTTTAGAATCATCTTGGGCTTTTCTTTGCTTATTTACTACTTAAGCCTTGTACATTCCTCCTTCCCAGTTCCAGGTGGCCAAGAATGTTAATGTTTTTGTTTTTGTTTTTGCCCTGTGGACTCAGCTCTTTGGCCATGTTTATTAAAACAGGAAGGATGAGCTTCTGAAGTCTAAACTCAGCCTCCAGGCTAGACTAGGACACACCCTGGTTTTCTGGTCTTTCCATTGCCCGTAGCTGAGAGACTTCTAAGCTGTAGGAGCTCATCCTCTTACACTAGAAGCTGGTTCTAAGTATTATTTTATGAGGAAGTTGAATGTTGTGTGTGTTTAAGAATAGTCATATTAATATCAGGATAGAAAGTCTAGAGGGCAGGTCATCCCCTTGTTTATTGGGTCTTAGAACGCGCAGGACTTATTCTAGTTAGTCTGGAAATGAGTCAACCAGAAAGCTGTAAGTAGGTGGGGAATACCTACTTTGTTCCCTACCTATTTTGTGTAATCCATATATCAAACATCTGGGGGAGTTTACCAAGCACTGACATGTGTGTTAACTTTTTTTTTCTTTAAGATTTTATTTATTTTTAGAAAGGGAAGGGAGGGAGAAAGAGAAGGAGAAAAACATCAATGTGTGGTTGTCTCTCAAGTGCCCCCTACTGAGGACCTGGCCCACAACTCAAGCATGTGCCCTGACTGGGAATTGAACCAGTGACCCTTTGGTTCTCAGGCTGGCACTCAAGCCACTGAGCGACACCAGCCTGGGCTGCATGTTGAACCTTCTGACAGACACTTGAAATATAGAAGTCGTTGTGGTTCCATTTTACATGTGAAAGCCTGGAGTTGACAGGTGTGACTTTTCATAGCTACTAAGTAAGGACTTCTGACTCCAGGTTTAGGGCATTTTCTTACTATACCTTGAAAGATGGTAATTGAAAGGTAGCGCTTTTGTCATGTTTGTTTTTTGCCTTTCTGTAGGTGTATGTGTGGGCTTCTGGTCTCAGCCAGACATTCAGTTTTTATTGTGTGGGTGAGTCAGTGGAGAGAGGAGGTTGTATGCACCTGGGAGAGGCCTCCTCCTTCCTGTCGTTGTTCTGGGGTTCTCCTTGGCGTCTCCAGACATAATTGGGAAGACCGATTTCAGGAGCATTGGTTGTGGCTAAGTCAGTGCTGGTGAAGCAGTAACACTTATTTGTATATACTGCTTTGCAATTTTAATATGATTGGAGAAAAGTTAGTTATTTCATACTATTTCCCACAGTCTTAGAGTGGGAGATTTCATTTTACAAATAAAGCAGCTGTGAAGTCACCAAGCTTGTAACTATAACTTGGACTGAAATTGATTCACTTCAAATCTCTGTATAGTAGGCCACACTTGGCAGATTCAGAAGCTAGAGGCCCAGGAGAGAAGGGAAGATTGTGTAATTGCTAGGGTTTTTGGTAACTTTTAAGATGAAAAGAGACATAAACTTATTACAGACCCAGATGCTTGAGTTGGGAGCCATAAAGTTACCCGTTTGGTCCCAAGATACCTCCCAGGCCATCAGAGAAGGGAGATGCCCTGACTTTCCAGTGGTTGCAGTCACCGTAAGTGTAATTACAGAGCAGAGTCCCGCTGGCCCCTCCATGGTGTGAGCTAGACTCCTTGGGAGCTCTGACTCTTTGGAGCTGTTCAGATGCTATTAAAGTATTCTTCCTATGTTAAGTAGAACGGTTGAGTGCTGAGACCTACAGATAGAGTAGCCCAGTGGTCTATATAAAGATACCTCCTGAAGCTTTCTTCATACTGACCCAGTTCTTTCTCACTTGGTATTTTTAATACTGTAGATCCCTTTTCAGTTCAGAGATGGGACTGATCCCCAAGCTGTGGTCATTGGTTTATTCAGAAAATACTTTGTATGTTTTAGTGTTTTCCACGTGCTACTCACTGTACATTCATAAGCTTGAAACGAGGCTCCTCAGTGTCCGTTGACTTGTCTGTGCGATAATTCCTCAGAGCGGCATTAGAGGCTCGTGGTCAAAGGCACAGACTCTGGAGCTAGGCGGTCTGGATTTGAATCCTGGCTCCATTATTTACTAGCTGTGTGTTCTCACCTTGGTTTCCTCATCTGTAAACTGGAGAGAAGGATATTACGCACCTTAGGAGACAGGGTTGTTGGGAACGTTAAGTAATTAATAGACGTAAGTTATTAGGAACAGTGCCTGGCACATAGGCAATGCTGATAATATTTATTTGGCCTAGTTTCTCCCTCCCCTCTTCACATCTGCCTTGGGAAGATCAGGGGTCTTTCTCTCTTGCAGGAATATATGGCTCCGCTCTAGGCCCCTCAGCCTGACTTCTGCCCTCAAGAGTGGATTAGTGACTGGAGAGGGAATGTACTCAGCCACCCCTTTCCTCCTCCCCTGCCTATAACCACTTTCGGGTTCATGTCTCCATGCATTGCTGTAAATGTTAATTTCGTGCAGGGAATTCCCAAATGTGAGTCTTTAGTCCTTACTTTTTGCCAGAACTTCAGCCAGCCAGCCAGCACGCACTTACTTAAAAACATCTCCATATGGGGGTCATAGCAGCTCAAACTCAATGTTTCTAATGCAGAACTTTTTCTCTTCCTTTAGAAAACTTGTTCTTTATCAAGTCTTTCCCATGTCAGTGGATGGAACTGGGAGCTAGCTAATTGTCCAAGTCAGAGACCCGGGAGTATTTTTTACTCGTCCAGTTCCCTTACCCCTTTGTGTTTAGTCATCAGCGGGTCTTATCAACGCTACTAAAAGAGAACTTTGACTTTTCTACTTCTCCCTCTCCCGTCCCACCACCTTGGTCCTGTCTTGTTAGGGCTGCTGTCTTAGTAGTTTCCCGACTGACTTCTCTTGCTTTTCAACAGTCCATTCCCCCCATGATAGCCAGAGTGAGCTTTTAAAACTGTCAATCGAATCATGTCAGTTCCCTGTTTAAAATCCTGTGTGGCTGCAGACTGCCTCCCTCCCTTTGTGCGCGCCCGTCTTTCCGTGTGTGTGCACCAGAACAGGAGATTCTCGGGGGCAGAGGTGTGGGCTCTCTTACTGCTATTAATTCTTGGTATCTAGAACTTAATAGCTGCAGTAAAGGCTTGGTAAACAAATAAGAATGTATTTTTCACCTTTCCTCCTTTCTCTTTTTTTTCTCCTCCCCTCCCTTCTTTTGTCCTCTTATCTCTGCCCTCCCCTCCCCTCTTTTTTTTAAAGGATGACCTTTGGAGGATCCAGGAGAAGCTTGAATGCTACTTTGGTTCCTTGGTTGGCTCAAACGTGTACATAACCCCTGCTGGATCTCAGGGCCTGCCACCCCACTATGATGATGTTGAGGTAAGAGAGGAAGAAATATGCTCGACTTGGGGAGGAAGGGGTTGCTGTGAGCCGGGTCAGTTCGCTCTTGGGCCAGGTCTCTGTCCTCTCTTCCTGTTCGGTCTCTGGAGCTCTTGACCTCACTAGATGTTGGGCCAAATTTACTCTCACCAAACTGGTTTCCTGTTCCTTCTCCAAGGGGAGAGATCGTTTCCAACCTGGTTAATATAAAGAGCCACACATTCCTGTGAAGCAGGTATTTATTGATTTTATCTACAGAAAAGTGTGATTGGCTTTTCCTTTAACTTCACCACGTATGGTCTTTAATAAGGTAAGGTCATAAGCAATCTTTACATCTGCTTTCATTTTGTCCTTTTTCTGTAGCTGCCAAGTTTTTTTTTTTTCCGTTTGTGAAAATCTTGGGGCAGCTTGAATGAAGGTCATGGTTTTGCTTAAGCACTGGCACCTTGACAAGTGTCGATTTCGCTCTCCTGTGGCCGCCCACGGACAGTTAACTCTTTGGCTTAGGCACTTGGTAGTTTTATTTTTGTACCAATACAAGGTGTGAACACGGAGTAATTAGTAAAACATCATTTTTCCCCCTTTGAGAGCAATTTGATATCAATACATTTTCTAAAAATGTTTGGTTCTTTAAAAATATATGTTAACAGAGTATTAAAATATCTTTGGCTGAATGAAGAATAAAAAACTTGAAGCTTTTCTTCCTGCCAAAGATTATATTCAGGATTTTAGGCATTCCGTCATACCTGAGGCTTGGCTTTCCCATCAGAGTTATAGGCTTTCAGCTGATAGAAGATTTAAACGAATGAGGTAGTGGATATGTAGTGGGATAGGGAGAACTCAGCAAGGTTTCATGAGAGTGAAAAGAATGATTATCCTTCTAATATTAGGGTTCATGATTACCTCTTTTTAAAATTTAACACCAGTAGTGGCAGCTTTGAAGTGTGGAATGAAATGTATCTCTGATCTTTCATTTTTATTTTTTATCTGACACTTTGTAATTCATCTAAGCCTTCAGAGGGCTGATATTCTGGAAGCACTTGGCCTCGTGCGTTGTCAGGAAGCTCTGATACTCCTGGCTCTGTGGCTCTCTGTAGGTATTCATCCTGCAGCTGGAGGGAGAGAAACACTGGCGCCTTTACCACCCCACCGTGCCCCTGGCTCGGGACTACAGCGTGGCGGCAGAGGACAGGATCGGGAGTCCGGTGCACGAGTTCACGTTGAAGGTATGGGACTTCCTCTGTGGGCGCCTCTCCTGAGACAACTTTAGGTTTGAGGTTTACTGTTCACGTAATGGTCTCCTTGGGTTTCGGAGCAGGACAGCTCATTCCAGTCAGCCAGCACATGCAGCTTTCAGCAATTTGGTAACTTGTAAATGTGAGCCAAGGAAGTACGAAGTTTATTTTCCAAATAATTTGGCTCCAAATATAAGCCGTGTTCAGTAGGAATGAATTATGAATTTGGTGTCCTCTGACTTCTCTCCAGTAAAAGTGGAAGGTTTGGTCTTGGGCAGCTGTGCTGTGTCTAAGACGGCGGTCAGCACTGGGCTGTACGTTGCTGAGGCAGAGCACAGCCAGGGACCCCTTACTGTTTTTGTTGGTTAAACTCCAGAATGACCCATTTTCTTCTTGATTTTGGAGCAGACTGTCTGTGTTCTCTCCTCCCTTCCCCCTGCATATAGTCACCTGAAGAATAGTAATTATGAAGCCCATGGGGAGTCCTCCTCAAAGACAGGTGGCTTGATTGTGCCCTGGGTTCGTTGGCATCTTGCTGCTGAGAAAGTCTGTTTTTGAGCAGTTAGCCTGGATGGGATCCTGGCCACCAATTCCCAGCATGTGAGTTTGTTGAGAAAAAGTCTTAGAGGGATAAGAATAGCTCCATGATTAAACTTTATACCTTTTCTTTTTAAAAAATTATATTGTTTATGCTATTACAGTTGGCCTAAATGGTCCCCCTCCATTCAGCCCCCGCTCTACGCCCTCAGGCAAGCCCCACACCATTGTCCAGTCTATGGGTCATGCTCGTGTTCTTTGGCTACTGTATTCCCTATGCTGGACTCTGCATCCCCATGACTGTTGTGTAACCACCGATTTTTACTTCTTCATCACTTCGCCTTTCTCACCCATCCCCACTCACCCTCCTCCCATCTGACAACCATCAAAATGTTCTTTATGATTCTGTTTTGTTGTTTATTTATTTTTTTAAATATATTTTATTGATTATGCTATTACAGTTGTCCCATTTCCTCCCCTTTGTTCCCCTCTGCCCTGTACACCCCCTCCCACCCACATTCCCCCCGCTTTGGTTCATGTCCATGGGTCATGTAAGTTCTTTGGCTTCTACATTTCCTATACTATTTTTAACCTCCCCTTGTCTATTTCTGTTTACCATTTATGCTTCTTATTCTCTGTACTTTTTCCCCTTCTCTCCTCCTCCCACAAACCTGCTGATAACCCTCCATGTGATCTCCATTTCTGTGGTTCTGTTCCTGTTCTAGTTGTTTGCTTAGTTTGTTTTTATTTTTGTTTTAGGTGTGGTTGTTAATAACTGTGAGTGTGTTGTCATTTTACTGTTCATATTTTTTATCTTCTTTTTCTTAGATAAGTCCCTTTAGCATTTCATACAATAAGGGCTTGGTGATGATGAACTCCTTTAACTTGACCTTATCTGGGAAGTACTTTATCTGCCCTTCCATTCTAGATGAAAACTTTGCTGGATAGAGTAGTCTTGGATGTAGGTCCTTGCCTTTCATGACTTGAAATACTTCTTTCCAGCTCCTACTTACCTGTAAGGTTTCTCTTGAGAACTCAGCTGACAGTCTTATGGGCACTCCTCCTCCATCATACAGGTTTGCTGATGATGAACTTCTTCAGTTTTTTGTCTGGGAAACTCTTTATCTGTCCTTCAATTCTAAATGATAGCTTTGCTGGGTAATCTTGGTGGTAGGTCCTTGCTTTTCAACACTTTGAATATTTCTTGCAAATCCCTTCTAGCTGGCAAAGTTTCTTTTGAGAAATCAGCTGACAATCTTATGGGGGCTCCCTTGTAGGTAACTAGCTTCTTTTCTCCTGCTGATTTTAAGGTTCTCTCTTTGTATTTAACCTTTGGCATTTTGGTTATGATGTGTCTTGGAGTGGGCTTCCTTGGGACTCTTATTTGGGACTCTCTGAGCTTCCTGGAATTGTATGTCTATTTCCTTCACCAAGTTAGAAGAGTTTTCTCTCATTATGTTTTCAAAAATGTTTCCAATTTCTTGCTCTTTCTCTTCTGGCACCCTATGATGCAAGTGTTGGTGTGCCTAAGGTTGTCCCAGAGGCTCCTTATACTATCTTCTTTTTTTTGGATTTTTCTCTTGTTTTCTTTTTAAAATTTAATCTTTATTGTATTTTTTTCCATTACCATTTACTCCCTTTATACTCCCCTCCCTGCAGCAATCACCACACTGTTGTCCATGTCCATGAGTCCTTTTTCCTTTTTGCTTAATCCCTCTACCTCCTAACCTTCCCTTAAATTCTTTTTCTTCTTGCTGTTCTGATTGTTTGTTTTTTGTTTCCTTATGTTCCCAATTGCTGATTTAATTCTTGGCTTCATCCATTCTACTGTTGATTCCTTGTAAATTGTTCTTTATTTCAGTTAGTGTATTCCTCATTTCTTACTGGATCTTTTTTATGATATTGAGGTCCTCACTAATTTTATTGAGCATCCTTATAACCAGTGTTTTGAACTCTGTATCTGATGGATTGCTTTTCTTTGTTTTGTTTAGTTTTTTTTTCTGGAGTTTCGTTCTGTTCTTTCATTTAGCCGTTTCTTTGTCTCCTCGTTTTTTTTAGCCTCTGTGTGTTTGTTTTTATGTATTAGGTAGAGCTACTACATCTCTCAGGCCTGATAGAGTTGCTTTCTGTAGTGCTGTCTTGTAGGGTCCAGTGGTGCAGCCTCCCCTTTTACCCAAGCTGGGTACTCAAAGTGTGCCCACCCTGTGGGCTGTACACACCCTCCTATTGTAGTTGAGCCTTGATTGCTTTTGGCATGTCCAAGGTCAGCCACTGCCTGTGTTCTGTCCAGGGTCACACAGTGTTAGCTACAAAGTGATCTGCAGAAAGCTGCCTCTTGTTGTGGGCTTGGAGGTGCCCAGGTGAGGCCAAGCTGTGAAGCTCATGGGTGTGGGACCAGCCCATTTTGCATCTCCACCCCTCCTACCAGTCTGGATGTGGTTTCTTCTTTAATTCCGTAGTTGTAGGACTTCCATTTATCTCAGTTTCTGATGGTTCTCAATGATGGTTGTTCTATAGTTTAGTTGTAATTTTGATGTGGCTGTATGGGGAGGTGACCCGTGTTTACCTACAGCACTATCTTGACTGGAAGTCAGCCTACATTTTATATCTTTTTTTACAAAACATAAACTTAATTTCTTCTAGTGCCAATAAGATAATAGTTAATTCAAACCATTCCAAAGATTCTACCTTCCTGATATACTTGCACATAGTTATTGTTTTTGTATTTCTGGAATCTTGAAGTTATAATTAGTGTCTGATTCTTACTCAGTGCCTTGTGGCCCTTTCTTGATTTCAAATCTTTGCCTGCCTAGTACTAACTGGGGGAACAATCTCCCTTTTTAGGGTGGGTGCCTATATTGTAGAGACTTAAATAAACACAACAGTAAAGGTATCTTTTACTTTTTATGCTCTTGGTCAGCAGTTAGCAAACTATGGCCCACGGATCAAAATATGGCCTGATGCCTATTTTCATAAATAAAGTTTATTGGAACACAGCCACACCCATTCCTTATATCTAGGACTGCATTCACATTACACTGCAGGGTAGACTAGTTGCTATAGAGACCATGTGGCCCACAAACCACAAATATTTACTATCTGACCTTTTACAGAAAGAGTTTGGCAATCCCAGTCTTGGAGAAGCATGTTTATCTATCTTTGTTGATTATGTTTAGGCCAAGGACTAAGCCAACCATGGTGTCTGAGGCCAGGGCTGAGTGACCCAGGCGGATAACTGGCTCCTCACCCTGCCGGAGGAGGCTGGGGCTTCCTGGTGGTCTTCCAGGGTAGGCAGTGCGGAACTCGGAGGAGATGGAGCGCTGCGCATGAATCGCACACCCATCCGGACCACAGTTCAGTGGGAGAAGCCCTGAATCTCTGGGGAGAAAGACAGTATCAGGGACTGCAGGGTTGTTCCAGTTGTGTGTCTGCAAACGTGAGTTTTCAGTCAGTGAATCTTTTCAGTGAAGTCTTGTGGAAACGCCCAGTATATGAACTAGAAAAGCTGAGTCACTGATGGGGGCGGGCCTGGGCTACGTGGAGCCCTTCTCACCCACTCCCTCTCTGCTCCAGGGGCAGTCTGTGTGATCTGTCTGCCAAACTCTGGGTCTGCGGCGAGCATCTCCCCTGTCCTGGGAACACTGCTCTGTGGCTTGGGAGTGTGACAAATAGGAGTTTGAGTTCATCTGCTGTCACTTAGGAGCTATGTGTCCTTGGGCAAGTTACTTATTTAAATATGTTTCTTTATTAAAATGGAGACCGTAATATTCACACTGTAGGTTGTAAGGATTGAAAAATATTACTTTGATACCTCTCTTACAGTGAAATTCCTTGGAAGACATGGGTATATGTCAGTATATTGCTGTTTATCAAATTACCACAGGTTAACACAGACTCTGAGTTAAATGAACACAAATTTATTTTATAGTTCTGCAATTCAGGCATCCAAAGGGGATTTCACTTGGCTGAAATCAAGCCTTCAGCAGGTCTGCACTCCTTCTGGAGGCCCCAGAGGAGGATTGGTTCCCTTGCCTTTTCCAGCTTCTAGGGGCTGCCTGCGTGCCTGGGCTCACGGCCCTTCCTCCGTCTTCAAGGCCAGCAGCTTGCAGCCTAGTCTTTCTCATGCTGCCTTCTCTCTGGTTCTCACTTCTAGAGAACTGGCTGTAGTGCTGAGGACCCTTGTGATTGCATTGGGCCTACCTGGGTGATCTGGAATAATCCCATCAGTAACCTTAATTCTATTTGCAGCCTTAGTTCACATTGTCTGTGTAACCCAAATATTCATAGGCACCAGGGTTTAGGACATAGACGTCTTTGGAGACCCTGTCACAATGCCCTTGGTTTCTCTCCTCTCCTCCTCTTGGGAGTCCCTCTGTGTAGGCTTTTCTTCCCACGATCCTCCAGAACCATCCTTCTCAAGGCTACCAGTGACCTCCACGTTATCAAGGACGGTGGTCAACTCTGAGCCCTCATCTCAGTCTGCCCATTGGCAGCATTTGACACTGGGAGACTCCACCTTCTTCGCTGGGTTGCTGGGATGAGCCCTGTCTTGGTTGTTTTCCCCCCTCGCTGACTGTCCTAGCCTTTCTCCTTTGCCGTTTTTGTCCTCAGCCAGTCTTCCCACCTCTGCCAGTCAGGGGGCCAGGGCTCATTTCCAGGACCCCTTTTCTCAGTCCACAGCCATGTCCAAGGTTTTAAATACCCTCTACACTGATGTATCTTCAATGGGTTGTTATATCTCTAGTCCCTTTCTCCAAACTCTAGACTCATCCAGCTGCCTACACACTGTCTCCATTAGAAAGGCAAAAGGCATTGCAAATTTAATATTCTCCAAGTCAAAATCTTAAGCCCCACCCTGTCCCCAGCCTCCTCCTTCCTATAAATGTGTCACTGTTTTTCTATTTGTTTAAGACAAAGTCCTTGGACATGGATTTATACAAAGCTTCCAATCTGGCCCTGACTGGTGTGGCTCAGTGGGTTGGGCATTGTCCAGCATAGCGAAGGGTTGCTGGTTTGATTCCTGGTCAGGGCACATGCCTGCGTCAAGGGTTCAGTCCCTGGTCAGGTGTGTTCGAGTGGCAGTTCATTGATGTTTCTCTCTCACATCAATGTTTCTCTCCCTCTCTCTCCCTCCCCCTCTCTCTAAATATATGTAAAAAAAAAAGCCTCCTATGTGGTGTCCCCTTTGCAGACTTTTCCGACATAATGATCCTTTTGAGATTCAGGGCCCCTTTTGTCCAGACCTCCAGTGACTATGTATTAAACCCACAATAAAAGCCAAATACTTAAAACAGTCCAGAAGCCCCTATCATCGGGGCCCTTTGCTGCCTTCCCATGTTGCTTCCCATCATTTCCACCTTCACTCACTACCCTTGAGCCACACTGGCCTGTACCACACGCTCCTCAAATGTGCTGAGGTACCTTCTAGCCTCAGGACCTTTGCACTTGCTCTCCCCCTCCCTTGGAATCCTTCTTCCCCAGTAGTCACGTGGCTGGCTCCCTCATTTCCTAAAGTCTACTGAAATGTCCTGCTGGCATAGCAAGTTGTCACTGATCATTCTGGATAAGAGAGCACCTCTTACCCCAAGTACCCCCACACCCCACTTCCATCAGCTTATTTCTCCTTCCTGTGCTTATTTTGTTTGCATTGCATTTATCACCACTTGACATTATTTATTTGCTACTTGTTTTTTATCTTTCTTGCTCCACTAGCGTGCCTTTGTAGTGTTTCTGATCTCTTCTCCTTTCTCAAATGTTTGTCTTCTGTTCTGGAATGTACTACATGAGGGCAGGTCTTGGTTGTGTTCAGTGCTCTGTCCCCAGTGCCTAAGATGGGGCCCGGCATGGAGGGAGGGGCAGTGTTCATCTGATGTGTGTGGGCTGAGGAAGTGAGTGAGGTAATGAAGAACATACGTGAGGGCCCCACTCAGAGGGCTGGCACTGAAGCACCCAGCAGTGGAGCTCTGATTATGAGGAAAGCATTTATGTGCTTGAACTATTGGTTTCTTTGTCACTTTGGTTCATGGCACATAAGCCATCAAGATAGCACTTTGAATATAAATAATTGTATATTATTTCTTGTTCTAAGGCAAATCTTAACATTTAAAAAAAAACAGTTTTTTAAATCTGATATTTCTTGAGCTCCCCCTGAGCCAGACTGCCCCCTGTGGTTGCAGAGGGAATCGAAGTGGCTCTCAGGGGCCCCTCTCCTGTCCTCTGCCGGCTGCTCCATAGACTGTCCCCTGGGTGGGATTAGCGGGGCGGTAGCTCAGGGCAGGAGCGATCTGGGAAGGATGTTTCTGTCCACTGGCTTGGGAGAGAGCCAGAACAGGGTGGAGGAGGCTCACCTGCCTGAGAAAGGGACTGATCTTTAGTTTCATATGGTTTTCAGGTTCAAGTGAAGGGCTGTGTGGTTTTTCGTCCTTTCATTCAAACATTCCTCGAGTCACTTGTGCTAGATGGTGTCATAGTTTAGGTTCTGGGAACATATGATGGATATAGACTCACAAACTGTCTGTGACTGGTGGGTAAAGTACTAGTAATAATACAACCCCACCCTTACCATTGCCTCAAGAGCTTTGGCTATGGTGTCTCCTTTGTCCTCAAGGTAATCCTGTGAGACTTGGGGCTGTTGCCTCCATTTTACAGATAAAAACACTGAGGCTTTGGGAGGTTAAGTATTTGCCAGGGTCGCAAGTAAGTGGCAGAGTCTGTGTGGCTCTAAATCTCCTGCTCTTCCCTGCACCAGTGAAGGGTGGAGAGGGAGCAGGCAGGCTTCTCAGCCCAGAGGGTCACGTCCCCGATGCCTGGGTCTGGGCGGGGTAGTTTCAGGTGGATCTGGTCCTCGTTTGGGAACAAAGTGATTTCAGGCCCCAGCAGCCTCTCCAGGCTGGGGTTTGCAGTGACAGTCTCCCCGACACAGCAAAGCTGAAACAGCAGGGCCCCTTGAACCACAAAGTAGAGGTTTCTGGAAGGGAGAATTGGAACGCAAAGCCTGTATTTGCCTCCATAAAACATAGGGGACTGAGAAGATATCCTTATTAACCGTTTCCCCCTTTCTTTTTCGTCCTTCAGCCTGGTGATTTGCTATACTTTCCCAGAGGGACCATTCATCAGGCGGACACCCCTCCGGGGCTGGCCCACTCGACTCACGTGACCATCAGCACCTACCAGAACAAGTGAGCACGGCCTCCCAGCCCAGTGCAGCGGCAGCTCCGAGCTCTGGCTCCAGCAGCCGCTTTCAGGAGGGGCGTGAGGGAGTGGGCCGCTACCCTCCCACTCATCCAAGCCCCGGGGGTTTCAGGCTCCTTTGCTGACTTCATATTCCCTCAGTGTCCTATCCGTGTTATTGGCCGGCCTGGGCTTCCTCCTGGGAGTGTCAGGAACCTGACTCTGTACAACACTGTGTGGGTTTTCCAAATTACGGGTCCCCTAGTTCGGAAAGGGGAAGCCATAGCTGCAGGTATGGCTGCCTGTTAGTGACATCAGGCTGGGCTTATGGTGTGTATGTGTTTTTTTTTTTTAATTATTTTTATTGTGATAAAATATATACAGGGGTGGGCAAAAGTAGGTTTAGCCCTGGCAGGGTGGCTTAGTTGGTTGGAGCATCATCCCCTACACTGAAAGGCTGCAGGTTTGATCCTTGGTCAGGGCACATACCTAGGTTGCGGGTTTGGTTCCTGGTTGGGGCTTGTACAGAAGGCAGCCGATTGATGTTTCTCTCACACATCGATGTTTCTTTTCTCTCTTCCCCACTGTCTCCCCACCTGCACTCTCCCCCTCCATCTCTTTCTCACTCTCTAAAATCAATAAACCTATCCTCAGGTGAGGATTAAAAAAAATCATTCTTTTAAAAAAAGAAGTAGGTTTACAGTTGTGAGTATGCTATTGTAATAATGATAAAGCTATTGTAATAATTGTAACCGGTGTGTCTTTTTACATATGAACACTGTAAGCCTACTTTTGTCCCGCATAGAACATGGTATTTTAACTATTTTTAAGTGTATAGTTCGGTGACATTAATTGTATTCTACTCACACAGTTTTTCAACCACCACCACTGTCTGGTTGTAAAACATTTTCATCACCCAAAACAGAGACTCTGTAACCATTGAAACCTCTGGGTCTCTGGTAAGGTTTTCACTTTTTACAGTTCATGAAGCTAAAGCAGGAAAGGTAGTCTGGAACAGTCAGGCCTAAAAGCACATGTGCCGAAAGCAGTTCCAGTTACAACTGTGTCCGTTCTGGCAGGTGCCTTGTTGGGACGGGACCAGGGTGGAAGCGCCTTGTGAATGATTTCCTAACACAGCAGCCTGCGAGTTCACATCTCATGAAGAACACCAGTGATCAGTTTACTCAGCATGTGGGCATCAGGCCCTGTGATGGTTTTTTCTGGGAGTGCAGGCATTGCACTGAAGGGGCTTTGAGATGACTTACACCCTGGAGGTGGTGGTAGGAGGGAGATAGGCATGTGAATAATTACCAAGCTGTGGTTAGTTCCATCACAGGTTTGCAGAGGTGACTTGGGGTACAGAGGAAGGCACTAAGCAAAGCAGGGGCTTCAGGGAAGGCTTCAGAAATGACTTGACTCCCAAGCTGAGTGAGACTTACGGGCTGAATCAGAAGGTGGGTCAGAAGGTCAGAGTGGGAGAGGACAGCCCGGCCCAAGGGACAGCAAGTCTCCTACCATCCAAGCTAGAACTTGCAGAACGAGTTTGGAAGCATACTTGTGCTTCCTCATCTGGCTTTGCAGTGTGAAATTAACCCTGGTGTTTAAGAGACTGGAGGAACCTGCTGGAGCCCGGCCTGGGATTGGGGCTGCCTTTGCCCACACACACGTAGAGGGCCGAGGCGCGTGTTAGGCTTCCCTTATGAAAAGTGCCCTTGTCATTGTGTTTCGGTTCCTGGCATAGTGAGTAATGGAAAGTCACAAGACCACCTCAAAAAGAGCAGGCACAACTGGGGGAGTGGGTTGTAGTAACTGGAGCAGGGCAGGCCACAGGGAGACTGAAACCAGAAGTCCATTCTGAATCCACAGCAGCTCTGGGGCTCGGCAGCCAGGCAGTTTGGCCCACGAACACGCACACATCTTCTCGAGTCCTGCTGTTGATGTTACTCAGCCATGTCCCCTTGCCCAGATTCTCTAATCTTTTCATCTCTTATTGTCACCAACTATTTTCTAGTAATTGGGTTTCTCTCCCTTGTTTTCTTTTTTTTCTTTTTTAAAGATTTTGTTTATTTTTAGAGAGAGGGGAAGGGAGGGAGAAGGTGAGAGAGACCTTGATCTGAGAAAGGAATATTGATGGTTGCTTCTCGTATGCACCCTGACTGGGGACACAACCCGCAGCATCCCAGGCATGTGCCCTGACTGGGGATTGAACCAGTGACCTTTCACCTTGCAGGGCAATGCCCAGCCTACTGAGCCACACCAGTCTGGGCTCTCCCCTTGTTTTCCTTACTCAGCTTCTGTTTACTTACAACACTGGCTCATCATAAGCCATCATCACTTCTCCACCTCCCTCTACCTCATTGAACTCATTAGCTTTTGCTTCTGTAGGTGCCTGACTCATTGTTTCCCAATCCCAAGAATGAAGACTGGGTAGCCTGCCTCTGGGTCCCACCCACCCCTTTTCCTGTCAGCGAGGGCTGGGGAAGAGCTAAGTGATGGCACCGTGACCAGTGTCCTGGCCGGACTGTGGTCTGTGTCAGTGGTGCTGGAGCTGGAATGGGAAAAATGTAGCTCGAGGACCACTGCACCCTGGAGTGCTGTGCTGTGGTCCTGGTCCTCCTTGTGGCCTCTTCCTAATACCGCTTTAGGGTAGCGTGTTGGAACATTTGGGGCCTGCTGTGTGGGACAGCAGCAGGGGATCTGGCTGTTCTACCAAAGTGAACCCCAGCTTAAGAGGTGTTATTCCCGGTTTCGGAAAGGCCCAAGGTCCGTGCTGATTCTCAGGAAAGCACGGAGCTCTGTTTCACTGCAGTCAGATTCCTCTGGGAGCCACTGCCGGGTGGCTCCCACCTGTGCCCTGCGGAGGTGGAGCTTATTTTGTGCTGCTGAAAGCTCCACATGTGTCCTCCAGGTTGAAGTTCAACCAAAGATGTGAGACTGCAAAGCGGTGAGGCCACCAGGTAGCAGTGGAAGTGTTGGGAAAAGTGCTCTCACATGGCTTTTGTCCTCCTCTGCCATTTGTCTGGGAAGTACAAACATGTTAATTTTGCTTGCTGAGTGAGAAGCAAAAGTCATACTGTGAATTTCCATTTTGGATATAGCTAGTAATTTGAAATCTGCTGGTGACACAGAGGAATATTTTAAACAGCTAAGAAATGTTTAAAGAGAGCACCCCCCACCCCAGAGTGTGTCTCTCATGGGCACACTTTCAGGAGCCAGCCAGTTCTAAATGCTCCAAGGAAGCAAAGGTAATTGAGCACTGAGTCGCCTCCCTAGGTGCTATATTTGGCCACTGGCTTCTATGTTCTACCCCAGTAAAGCCATTGCTAGAGGTTAGCAAGTTGCAAGATCAATTCTTTTGAAATTGATGTCGACGGGTGTTTTGCAGAGGAAGAGTGCTGCTGTTTTTTAAGGGACAAAGGAAGTTGTAATGTGTAACTGCATATAATTACACAGTCCAGGGATCTTGCTGTTGCCCTAAACGTGTAACTTTTGGAATTTTTGCACATAAAATTTATTTTTTGGTCCTATAATGATGAAGTGCTAAAATTTCCTACAAAGCTCTCCTCAGACACTTGGTTACAGTTAAAAACATTTAAAAAATTAGTCCTTTAAAATGTCTGCTTTATGACAGTGCATATCTGATCCCCTGGTATCTTTAGGCGAAATCATGAATAAGGCCTAGCTTCCCACCTTTAACTTTCCACGGGGGTGGGAGGGCGTGGGGAGGGAGAGGAGCAGTGTGGCTGAAGCCCGGTGTCTCTGTGCTGAGGGACATGGAACTCAGCGAGCTCAGAATGCCTGCGCAGGGGAACTGGAATGCAGTGGAAGCTTCCCTAGTGTTTGGCTTTACTAGCAGTCAGTGTGTTCTGTACGTTTTGTGTGTGTTCACTGTTTTTTTGTTGTTGCTTGTTCATGTTACAGTTCATGGGGAGATTTCCTTTTGGACACCATTTCGGGGCTCGTGTTTGACGCCGAAAAGGAAGACCTAGCGTTCCGGACCGGCATCCCCCGGCAGCTCCTCCTGGTAAGGGGTCAAGGCAGGTGTGGAAGGAGTGGGGTTCACAGCCTGGCCCGCTGAGGCTGTAGCCGACACCCTAGGGACCGCAGGGTCCTTCCTCTCGCATGAGCCATCTTCTCTTGTGTGGACCTGCAGGGCCAGAGGGTTTGCAGAATGGGGTGACGCACGGCACGTGAACCCAAGAGTGCATGGGGCTGTGCACGTGGCCGTCTGCCCGCGCTTTGCGGTGGCGTACCAGGCACTGTGGAAAGTGTTGGCTGAGCAAATGGTGCATAGACAATGCAGCTGGGAGGACTGTCCCACGAGATTACTAGTTAGGAGAGGCCCACCGGAGAGCTTGGTCTTGGTGTTCCCCCAGCTTCTGGTTTTACATCGGAACCAGCAGCACTGTTTGGCTGGATTTGAGAAAATGAGTGAATTAGTGCTGAATTGGGCAAAGGTTGCTTTCATTGTCTGAAGCAGTCACCTTGGATAGGGACTTGCTTTCCAAAATGCACGAGTTGGGATTGTACATTTCCAGGGATCTCTTTCTGGGCAAAATCCTGAAAATTGATTTTTTACCCCCAAATAACAGGTAGTTTAAGATGAACAGTGTTTATAAGGAAATAATGGGATATTGTTCTTAGGGGCTCTGGTCTCCCTCCCCCACCCAACCCAGGGGATGCTTGAGACTGGGACCCCGGCAGTGAGTTCCGCTGGAGTCTGGGCCTGGACTCACTCCCTGCCGTGTCTTCAGCAGGTGGAAACCACAACTGCCGCCACAAGAAGACTGAGTGGCTTTCTGAGGATGCTTGCAGACCGTCTGGAAGGTACCAGCAGGCTGCTGTCATCAGACATGAAGAAGGATTTTGTCATGAACAGACTCCCACCTTACTGTGTGGGAGACGGAGCAGAACTTGCAACTCCAGGTGCCGCTTGCTGTTTTCTTCTTGGTGGTTTGGGGCTCGTGGGGGCTATTTGGAGGCTTTCCTAGGTGGGCCCTCTGAGCAGATGGCAGGTCGAAGCATGTAAAGTTGACGCGGAGCTAGATCTGTGTCATGGGCATTGTGGTTGGACAGCGTGTGCTGCCCACACACGTCGGCATCCTGCGTTTACAAAGACGTCCATCCCAGTGTGATGGGGAATGAGAGCTCTGTAATTCAGGTGAGAAATATGTGTATTTATAGTCTTCTGGTGTTCATCATCTTCAGGATGTTTTAAGAACTTGAACGTGGAGATAATCTTTTTGGAATTAACTCAGGGATGGGTAAAATGTTGCCATCAACAGGTAAAATGCCCAAGGTTATCACTGACCTTTCCCAGGTCCCAGGTGTCTATTTTGTGACAGGTATAGGCTGCAAATCACATAACGCTCCCGGGTGGATGGTGATTTCGCTGTCCTGTGGCAAAGGCCAGCAGCACCCGCTCCTGCAGTCGGACAGAGTCGGGCTTACAGACTGTTGCAATGTAGAAGACCACACACACCGCTGGGCACCATGGGGCATCGCAGTGGAAGGGTGTTGGAAAGGACTTCCGGGGTCTGGGCTTGACTGGGGTGACTGTCGGGGGGCTCAGAAGCAGGGCTTTGCTCTGGGTTGGATGCTGTCAGGAAGTAAGGGATTCTGTGACTGGGTCTCTGTCCATCTTACTGAGTAGCAGGAGAAATGAAAGAGGCCGAAGTTCTAATGGTAAAGCAGGGGCCGGTACTCAGACTAGGCAGGAGTGGGGCTGATCGGTCACGTTTGCAGTTGGGAGGATCTTTTGCCTGAGTTCTGACGTGATTAAGGAGTGGGCTTGTTCTGTCTCGATCTCTCAGTCACCGAGTGGCCCCGTTGGTTACCGCTGGTCTCCGTGCAGCCGTCTCGTGTTCTGCAGAGCATGCAGGGACGGCGGCGAGTCCAGCCCGGTTTCAGGCTGCCTTTCTCTTTCCCAGCTGGGTTGAGTTGAGGGCATTATTTTTACTAACTTTTGTGAAAAGCCTTATTTATCACCAGTTGAGAACCACTAGAATAAACAACCTATAAGGTCCTTTCTAACATCGATTCTATTTACATTTTTATTATATCTTTGGGGGAAGGTTAAGATTTGTTTTTGATTGCATCTATTCAAAACAGCAAATGTTTTATCAGCACATATTTTAATCTTTATACAGAACAGTTTTTTCTGATTATCATTTTATGGTCCAGAATATTTTTTTAGTTTTCCTTGTCTTAGCTATTATAGTCAGTAAAGCTATGATCCCTTAGGACTCTTTTCCCAACCAGATGATCCTTTAAGGCTAGTCTGTCTTTAGTGGCTGCTGTTTCACTAAGTAAAATTCAATTCAGAAAAGTATTTTTTTCCTGTGAATGTTACTAGGTGGCTTTTATCTGACACTATGCTTGACCTACACAGACTGAATAATTTGCTGTGGTCGAGGAACTAGTAATTGGTGGGTGGTACCATTTGAACTCAGGTATTCCTTCTCTAGAGCACATGCAGAATGAGGAGCAACAGAGGATTGAAACTGGGACCGGGAATGGGAGTGTTCTGGGCAGCAGGGCGGGGGCTGTCTCTTGTGGTAGCTACTGGGCTTCCATGGTATTAAGTCTCTCTCTCTCTTTTTTTTCACTCCTCACCTTAGAGTTCTTCATTGCTTTTAGAAAGAGGAATGGCAGTGGGGAGGAGAGAGAGACACACACATCAACATATCGATTGGTTGCCTTCTCGTATGCACCCCTATCAGGGATCAAACCTGCAACCTTTCGGTCTATGGGATGATGCTACAACAGAGCCACACCAGCCAGGGCTGTTTACGTCTATTTAATGTACTTACGGACGCCTGTCGTTATCTTACTGAGTGTCTCTTCATTATGAGAATGGGCTGCACAGGAGGTAAACTGTGATGTCACTAAAAATGTCAGGGTAAGCAAATACCGAATTGGAGAGGGCATGCCACGTTTGGATTCACTGCCAGTCGTTAGTGAGTGTGCTCCTGAAGTAGTTTCACCTGCAAACAAGTTGGATCCTGCTGGTTTCCACTTCTGTAAACTGGCTTCTGTCTCTGGATTTTCTAGGTGGACAGCTGCCCAGGTTGGACAGCGTAGTGAAGCTGCAATTTAAGGACCACACTGTCCTCACAGTGAAGCCAGATCAGGACGGATCTGTGAGTATCAGAGGGGAAGAGGTCTTCTCCCTTCTCGGGGCACTTCCATCTCAGGTTACCAGACTAGCAGATGGTCCCTGACCTTCTCTCCCGGGAATCCATCTGTTCTCACAGCCCAGAGCCATTACTTCAGAGCAGACAATGCCCAGCCCTCACTGTTCCCGATTTTCTTGCCCGTTGGGTGTTTGAGGGCTCGCCCTCACCTCCCACAGAACCCTTTTTCACTCCCCTCCTGCAGTGATTAATGTCTGGTCTGTGCCTCCCAACCAGCTTTCAGGCCAGACCCTGTTCATGCGTCTGTCTCCCTGTCTCAGTCCCAGTCCTGTCCTCTACACCGTGCAGGTCTGTCTTTACTATGGTTTTGTTGATGTTTCTTCTTAAAAATCTCTCTATCCTGTAGAAAGATATTCTACTTTCCCTATCCTGGCCCAGTAGTTCCCGAAACTGGCTGATTGTAGAATCAGCTGGAAAACTTTCATTAAGGATTATCAATTCCTGGGCTTTATCTGGTCTGGGTCAGAGCCTCTGCCTTTGTTGTTAAATCTCCCTGTACAATCCTGAGGACCTTTGGAACTACCCCATGCCCTATGGCTTCACCATGTTCCTCCTCAGCTTTCTTGGGAGGGCACTCCCTCAATGATTGGGGGAGTGAGAGGGGCACCGAGCTGTCTCTGAAACCAGCCACCAGGGCGGGACCTGCAGAGGACTGGTTTCTAATATATACAAAACCTCAAAAGTACACATCTTCATTTAAAGAAAAATCCCAGTTACTCCAGTAACCAGTCAGTTTGGGGACACTTTCTATCCAGCCAGGGTGTGTGACTCTCGTCTAAGAGGCGGCAAGGGAGGATGAACGCTGTCAGGGAGAAACTGCGCTGTGTAGGGTGGAGAAGGGAGGACAGTGGAGACCGTTTGGGAGGCTACTGTGAGTGGAGATCGTACAGCTGGCATTTCTCGAGAGGTGCAGTATTGTGCCATGTATAATGTGCACTTTTTTGCCCAGATTTTTGAGGGAAAATAAAGGATGTGCATCATACATGGATACAATGATTACATACCATGGGTCTAATAATGGGCATGATATTCCTGTGTATGATGCACACAAATATGTGGGTGCGCCTTACACATAGCAAAATACAGTAACACTCACTGCATGGCGATCATATGGTTTCAATTTATATATGATGTCAAAATCTTGATGCAGAAAAGTGCAGGTGTGATTAAATGAAGAAACTTGAGTGTTTTTTTTAAGTGTCTATATAAACATTGTTGCTTTTTCATTGAATCAAGTTTCAGAAGATGCTCTAGCCTCTCAGGATACTCATGGATACTTTGTATCCATGATTTGCTACACACACAGGACTACCATAAAATAACACACATATATCGTAACTTTTTGCCAAAAGGATTCTTTACAGTATTCCATAAATTTCACTTAAGCACTGAGGCTTCTTTTTCTTGGTAGTGACCTAGGTTATTGGAAGACCTTCCTAGTCATGAAGCCCTTGACATTCTATTGATGACTTAATGCTTTTTTTTTTTTTAAAGGATGAAGCTCAAGAAAACATGATTTTCGTCTATCATTCCTTAAAGAATAGGAGAGAGACACACATGATGGGAAGTGAGGAAACAGAGGTTTGTTCCATCCTAAAGCAAATGTTCTTCCTGTGATTTGGTGGTGGTTGGGAAGAATCTGTTACCTTTGGTTTATGGGTAATGTGCTTTTTTATGACTGCAGTGTGGGCTTAACATTTCATGCAGCTGACAGAGCCCTCACATGGGGATGATGGAGTCAGACAGTTCTGAGTTATACACACACACAGACCAGCTTTAAAAGATGCTAGTTGGGACACGTGGGCTTGTAGGAAAGGCGTAATATAGTGGGAAGCATTTATGTTAGCATGCTTTTCATGAAGTCTGTAAGTTATCTCATTATAGCGTATGTAGATAGTAACCTCACCTATCTGGAACAAGCTTCATATCTGTGAAGGGCATCAAAAATGATGTGCTGAGAATTTTGGAAGTTGATATGAAAGTGCCACTCCAGAGACAAGTTGTATTTTGTCTGACTCACTTACCCTTTTTCAGTCTCATGGACTTCGCTTTCCTTTGTCGCACGTGGAGGCACTGAAGCAAATTTGGAACAATTCACCTGTTTCTGTCAAGGACCTGAAACTTCCCACGGATGAGCAGAAGGAAGGCCTGGCACTAGCCCTCTGGACGGAATGTTTAATCCAGGTAGTCTAGTGCTTTCACAGAGCCAAGCGTCCTGCATTTTACATCTGCACAGTGGAAGATGACCTGCAGTTTATGTGCTAGGGAGCCCCTTTCGGTCTGCGTCAACAGACTGGGTCGGAGGAGCAGCTACATACAACTCTGCCTGTGTGTGTCTCTGATAACCTGAGACCCACCTGTAGCTGGCGGTCAGCTGGCCATATGTACTAACAGAGGCGTGTGGGGGAAAGAATGGCAGTTTACTGGGTGCCTAGAAAGTGACAAAACCATACTTTTGACAAGTTTATTTAATCCAGTGTGGTAGAAAAGGCACAACTACAATAAATGTATCAGTTAAATTTAAAAATTGTTACCTGTCTCTGTTCTTTGGAAGTAACTTCTTTAAAGAGCCTCATTGGCTCTAGAAAAAATTTAAACAATCAACATGAAAGAAAACATTTTAACTTGGATTTTTACCATGACAGTATACATACCTTTCTGTATACACAAGCACCCCCTTTAAAATAAAGATACCCTTGTAATTTCCATTAAATAATACTGCCACACTAATGAGAGGCACTCGTATCAAAGGGCATAAGGGAGTTTTGTAGACACTGCTTGAAACATGACAAAGAGCCTGAGATTAAAGGAAAAAAAAACAACTCAGTATTTACATGGAAAGACCAAGTCTCTATAAAAAATACTCAAAATAGTGGGTCTTTGAGTTTAAACAAGTCACTGTTATTTTACATTCTAAAGTGCATATAGATTGATATTTTTAAAAATACCACTGGAGAACTTAATCTTTCTATATAAAAATTGAACAGCACTTTTTCTGCTTTCTGTCAAAAGTTGGGGATGAAGGAAACAGTTGTCTCATTGTCAGTTTAAAACCAACTCAGGAGGGAAAATACTTGCAAATTGTTTAAAGGGGTAGTGAAGAAATTGAGTTCAAGATGGTATCCTATCTGATTTTGCTTAAATAGAAGCTATTTAAAATGGGAGTGAAAAACTGAGTTTTCTATCATTTCATAGAAAAATAAGCACTTTTACATAAAGTAAAATGGTATAGTCAAGTCTCAAATACTTGGCTTTAATTTGAACATTTGAAACTTCCATTTACTTGACCAAAGAAAAATTTGACTATCTTATACAAAGGTGACACAATCTTTATAAACACTTCGTGAGGGCAGATCAGCGAAATCTAGGCTGAGGTCTCAGCACCGGGCTAGGTAAACACTGGTTAGAGTCCTGTAGCCCAGAAGGGCGTCTCTGTTACTTAGAGCGCAAGGAGGGTCACAGGTTATTTGTGCTTTTTCAGTTTGAAAGACTGAGCATAGAATAGGTGCAGAAGATACTCCAGTATTTGAGCCTTTTTCCTAGTAAAGCTGAGGTCCCTCCCGGGGGTCAGTTACAAGTATGAAGACTTATGGTGCTTCAATATTATAAAAGCCTCAACAGAAAACCTTTATGGTTTAGCTAATACAGCAGCTTAACAGGAAGGTTTATTAAATATGTCTTCAAATATTGCTAAAAGTTGCTCTTTTCACAAGAGTAAGACTTGACCTGTAGGAATCTATTTCCCTGTGCCTTGCACTCATGCATGCGCTGCTAGGACAGGCGCAGCCCCTGCAGGACGCTGGCCCCACCTGTGTCCTCAGCAGTGGCCGCCGGGGACAGGGATCGACTGCATTTGGTAGCTAGGTGAGAAGACACACTTCAGGAAGCCTCCTCACCCAAACTGCAGATCAAGGAGGAATAGAACCTTTCCCAGAAATCACGGCTTATTCTCCGTAGGACCACTGAAGAAATGGAGAGAGCATTTGGAGCTTTCCCCGCGGTTAAGAGTAATAGTCTTGGAGCCTCAGAGAAGAGTTCCCTCTCAGTGATCCAGGAGCACGAGGACAAGCAGCTTCCTTTATGAGGGTCGTGGGGCTCCTTCTTCCTTTGCTCTTTCTAGGGATGCCAATTCTCTCACAGTATTTCAATGTCCCATTTCTGTGTTTCTTCTCCCTCCAGGGGCTGATTTACAATTACATGAGTCTTGTCATAATAATTTCCTCCTGAAGTAGAAATTGTAAAAGAAAAGATTATTTGTTCACACAGGTGCTTAATAGTTTCCACAAGCTTTGTTCAGCCTGCTGTTCGGGTAGATCAGTATGTCATTTACAAAGCAGTTTGAAATGGGAAACTGAGTTTGAACAGGCTTACTATTCATCTCTAATAGGACTTTATTACGGTTTGAATGGAAGAACAAAGAGGTAAAATACATGATGGCACCAGCAGTGCGCGGCTCAGCACGGAGTGCTCCAGGGCTCTGGCTGGTGGTCACGTTCTGTGGTTTTGCTTCTGCACCAGCAGTGGCTGTGACTGACCCAGTTAAAGCAACGGCCCTGAATAATCCTGGCCCTGCCCTTGCTGGGTTAAAAAGCAAGGTTAAATACCTACCCTAAGTTTTAACTGAGGGCTTTTAAGGACTATAGCAATTCCCAGCAAAAAGTCAGAGGTGTTTCTAAGAAACATGGCATTTTATGGTTTGATGTTCAAATTTAAAATTGTGCACAAAGATCATGGGATGAACAATAATTTTACGATGATACTAATGAACAAAAGCCTTCTTAGACTGTCCTTAGCCTTTTTCTGCTTGATCCACATAGCTAATTGTTTTGTTAAAACAGCATATCTTAACTTCGTTCGCACATAATTTAAGGTGACTTAATGTTTCGCTTACACATAAGGATTTCTTTCACCCAGGAGGAGGAGGTTTGTAACTTAAAATGGTATCCAGAAACACAACACTGGGTCTCATCGCGGGCCCACCTGTAACATCCAGGACAAGCTGGTCACTGAGATAAGAGCTGATGGTTCCGTTTCTGTTCAGTCTCCACTTCTGCCTGAACTGCCCGTGTTCAGTCCACAGGGCCACTTTAGCTCCGGGCGTGTCTCGGCCACCAATCACATCGAGACATGTATCAGTGGCCTAAAAGTGTTAAGAAATACATTGGTAGTACTGTGTTTGCTAAAATCAGTTGAATTGGCCCCCTTTCCTTTCCAATTAGAAAGTTTAGAAAGTTACAGAGGTAGAAGTCAGCAGCTGGGCTGCACAGGCTCTGGAAACAGGTTACAGGAGAGAGAAAGGCAAAGGTAACCACAGGCCTGGCAGCGTCTCTGGGGAGGGAAAAGCACCCCCGGGCGCCGCGCTGTCCTGTGAGCTTTTCTTTCCTGTGAACGAACCACAGACATTAAGTGACTGCATCTTTATCTAAAAAGAATACTACACAGCATAATCTTAGGAAGCTTTTTAAAAGTCGTCTTTGTGGCTGAAGGAGCAAATGGTACAGAAATAAACCTTAAATAGAGGTGCTTGTTTTTAAAAGGACGCCAGCTTCTGATGAGATGTTCAATAAATGTTTTGCTGAATTGGAGTGAAATGTTAAGTCCCTGTTAGCTTAAATGTATTAGGTTGAGCTTAGTTTTCTTTAATGCTTTTCATTTTTGTTGAAGCATGAGAAAAAAGTGGGTAAGCCATTGGTAAAACAATAAAACACTTGTAATGTTTTAAAATTTTAATTCTACTCCCCATAGCATTAGGAGGAGTCACACAAAAACAGAAACCTAAATTTTATTTTCTAGGCTTTCTCCAACACAGCTCCTGTCTTTATAATTACTTTGCTGAACATTTTGAAAATGAGAAAGTTTCACCGTGTTTGGAATCACAAAGGTGGCAGATTTCATCTGGGCCATAAAGGAACATCTCACCTTCAGAGCACACTGTCCATTGTGGATCCCCCATGGCTTTTATCATCGTTTGCAAAAATCATTTACACAGATCCACAGTATGGGATCGTCTTAGTTTTTACTTTAAAATAGGAAATGAATTTTCTAGATCAAAAAACTTCTAAGTCCAGTTCACTTACATGCTTTAGCAATATAAATACCAATATTTCTATAATCAGGAAACTGTATGTAGGAAGTTACATTATTTTGTCATGCCACTTGATTTGGCGAGATTCTGGTTTCCAAAAGAAAGGGCCCCAAACCACAAAGCAGGGCGTGGTGTCGGGGGGGCTGGTCACCTTGGATTTGAAGAGTCCACGACAGTAGTGCCAGATCTGAGAGCTCTTCCCGCTGTAGGGAGAGACGCACACCGACGTCGCCCTTGTGTCCGCTGCATTCCCAGTGACCGTCAGGTACTCATTCTGGGCACGGTTCCTTATCCTGATGTACACTGCAGGCTGTGATGGGGAGAACACAGGCACTGAGAGGAAACCTGCTGAATCTGGAAATCAGTCCTTCCAAAGAGGAAAAGCTTGGAGGGGAAGGAGCAGTGATGGAATTTATTTGTATCAGTTTCACTTTGCCCCTTCAGCAAATATTTATAAATTAATACTTTCTATTGACAAAATCCTTAGACCACGGAGCACAAAGCTCAAATCGAACAATCTCTTATATTTTTCAGAGAACGACACATCCTTTGGCAGATTAAAGGTAGTACCTTTCATTCACTAGAATTCCAGGGTGGTGAAGAATCAGGGATTTGACAAGCTCAATTCCATAACCGCTGTGCCCTGCCTGTGCTTGGGGAGGCAGGGGCGTAGGAATCAAGGCCAGGGGCCACCCACGAGGGTCTGACAGAGGGTCAGCACAATGATCAGACATACCGTCCGGAGCCAGGACCAAGTGCTACACTAAACGACCGCTGGGGGAGGTCTTCACAGACCCCGAGTCCGAGGCCCCTAGGAGCTGCGGTAATCTCCGTGTTTACACGCCTACTTTGTTGACCTCTATACTTCTTCGAAGAAAGAGACCTTGCATGTTTACTCACTACTTATTCAAAATTGGGTAGCAAAGGACTTCATCCCAAGGACCCAGAAAGTTTTAAAATAAAACACCAAATATAGGACTTGTCTGTAAGGATAATAGCTAATATGAAAGGCTTAGTATGTGTCAGTGGACTAAATGCTTTCTGGGCTCCTGTGTCATCTGCCAGAATTGATAACCAGAACAACCCTCTAAGAAAGTACAGTTATGACCCGAATTTTATAAATAAGGGTAACACGGATGTGGAGAAGCAAGGTCTGTACGCACCCAAACCCTCCCTCACACAGCCAGGATGCTCTAGTAAAACCTGCGGCAAAAGCGCTCACTGCTTTTAGATGCAGGGCGCACGGACCGTTCCCGACGCGCCAGCTGGAGGGATGGTGGAGGACAGCACGTGACTGAAGTGCCACACAAATGTTCTTTCCGTCCCATGGCTCGGCCTCCAGTCTTCATGCAGTAAGATTCGGGACACTCCACCCCCGCCCTGAGTCAGGTGTTGGGATCTCAGTTAGAACCTTGCTAGACAATAATAAATGGTCTGGTAAATAAGGGAGGACTTTCATTCTAAGAGATTAAGTTCTAGGCAAATGCAGCAAGGTATCATGGTAAGACCAAGAAAGACTATTCTACTTTGAAATTTATGACAGAACAACATGAGGGCACCTGAATTTTGGTAAACTGCTACCATGTTTAGCCTTCCTAAGGAAATAAACACTCTGAACACCTAAAACAAATGGACAAACTTTATCGGGTCAATTAAAGCAAAACGTTTTAATTGTTTCAAACCATAACTTCCACATTCATCACTGGACAGTAATGTATTTAAATTTCTATGATCCAGTCTGGTCTCCCACTGCAGTTATTAATTCTTGAGGCTTCAGTATATCTTTTAAAAACCATTCATTCATTCACTCACTCATTCCTCACTGGAGAACATTTTTTCACTGCTTCCAGAGAGAGGAAGGGAGAAAGAGGAACATCGAGGTGAGAGAAGCACTGATTGGCTGCCTGCCAATATGGACTGAGGGCCTTACACACCCAAACCATGGAGACAGCCTGCTGCCCAGGCAGGTGCCCTAACCAGGAATCGAACCTGCAACCTTTCAGTTCACGAGACGACGCTCCGACCAAGCCACACTGGCCAGGGCGGGCTTCAGTGTATCTTTATTGCAGTTTCCTTACCTTGCACGTGTGTGACAACAGGCACGACCTTCACAGAGGACACAGTCCCACTTATGTTAGGAACACACATCAGTTTTAACCGTTAACTCCAGCAAGGCACTAGTTAACCCTTATTACACACTTGTAGACTGACTCCTCTGTGATTATTTTTTAAAACACTGATATGCATTATAATTGCCTTAGTGACTTCCCAATTCCCAACCTCAAAGAGAATCACATTTTAATTATTTCTAAATTTCTAGACAAGAATATGAACTAAGGCAGTACCAACAGCCTTACTAAAAAAGACAGTATGACCTATAATACTGTTTTAGAAACCCAGAATTCCTTTGCTGGCTTTCAAAGCTGTGGCCTAAATGAACAATAGTTAAAATGCTATTTGAAAATTAAAATTTTAACCAGAATAGGAATCAGGTAATTCCTAAAGCACATTGCAAGAAGAATAAACACATACAATGTTAATTGTCAACAAATGTCTATGTAAATTAGAGGCTATTGTTCTAGCTATCTTTTTTTTTTTTTAATTCTCACCAGGGACATTTTTTCATTGCTTTTAGAAAGAGGTGGGGGGAGAGGGAGACAGACAGACAGACACACCGTGAGAGAGAAACATCAACTGGTTGCCTCTCCTAGGTTCCCTAAACGGGGATCGGGGACAGGGAATTGAACCCATGACCTTTTGGTGTACAGGACGGTGCTTCAACCAACTGAGCCACACCAGCCATGGCTACTCTAGCTATCTTTTAATCTCAGGACCCTGAACAATGGGCAGGGACATCCCTCTCTAGCAAGTAACCACCTTTCAAAAGTGAGGGAAATATTCTCAAGGTTTCTACGACATAAGATTAAACATTATTGTGTGGTTGGTAAAAGCTACGTGGAACTCCCACTTCTGCCTTGCTTTTTCGCATGGCTTTTCAATGGGATCACCCATCATGCCATGTGCCAGGAGTGAGGAACAAGCAAGATGTGAAGGTCAGGAGATCCTGTACCACATGCTCTTTGCCAGGAAAGCCCACTGATGTCTACTATCTCTCAGGAGAGCATCTCTGACTCTCTCCAGGGACACTGTAAATAATACTTTCAAAATAAATGTGTTACGCTAGTAATATGAGCCAGATGTTGTGTCAAGCTCTTTGCATATATTCTCTTACTTGATCCACACAACGATAGCAACAGGTAAGCAATGCAGTCACTGTTTCACCAGGGAGAAATCTGAGGCACCGAGAAATGAGGTGACATAACCCACTCAAAGCCACACCACTTACAAGTGGCACAGCTGGGATTTGAACCAACAGAAGCAGAATGGTGGGAATGAACGTGTGTGTGTGAGAGAGAGAGAGGCGGAGGTGCAACAAGACCAATCAGTTTAATTTTTTATCGGCTATCACCGACTTAACTCTCAGTGTGTCAGATCTGAACACAGGAGCCTCGGCACTCCCATCAACTGTGCAGCGCTGAGCGCAGTGCCGGGACTACATGGCGGCACTCCGTAAATACAGACCTGATGTTGGAGGAAGAAGATAGAGCATGGTTGCCTAAGAACACAGGTTTTAGAGCACAATCAACTCGGGTTCCAAACCTGGTTCTGACACTTGCATGACTTTTGCCAACTTGCTTTACCTCTCAAGCCCTATTTTTCAGCCTAGAAAAGGGAATAACAACTCCAGCCTTAAAAAATAAACTTGTTGGAATCAAGTAAGAAAGGGTTTCTAAAGGGGTTAGAGAAAATACAAAGGGCGTATCTGCTGACCATCGCACGGCCTAGCCTGGGTCCCTCCCCCCACCCCCACCTCTCCCGTGCAGGGTCGTCCTTCCCAGCTCTGAACCAGGAGCACTGCCTGTGGCTTTCTGATGATCACACATTGTTTTGCATTTTAGCTTAGTGTTTTGAGTTGGATATTTTACAGCCTCCAAATCATCTCTATCCTTAAACCTCCATAATTCTTTGCATAATGTCAGATATTCATTTATTCATCATTTTTATTTTCATCCCTTCATTAAATAGTCCCTGTGCTCCTACAATGTGGCAGGCACTGGGGTAGGGGTGTAAGCAGAATATGCACAGCCCCTGCCTTCACGAGGCCTGCAACAGAGTGAGAAAGCACCCAGTTCGGCCATACCACATGGGTAACAAACGACCTGCAACGTCTTACAGACAAAGATCCAGGTCTTTCAGGATCTATCTTAGGCGGGGAGAGAGGGTGAAAGAGGTGTCCTTGAAGACCTGACACGTAAGATGAATTTAGAGGAGGAAGAAGTAGCCAGGCAAAGGAAGAGGGAAGGGCCCTCTAGACAGAGGCAGAGCCGTGTGGGGAGCCTGAGTGGAGGGCGCTCAGCATGCTGGTGCACGTGACGCACCACGTGAGGGAGGAGCAGAGCGGGAGACGAGACTGAGGGAGCAGGGGGAGCAGATCACACGGCCACGCTGAAGAGCTCAAACTGTGTCCTAAGTGCAGTGGGAAGCTTTGGCACAGGAGACAGTCAGTAGTTGTGCAGTAAATATGATTTTAATGAAGTTGCCAGGATCCATGCTGAGTATTGTATAAGTAGGAGGAAAAAATCCAAGTCCTTAGAAAGTGAAACTAGTACAGTCTCAGAGTTCATTCCTGTTCCTGCTGCTGGCCACAGAGCTTCCGATACCTTTGTTTTCCGTGAAAACTGAACACGGGCACCAAGACTTTGGACTAAGAGCTAAAATCCAACATTGACCTTAGATACAATTTTATGAATTGTTTAAAATCTACAATATTTCCCATTCTAATCCACTCCCCCTGCTACATAAACAGCAACCTAAATGAAATGGTCATTATTTCAGATGCTGTGGTTTACGACATTTCTACTAGAAAACAGCTATTTTGGATGGTATGGTTCTTTTCTCCTTACCTGCTTCATAGGACGGAGGGAACCAATTGTTTTCCATCCACTAAAAGCTGTCCAATTTGGGATCTCATTAGGCTTGAGTAGGATTTGTCTCCCCAAGAAATTGGATCCTTCATAAGCTATCCACCTATATGACGAGAGCAGGAAAGAAAAACGTGAGGTACTTCAAAACAAAAGGCAATCCCCATATTATACCATGGAGGATTCATTTTTTAACATCTACCTTTGTAGGTATTTTAAAGAAAAAGGTATGTAATTCTGTTTTTTAACAAAAAAAGCAGGAATGACTAGGAGAAAGCCCATTGGACTGGGGCTCAGAGATTTGGACTCCAGTTAGGATTCTGGTGTCTTTACTTCCAAAGCAAGGTTCCCTCTAGCTCTAAAATTCTGTGTTCCTTTGGTAATCCTAAGTCATTTTCCATAACATTTCCACTTTCAATGGTAGACCCCTCCCTGTTCCCCAGTGAAAAACACGGGTTTACTGTTCCACTCGTGGGCTCGCCATCGCGTGTCCTTCGGGGCTCACGGCTTCTCCGAGGCCGCCACGGATGACTTACACTCACCCCCAGAAATCCCACCCTGCCCGCACCCCAAGGCCTGGCTGCTGTGCAATGCAAATCCTCAGTGCTCTGAGGGGCTTCAACCCAGGCCACGGTACAGTGTGTGAACGAGCACAGGGCTTCAGGTGGGCGTCCGGGGTCTCAGGACAGTCAGTGGAACACAGTCATGCCCATTCTCTCATGGACTAACACTGGCTGCTTTTCCACACAACCACAAGTTGGATATTTGTGGCAGAAATGACCCACAAACTGAAACGACCATCTGGACTGTGGCAGAAGTAGTTCACCAACCCCTGCTTTAGGTGGTTATCATGCTGGACAGCAAGGGGAATACGCAGTAATGGCCAAGAGGATCCAAAATTCTCATCAGGACTCGAGGTCACCTCAGGCAGCACTGAGGGCAGGCTTGGCGACACTGTGGATGGAGGAGCAGTGTGACCATGGAGAGGCTTAACTGCCGTGCCAGCAATGCAGATTCTTTAAAGAGGCAGGGAAGTTTCCGTTACAAAACCTAGGCAAGATTTTAATAAACTGTACCTCATTATATATTCATCTACGTGACCTGCTCAGTTGAAAAGCTGTGAAGGACGGCACACTGAGCACGGCCCCCATTCTCATCGCAGATCAGAGACTCGAATAAGAAGGGGATTAGACAAAGCTAAACCTGGCTTGTCACCGAGGGCAGCCAGCTGGCTGTGCGTCAGGCAGTGTTCTACAAGCCTGTGTGGCCGGGAAGCCCTTCAGACAGCCCTCAGCATTCCTCACTCTTTGCAGCACACCTCTCAGAGAAGCCAGAACAGTGAGCGTAGGTGGAGAATAAAAGAGAAATAGTGTCAAGGTGAAATGGCACCAGTTTTCTACAAAAGAGTGAAATGAGATGGTGCAAAGTTTTCAGAGATGAGTCAATAAATACCAGTTTTAGGAATGTAAAGAAAAACAAAAATGCTGTGAAATGTATAAAAATCCAGGGATATGGAATTCAGTTCAAACACAGTGTTAAGTAATATCCTGGACTATAATACGGGGGTTATTATTCTGAGACAGTAAATTAATTTGCGTTTAATAAACATCAAACCATATGAAGTGCTTTAAAGAAAAAATTTAAACTATCACATGTGAGTAATACGAAAGCCATTTATTATAACGGTTGACTTAATTTTCAAATCAATTATATTCTTGGCTTTCTCTTTCATTATCCCCAGATATTTAAACATGCAGAGTTGACTGTTACACAGTTTAAGTCATTAGAGTTAGAAACAGTCCTCTTTATATTAACCAGGGAGGCTGTGTGTGGTGTTTTAGTTGACTCTCGGTTCCAAAACCCCAGCAGGGCAGGGCGAGGGGTGGGCTGACTCGCCCGTCCTGAGTGGCCCGAGAGGCAGATTTTCCAGGTAGCAAACTGAGCTTCAGCTTCTTGGCCCTTCATTTGCAAGGCCTCTTACCATTTTGTTCTAAATAAATATGCAAAGTTCACACCTCATTTGTATGTCCTTCATTTTCTCATTTCTTAAAGTAGTCTCTGCAGACTGTAAAAGTGCAGGCCCCAGTCATCCTGAACCTGGACCCCCCAGTCCCCCCACCCCCTTCCCCACTACCAGGCTGGAAGGAACAGCAAGGCGGGAGGGCAGGCCTCACAGCCTGGAAGTGAGTGCCCTGGGGCAAACAGCCCTCTAACAAACAAGACGCCAAATCAAAATATGGCGAAACACTATGAGTCTTACAAATAGTCACTTTGTAACTATTTGCAGCCAGTGATCTTGACCGCAGTTGCTGATTTCACTAGGTGTCTTTAGAACGGGCAGTGGGCTCCACTGGTTAGGGCCATCCGATCGCCCGCTCCCTGGCACATGCTCCGCACACACGGCAGCCTTTCTCTCCCAAGGGCTCTTCCCCCAGGGGACACGGCCCGCGGTCTTCTCTTATTTAAGCAGAATCTACTATTACGTTGAGAGAGAAAAACCCCATAGCAGTGAGGGAACAGAAAGCATCTCTGCGGCTCCGTGGTAAAGCTGTGGCTGGACCAGGCCAAGGCCTTCTCCCGTACTTACAGTCCACTCTTCACCCACACAGACTGGGTGTAGAAGTGCAGGTCCTTGTTCAGAACAGAGTTCACGGCCTCTTCGAGATGTAACTCTCTCCCCTCACAATGTTCCAGAGCAAAGAGGCTGATGGAAGGTTCTTCAAAAACCTAACAGCACAGAAAGGGGACAGCATCACCACATGGGTGGCCACACCTCAGGGACACGCAGTCCGACGCAGGGCACCCTGGATCCACCGGGCTCTCAAAGGCAGGCAGTTCCCTGCTCTGCCCTCTACAGATGTTTCCCTCAGACTGCACTGGTGAGAGCAGATTCCACTAACTTCTATTCAGTCGTTTAAAAGTAAAGTAAAAGTTTCAAAAAATAATTTTATTTTCATAATGAAGATGGACATTTGCTTCTAATCACATGTTAGGGGCTTCTAATACATTTAGCTAGTGACAGCATCAACACGGCTCAGAATGGCACCCTCATTTCCCAGGAGGCCACACAGTGGTCGCTGAGAATGCAGACTTCGTGGTTCTAGGCTTTTAAAAACATTCCTAGGGTGGGGAAGAAGGCATTTTTAATTTAACAAGCCAGAATGCACTGGGGTATGAGGTGATTTCCGCATTGAAAGCAAGGACTCCCGAACCCTCGTGTTACACCAACAGCAGAATCAACACCGCCCTTTCATTCCTTAGCACATGCAAGACACCATGCTAGGAGGCCTGGGGGATGAACAAGCAAAGTCACTGTAATCTATTGTGTGGAAAATATTTTAAAGTCTCCTGTGAGCTAAAAATGTTTTTCCTCTATTTTTTTGTAGCATATGTTCAGTATTTATTTATTAAGGGAAACTCAATAAATAAAGCACTTCTGTTTTTCAAATTTTTGAAACCTTAGGACAAGTCACAGCAAGGAAGTCCTTGCACACTGTTGGTGGGACTGTAAGTCAGTGCAGCCACTGATGGAAAAGTCCAGAGAGCCCTGGAAAAGTTAAAGACAGACCTGCCTCATGATTCAGTAATTCCACTTCTGGGCACTTATCCGATGAAAACAAAAACACTAATTGGAAAAGATATATGCACCCTTCTGTTCATGGCATTACTAGTAACAGCCAGCACATGGATGCCAAGCAGATGTTCATCATTAGAAGAGTGGATAAAGAAGGTGTGATGTATGTTACACAAATAGGAGTATCTCTCAGCAGTAAAAAGTAATGACATCTTGCCATTTGTGACAAGGTGGATGGACCTAGAGAATAGTTACCAAGTAAATATGCTAGACAGAGAAATACAAATACTGTATGATCCTCTTAAGTGTGTAATCTAAAAAACAAAAGAAAAACAAAAAGAAAAAGAAAGAGAGAAACACCAGAGACAGAACAAGCTGTTGGTTGCCAAAGGGGAGGGAGCATGGGGTGGAACTAAAAAATAACAAGAAAATTAAGTAAAAAATAATAAAAAATAAGCTAACAGGCCTGCTCCACATGTGGGCAGCTGGCAAACTGGCAGGACACCGTGGAGAAACACTGACAGGGGTTTGTGTGGCTTTGATGGCACTTTTCAGTATTTCAGGTTGAAACAGGAAAACCTTTGAGTGGGTAAGGGGCCATCCCCACCCTAGGAATTTCCCAGTCAGAGATAGGACCCTCTCTGCCTTTGGGAAAAAATAAATTTTGATGAAGAGAAATAAAGGAAATTGATCTGTAGGGATAAGGAAAAATACAAACAGACAAGAAATCAAAGCAAGGCAGCGCTCTGTGTTCAAGGCGTCACTAACTCGCAGCTAAATCAGGAGGACAGCACAGGTGCTGCAGCGTACCTCAGGGGGGAAAGGACAGGCCCTGTGAGAGTGCTCAGAGGAAAGCTGGACTGTTTTTAGCAGAAAGGAGCGGGACTCCAGGAAGTTCATGGATGTGGCCGTGTGAGCTCAGTCTCCGGGGGATGCAGTGGATCTGGACGGGCTGGGACGGCGCAGAGGGAAGGCGCTCTGTGCAAAGGAAGGGAGACAGAAATTGCCTGGGTGTGACAGGGGTGCAGCAAGGCGACCCATGTGGCTAGACTACAGAGCCCAACAGGAAGCAGGGCCACGTGCTCCCACTGTTTGCTACCGTCTTTCGAGCTGCCTGCTTCTCCCCCAACACTGATGGGGCAGAAATGGGTCACTGCAGTCGGGAGTCCTTGAAGGCCTTAGGACTGGGCTGAAGTGTCTGTGACTTGGGCACGGGAAGCACAGCACTAGCTGCAGGCACTATGGGTGGTCAGTGAACAGTCAGTAGCAAAGAACTGACTCTCACAGCTGAACTGTAGACACACTTGCATAAGAGCAAAATAAATTATGAAAGTGTTCTTCCTTGCAAAAGTGTTAGGAATAACAAAGGATGTGGAATGAGTTAAATGTCCACCGAGAGGGGCTGGTTAAACAAATTATGGTACCTTCATAGAGAATTCTATACAGCTGTAAAAAGCGACATCTTTATGAAAGATCTACAAGATTTATTCTTCAGAAGCAAATACTAAGTGAAGAATAGTGTAGAACAGCATACTCCTCATGCTACCATGACAAGCAGAAGGGAAAATTCACACATGCACACACACATATGCTTGTATGTATGTCAAAAATTTTCTTAAAACAGTAAGTATAAAACTAACCATGACTGCCCTTCAGTAGGATGTGCTTTGAGAGGATAAAGGGCACAAGCAAGAGTCAAGATTTCCTGAGCAAAGGGAAGAGAGGGAGAGAAACATCAATGTGAGAGAAACACGGATCAGGTGTCTCTCATACATACGCTGGTCAGGGACAGAACTTGCAACCTAGGCATGTGCCCTGACCGGGAATTGAACCTACAACCTTTCACTTTGTGGGATGATGCTCCAACCCACTGACCCACACCAGTCAGGGCAGGAGCCAAGTTCTTTACTACATGCCTTTTGGTATTTTTGATTTTTGAGTCATGGGAATATATCACTTATTCAAAATTTAAATTGGTAATTATTATGCATATGTTTGCATATACATGTGCACGTGTGTGTACTTTTTAAAAATGGCCTTCAGGAACTGTATCTGGCAACAGCATGAGTGAAGAAAAGAGAGAGTGGAAGTAAAAGCACTGGAAAAACACACCGGGCTCAAGACAGAACCAGGCCTGCCACAGGGCGCAGGTGTGGAAGGTTAGCACTGGCGAGGAAAACCATCGCAGTGACAAAAGAGACATGCCAACGTGGAATGAGTGAGAGAGGAAACAGTGTGGGCAGTGGGAAGAGAGGAGGTGGGGGGCAGGGTGGGGCGGCTCATCGTATAGAAGGAAACCTGGAGGGGAAACACTCTAGAGTTAAGAACTTACACCTGGAAGTGGATGTTTTAATGTGGAGAGAGAGGCGGGATATATTTTTTTAATTTTATTTTTATAGAGGGGTGAAGGAAGGGAGAAAGAGAGGGGGAGAAACATTGATGTGAGAAATATCAATTGGTTGTCTTTCAACTAGGGACCTGGCCTGCAACCCAGACACGTGCTCTGACCGGGAATTGAACCCGCAGCCGTTCGGTTTGTGGGATGATGCCCAATGAACTGGGCCATACCAGTCAGGCCAAGATGGAGTAATCTGAACAGAGACGTTCAACAAGCACTGGACCTTTACATTTGGAGTTCAGAGAAAAACCAAGTACAGAGATGGTTAAGAATAGGAACTCTCAGAATGTGAGTTGTAGCTTGAGCCAGTTATGGTTGAGAAATGGAAATGGTTGGAAGACAGAACTGCGCTGACCTACAAAGATGGGCGGAGCTGTCTGAACAAATGACCTAGGGGAGGAGAGCCAAAGAGAAAACATCGTGGCAAGAGGGGAGACTCTAAGTATCAAATATGTCTGCGATGCCGAGGAAAGGGTGACTGGTGAGGTGCTCTGGGTTTGGCAATCAGGAGGCAGCTGGTAACCTAAGCCAACTGTCTGGCCTGTCGGAGATGGGGAGTGGCCTCTAGGCTGCAAGGGCAGAGGAGGGAGTGCTGACAAACTGCAGGTGGAGTGTATCTATGAGCAGTAGTTTGAGGAGAAGGAGGGAAATGAGCTAGTGGCCTATGGGCATGCTTGTGAGCGTGAAGGAAGGAAGGGGGTAGTGGGACAGAAAGAAGCTGAGTAATGCAAGACAGCAGGGCTGCTTCTGCGGAAGGAGTAAGAAGTCTAGTCCATCATCACAGAACTTCTGACAGGAGTCAGTCCGTGAATGAAAGGACAACAAGAATGCCAAGACATTTTCAGGTTTTAAAAATAGGTAAGTGTGTGAGTTACTTCCTCTGATTACATTATTTGGCAAAGTTTAACTGCTGATGGGGGAAGGGCTGAAGCACGGCAAACAGGACTTCCTGCAGTGAGGGCAATGTTGGTATGTCCACTCTCCCACACGTGGCTGCTAGCCACACTGCGACCAAGGGACTGATTCATTCCCAAGGGACTGAGTTTGATTCATTTAATTTTAACTCATTTAAATCTGAATAACCACATGTGGCTTAGGCACCTCTTCTGCTATCTGCAAAATAAGAACTGGAAGCATCCCAACAATTTATTGAATAAGTGTACTTAGAGTCCAAAGCAGCAACAGGTTAGAAGTGCAGCCAGGAGCAGACCCTAAATCACTCACTGAAACTGTCGACTGAAACCAAACAGCCAGCCATTATCCACAGATAAGCTCCTGACTTAACAGTCGGATTCTCTCCTACATCTTCACCCTTAAGCTTTTGAAAAAGCATTCCAGCTTACCTCCTCACACTCTTTACTACTTGTTGAGTTACTAATTTGTAAGGAAAGGCACCAGGCAAGGAGCCTGGACAGGGCTCACAAGCCACTATCAGCAACACTTGCACTAGCAGAGTTTGCTGTGGTAAGAGCTACAGACATCTACGTTAAAGGCATTTAATGGCTAACATGATGTTGTAGTTGTTTTGTTTTATTTTATTAGTCCTCACCTGAGGATATATTCATTGCTTTTAGAGAGAGAGGAAAAGGGAGGAGGGGTGGGGAGATAGAAAAAGAAAATCAACTGGTTGCTTCCAGTATGTGACCCGACTGGGAATCAAACCCACAACCTAGACATGTGCCCCAACAAGGAATTGAACCTGCAATCGTTTTGGTGTACAGGGCGATACTCCAACCAACTGAGCCATCTGGCCCAGGCTGATGTAACTGTTTCAAATCCCAGAGAGGTAAAAAAGTAAAAGATTATGCAAATGCCATTTAAATGCTAAGCATTATTTTAAGAAAAATAGTACTGTGTACATTTTCCCTCCTCCTTTGGCAGAATGCCTACAAAGGCATTTTTAAAAAGGCTTTTGTTATGCATTAAATGCCATCAAATTCATTCCCAAATTCAAAGATGATCTACCAATTTTACATCCAGAAATTTATCTTAAGGAAACAATGGAAAGTTTGGTGTGGGGATCACAAAAATGGTTTTGCAAATGACGATGCAGGGAGTTTGAAACAGTGCAGAAAATGACTGAGATCATGTAATATTTTTATGAGTTTACATGCAAGTGGGGACCCAAAGAAAAAAGGAATTATCTTCTGGAGGGCAGGCCCCTTGTAGTACAGGTTTCCCCGCTACGTGTGTCCTAGGAACCCATCTGTGTCAGAGTGCTGGCTGGCCTCGTGAGAGGCTGTGTTCAGCGTCAGTGAATTTTTTTCTGAAGACTCTTTCAATGCATTTGCCCATTTCATGACGGGTGATTTCTGAACGTACCTGCCCACACCTGGCCGAGTGTTCAGTGGTTTTTGACTAAAAATAGCATGCCATCCATGTCATATCCTCTGTATTCACCCAATCTTGCCCCAAGCAACTTTTTTTTGTTTTCGTGGATGAAAAACATACTCAGAGAGAAAACACTTTGCTGATGTTCAAGAGGTGAAACAAAAAATGGCAGAAGCACTAAAAGGCATTAAAATCGACAAGTTCAAACACTGTTTTGAGCTGTGGAAAAATGTCTTAATAGGAGTTTTTACATAAAATGGGGGGTACTTTGAAGGTCACTGAAGTTTAAGTATGTAAGAATAAATACACAATTTTTTATAGATAAATTCCATTTTTGGGGGTTCCCTCTCATAAGTCACTAAGGCTGCACTACGAGAATGAATATATAAAGGGGCAAAGAACAAAAACCAGTAACATTAACCAAGGAAAAATAATATGACCGACTGACTGATGCAGACACATATCCGACCCTCCATTACCTGCAACAAGATACCATGTGGTCTGATCTTTCAAACTTTTCATCTGAGAACATCTGTTCTTTCTAAGCTTGAAGTCATTGCCTCCCCCCAGAGGTGTGATATATATTTAACTTGATTTTAAACTATTTAAACAGTTTTAATTTAAATGGTCTTAATTTACAGTTATATTAACTTTATAAATATAGTTCATTTATAAATGTCCTACAGAGGTTTGGAAGGTCACGAGGGCCAACATTAAGAGCTAATATAGGCAAGATGGCAGGGATGGTTAATAGGTAATCATTCAGAAGTAGAGTGCTAAAGAAATATTTTAAAATCATTTTCTGATACATTTTCAAACATAAAAGTGGGAAGAGATATACACTATTAACAGTCTTCAAAACTGAAGCTCCCATAGTAATCGGAACCATCCAAGAATGAAAGGCACGGCCCGTGTTTGATCACAACCTGAGCCCTACACATCTCTCGGCCGCAGACCTGCCAGCTTAGACACCCGCCAACCCCTGGGCCCAAAGACTCTTCTGCGGTGTCCGCAGCAACAGGGACAGGACGTTCCTCCTGGGGCAGGGCCACACCATGCAGAGGATACAGTTTCCAGAGGGAGGATGTGGAAAAGCAAGAAAAATACTTGAACAAATTTTGTAAATGAACTTGCAATAAGAAAAAAAAAAAGGAAAACCCTCATCAATTCTTATCCCATAAACTAAACTAATATTTTAAACGACAGCAATAGTAATAATAATAGCAATAATACAATAACTTACATATACACCACTCACTATGTGCCAGGTGTGAGATGTATATGTATCTCCATCCCTAACCGTTTATGTATATTTCTGAAATCCGAAAAGCTCGAACACCCCAATCATTTTTCCTAATTCATTTGACAACAAACCCAGACCTGAGTAAGTACAAGACTATCTATAATACTTACCTAATTTGTGTAGCTATGAATATACTTTGCAATGGAAATAGGAATGTGTTTAGTTGTGGGGTGCTGCCCAGAACCCTCCTGGGACTGTTTGCTTATATGCCACATATGAGCCTTATTTTTGTTTAAAATGTGAAAAACTGCAACTCCAAAAATACATTCAGATAAGGGTTTGTAGAACTGTATTCACTCAATCCACACAACTTTCCTTTGGCATGGGTACAGTTATTACCCCCGCTCACAGGAAAAGATTCGAGGCACGGGTCACACACGGTAGATGGAAGAGCTGGCATCTGAATCTAGACAGTATGGCTCCAGAACGCTGCTCTTAACCCCTGCACGGCAGTTCTAACATGTTCTAACAGTGATTTTATCATGTGGGCTATTTCTGATCGGCAGGTGTAATGCTGTCTGAAGTACTTGACTTCATCTTGCTCAGCTGGGCTATATGTGTGACCCCCTATATATATGACCTACCCCACCAGATTAACAAGTATGTTGGCCATCTGAATTTAAAGCTTTGACACCCTGGTAAAATACTCCGATAGAAGGACTAGATTTCTATTAAGACATGTTCAATATAACTGGATGCAAAATTTAAATGTAAGTAACTAGTAACTTTTTTAGGTGTTTGTTCATTTCAGAGAGAGAGGAAGGGAGAGAGATAAACAATGATATGAGACAGAAACATCAATGGTTGCCTCCTGTATGTGCCCCGACTGGAGACCGAACCTGCAACCTAGGTATGTGCCCTGACTAGAAATCAAAATCACAACCTTTTGGTGCATGGGATGATGCTCTAGTCAATGGGGCCACACCAGCCAGGGCACAAAAAACTACTAATTTTTGACATTTTAAAACCTACACATACTAGTACTTTGACATTGTCTAGTTATTTGAGTTTCAAATTGCCACTTGTGGTTTGAAAATGTGCTGAAAGTACTTCAGGATTGCGTTAATTGGTTAGAGTCTATATATAGTATGTTACATTATTTTAAAAACATCTAGCAATTAGCCACTAGGAGCAGCCATAACTGCACAGACTGACAAGATCTTTTGCCCCAATCTTTGCCAAATGAACCGCAGCTAAAAAACTAAGAATGAATGCACCGAATTCAAGGGAAGTATCCATGATGTATACTTCAAATACCCTTCCATTCCAGGGAAATACTAAAGAGTGTGCTGGCAAAAATAGTTACTTGGCCTGTTTACAACAAAAGCAGACAAACACGTTCAGCCTATCAAATCTTGATGTCACACAACACATAGTAATTATTGTCTATGTGCTGTTACAATAGCAAGTGCTTATCATGTGCTAAAGGCTTAACATGCAATAGCTAGCTCATTTAGTCCTCACATTTTATTAGAAGAAAAAGGTAAGGCTCAGAGCTGCCACTGGCAAGCCCAGGTCACGTGGCTGCTAAGCACCGGCCTGCCAGGTCCCAGAGCAGAGCCCTCACTGGTGAATCGCAGCCCCCCTCACAGAGCCGCTCTGCTTGGCTGGGAAAGTTAGCTGCGTTTGCAGCTCTACCTTCCTAACGGTTGTCTTCCTCCCCCGCCCCTTTTAAAAAGTTATAATACAGTTCAAAAAGAATACATAATATATAGATGACCATGTACTCAACACTGAAAAGTAATACATTTTAATTTTACTACAGTTGTATCAAATTGTATAAGTAAGTAAAACATAACAGGGGCAGCTGAATTAATTTCTCCCTCTCCCTGGAGGTAACCCCTGTGCTGAAGTTGTGAATCCTTCCAGCTCACGCTTTTATACTTTACTAATAGTTATGCATCCTTTGTTTTTAAAGTTCACAGAAATGTACCTCACCGTGTACATTTATCTCACTGTAACTCGAGTTAGGACCACATGCAGCTCGCCCCCACCCACTGTAATGACTGTGCCACACTTCCTTGCACGAGTGTGCTGTGGCTTGCTCCACCCACCGCCGCCACACCAGACATCTTTGTTCCCCGTGCCCCCCACCCCGACACACCTCCTGCTAGCTGCGAATCCCACTTGTCTGCCATTAAATCATACCTTGGTGTTCTCAGGTTTTCGAATGTATGTGTCTAAAGTAAGGTAATGCAACCTAGTTATTGTTTCAATTGGCACTGACTTCATCCCTTGTGAGGTCTAACATCCTCTGAGTGTCCTTAGCCATTTTTTCCCCCTTCTATGAAATGTCTATTCATATCCTCTGCCAAGTTTGGAATCAGGTGTTTCTTTTTTCTCAATTGATTGGAAAGCTCTTTTTCTCTTCTGTGCACCAAAACTCTGCAGATTATAAGGGCTGCAAATATACTCCACTAGTTTGGGGCTTGCTACGGTAGGCTGCATAGTGTTCCCTCACCTCCACCTCATACCCCAAAATGTCCACAGCCTAATTCCTAAAACCTGTGAATGTGTTACCCAATGTTGTCAATGGGAGGACTCTGAAGATGTGATTATGAGTTAAGAATCCTGAGGTGAGGGAATTAGTTTGAGTTATCCAGACAGTCCTAATACAATTACGAGGGTCCATACCAGAGGGAGGCAGAAGCTCAGTGACAGCAGGCAGAAGTCAGAGTGATGCACTTTGAAGCTGGAAGAGGGCCGTAAGCCAAGGCGTGCTGGGGCCCTCTAAAAACCAGAGAAGGCCAGGAAGCAGAGTGTCCTCTAGCACCTTTCCGAAGTCCTGCCAACACCTTAATTTTACCCCAGTAAGACCCTTTATAGACTTCTGACCTCCAGAACTGCAAGACAGTTGCTGTTGTTAAACCACTAAATCTGTGCTAATTTGTTATAGCAGCAATAGGAAATTAATACACTTGCCTTTTACTGACTTGTGCTTTGTGATTAAATAAATATATCCTACCACAATGTCATTAAGGTACGGTCCTATATTTTCCTCTAAGTTTTAGTTTGTTTTTCACATTTAGGTTGCCATTAATCCATCTGGAACTCATTTTTGTGTTGGGAGTACAGTAAAATTCTTTTTCCACGTTAAGGGCCCAATGTCTCAACACCATTTATTCAATAGTTCATACCAGCCCCACTGTAATGCTACTTCTGTCGCTTCCCACACTCCATTATTTATGTAGGCCAGTTTCTTCCATGCTGCCCTATCCTACTGCTCTGTTGTCTCTCCTGGCACCGGGCACCAGTGTCTTAGTTACTGTGCCGTATGATGAAATACGTAAGTGGTCTTGCCTGTTGTTCTTCGTATCTTGGCTATTTTGAACCCTTATTTTTTCAAATTAATTTTAGGATAAGCTTGTCATATTTTACTACCCTCTAAAAAAAGATGAACGTTTCTGTAAGCATTTTGACTGAAGCTGTATTAATTTGGGGGAAGACCACAACTTTACAATACTGAGTCTGCTCATCTAGAAAAATTTACCTCTCCATCTTTTATATCCTTCTATAAAGCTTTTATAATTTTCCCCATACAGAACTTACTTGCCTTGTATTAAATTTATTCCTAATTATCCTATGGTTTAATTGCTATCTATGTTGTATTCCACAACTTCAAAAAAATTCACGTTAGCCCTGGCTGGTGTAGCTCAGTGGACTGAGTGCACCTGCAAACCAAAGGGCCGCTGGTTGGATTCCCAGTCAGGGCACATGCCTGGGTTGCAGGCCAGGCCCCTAGTGGGGGGCACATGAGGGGCAACCACACATGGATGTATCTCTCTCTCTATTTTGCCTTCCCTTCCCCTCTAAGATTAAATAAAATCTTAAAAAATTTCATGTAAACCCTAATAAATTATCTGTAGTAGATACTCTTGACAATTTTGTTTCTTCCTTTCTACTTTTTTGTAGTGTTAATCTTATTGCAGTGGCAAGGACTCCAGAATAATGTTGAACAGAAGTGGTGATAGTACAGCTCTTTGTCTTCCGTCCAAATTTAAAGGGTAATGCTTCAAATGTCTTATCAGGAAGTAGGTGTGTACTGTAGATTTCTGTTGGCCTTCACTTTCAAAATGTACGAAATGGTTAGTACTATTAAGTAATTGTGGATTCAGCCAAATATTTCATAGTAACCAAACTCCTCCATACTTTATAAACTCATTCCTTCTTTTCATTCTGTGGCTGGATTTAGTCTTCTTCTATTTGTAGCTGTGCACCTTACTCAGTACTCATGCACAGAGTGAACAGCCAATCCTTATTCTACTTCTTAAGATCATTTATGTCATCACTGTCGTAATTTCATTTGAAGTTTTTCTACAGCCTCTTGCTATGATGCTTCTTTTGCTGTGCTTACTTATAGCTGCCAGGATTGGATCATTACTTCAAAGGAGGCCGATTTCCATGTCACCAGGGAGACACTGTGGAAGCAATGCGTGGCCTGCTGCTCCCATGGAAACACCGTAAAGCAGGTTACCCCAAACGCTATGAGGCTAATGCTAAAATATTTCATTTAGGCCTTCCACCCGCCTCCGGCTCCTAACCCACTGTTTTGGGGGGCTGTTATTACAGTATAACCTTGCTGAAAGCTAACAAACCATCTTACTCCCACAGATCATGTGAGTCCTAAGGTTGGATACATCCTTTTTCATTTCCAATTAGAAATATTCTCAAAATACTTATTTGCAACACAGCAGGAGGCTGTCAAAAATTGGAAAATACTTGTTCTAATAGTTCATTTACATATGAGTTCACTGAGTCCAAACACTTGTTTGCCCAAGGTCACAATAATGAGAAGAAAAGTATAAACTCCACTCCCAGCATTTTCCACTGCAAAATGACTGCAATTTACACACCCATGGACTTGTGGAATGTAACTTATGTCTGCACAAATACAAATCCTCCTGGGACAAAGTGTCATCGTGACACGTTCTGATCTTGTACAGAGATAAAATCTTAAGACTCCTCACTATTACACCATTATGGTACTTTAGCATTAAGTCACAGCATGTCTGGGAATGCCAACTGTACATAGGCAACACCCTCAGGGCTCTGCAGTTTCAACTTTTAAAGTCAACTCAATTGGACAGAATTATTTCGTAGAATGAATCCAGATCACACTGGACTGTGGCATAGGGAGTGGTCTTAACAAATGTGGAGAAAAAGGTGTATAGGTCCCTGAGTGAGGACACAGGAGGAGAGCGGAGGTGGAGGGACTCAGAAAAGCAGGTTAGGCAGAGTGTGTTGAGCATTTTCCAGGGAAAGAAGGCGCAGAATCTGGAGAAAGTGAGCCATTGGACCCTGGGGAGCGGGGGAAGTCTTTTTTTTGTGGAGAAGGTTAGCTAATCTCAACACAGGTAAGCTAATCTCAAGACCTCTACCTCATTTTACCCAAATCTATGCTCAATGAATAACCTCCCAATTCAGTTTCCTATGTTCTTCCAGCGAGACAGAAAAATGCCCAGGCCAGAATTCTCGAGCATTCTAGTCACTAGAATCCACCCAGTACAAATTACCAAGCTGACCTTCTGGTTTACATACTAGTCTCCTAGGTCTGAGCGACTCGGGGCTTCAGGGCCACCCAGGTGCAGCATGGCTGACTTCATCAAGGAAAGGCTACCTGCCGGGGCCTGTTCATCAGCGCTCTGTGGGTCTTTGCCGGGACCCCCAGACTCACCGTATGTTCCTTCAATTTCAACACCAGACCTACTGCCTAAACAGGTTTTTGATGAGACTTTTCAAAGATTTAAAACCTTACCATGCAAAGGCCTTAAGGAAATGAAATGTACTGTCCTTACATAAACTGAAGACACCCTTTAATCTGTTCTTGGAGTGAAAAGCCTATAGCTCTCACATCCTCCCCAGAGGGCACCTTCACCTGGGCCAAACGGGGCCGTGCAGCTATACACCTTACCTAAAGACATTTCTCTGTTTTCACTACTGATGTAAATCATTCATTTCTGACTTCAAGGATGTGAAAGAATTGTAACTCTTCAAAGAAAAATAGTAATACTTACTGATATTGACTGTTTCTAAAATGCCCTCCTTAGAAATTTGGTTGGTTTAGCTCACTGAACTAGTAGTCCTATAAAATCCTTTCAAGATGGTATCTTCATGTTAGACTCTTATTTTGCTTTTAGAATTACCCGTATTTTTCAGACTACAACACGCACTTTTTCCCCCCAAATTTGGGAGGAATAATGATTGCTAATGCTGCTGTTGAGTTCTGTTTACATTTACATTGGTGAAATATTATGTTATTTATGTCATTAAATATTTTACCACATTTTTTGCTTCAAATTTTTTTTTCCCATCTTCCTCTTCTAAAACTGAGGTGTGTCTTATGGTCCAAAAAACACGGTAACACCAAATAAGCATCTGTGTGCTGGTTGGACCTCTAAAAATTCCTATGAAAATTCCTTTTCAAGTAATTGTGGACTCCTTTCCAATGCCTTTTCAGTCTTATCAATCATTGGAAAGAGTGACCAGACCTTACTCTTTTTCTACCGGCTTTACCCCCACAAACAGGAAGTATGAGTAGTCACTTAAGTCTTTCCAAGTTGGTATCTAAGGGGCCACTGAGAGAGGCCAAGGATTCTATTTCTATTCTTGTTTTGCAGCAAAGACTCTATCCTTAGCCTGTACCAGGAACACTCTACCCAGAAATGCCTTGTGAAATAAGATCACTTTGCTTGGTTTGGGATCAAAGATCCTGAGTATCGATATCACCCCTGAAGTCAGCTCTGGCTGAAAGGACTGAGAGATTCCTACCGCTCTGGCTTTCAGTCATCTCACTGTAAGTCTCTGCTTTGACCAAATGCTCCTAGGGAATCCCCATAACTAGACATTTTGAAAATATCCTAGACCCTCACTATTTCCTTTGCACAAACCCTAGTAACTAGGAGCCCAGAGCTGATGTCCCAGAGTAGTGACCCTGTTTTTCTCATGTACAAAGTTCTGAGTAAATGTGATAAAGGAGAAACCACTTTATAAATGTGGGCCTCCAAGGTGGCCTAGATAATTCTGCACACACCAGGCAGGAAAGCCCAAGTTCCCCCAAAACAAAGTTTGAAATCTATACCAGTGATGGGCCATGTCCTAAAGTAACCCTGTAAACCTGAGCAGAAGAGAAATTATGTGATTTGTCTAATAATAAAATGATAGGGACTTCCGGCCAAGATGGAGGCATAGGTAGATGCACTGTGCCTCCTCGCACAACCGAGACAGGGACAACAACAATATAGAAACAAAATAACAACCAGAACTGACAGAAAATTGAAATGTATGGAAGTCTGATAACCAAGGAGTTAAAATTGGACGCATTCATCTAGACGGGTAGGAGGGGTGGAGTCAGGCCAGGTGAGGGATGCGGAGCAGAGAGCTGAGCAACCAGGGTGGCGCACAAGTCTCCAGCGGGCAGACCCTGGGCGCACAAGTGGTGGTGGCTGGTGGGCCCCGGCCAGCGGTTGGCGACCGGCAGACCCAACAAGGTGGCCAGTGTGGAGCAAGGCACTGCACACAACTCAGGGTCCCAGCACCGGGAAATAGAGCTTTGGGTCACTGACTGAGGGGGAAGGTCCCATAGGGTGCACAGGCCCACCCACACCGGAATTGGTGCCAGAGGGACCCAGTTGGTTTGCAGACAGTGGCGGAAGGGTCTGAGGTCCTACAGAGGGTGGAGCAAGTGCCATTGTTCCTTCTTGGACCCCGCTCCCACATACAGCGTCACAAACCAGCGACTGGGGTGCCCCGCCCTGGTGAACACCTAAGGCCCCGCCCCTCACTACAGGAGCTCGACAAGACCCCCCCCAAAAAAAAACACAAACCCAGC